>WTTZ01000008.1:0-343367 GCA_011750695.1 Penicillium sp. OUCMDZ-019 | reverse complement strand
TTGTTTTTCCAAAAAAAAAAAAAAAAAAAAAAAAAAAAAAAAAAAAATTTGGTAGAAAGTTCAGACCGCAAGGGCCGCTGCTTTTCCACCCTTTGGGAGCACGTCGATTGAATCATATCACGGTTCAACCCTCCAGGAGAGCGGTGTGGCTTGCACTAAATCGACCTAGGTTTCCAATCTAATAGGAAGAGGAGGGCTGTCTTCTTTGTCAGAGATTATAACAATAACAATAACCCTCTACAGGGATTCTGTTTGGTCCGTCCATGATACGATGCTCCCATTGTCCGGCTCGGTTCGGTTGAAGGGGGGCGAGGCAACTGCCAATGGAGACAAAAAGAAAAGGGTGTTTGATAATTCGATAGATCCAGAACAGTTCTGGAGGTTTGTGATGCTGCAGCCCATTTCACACACCGCTTCATTCCCTCAGCATTCTCTGTACAGTGGACGGAGTAATTCGTTTACGGCTCTTACCTAGTGCCATTCCTTTCTCCCGAAACAAACAGGAAATATGCTTGTTTAATCACACTTATGTTCGTCGTTCACGTTTAGTGAGGACTAAGTCGCCGCGCGACCTCTGATATGCCCGATATCCTCCCGCGTTGCAATCCTGGCCTATACATCAGCCAATGAGACGAATCAATTTCTCGGTATTTCAAAATGGTGAATATTATTACTCCCAACTAAGTATGTAGTTAGCCAACTAGACTGCGTATTAAGAACGGAGTAATGTATACTACATACCGACAACCAACGCCATGGGGACAAGTTATCTGCAGCCCCGGCCGTCGGGGCGGAAACTAGAGTATACCTGACCATGTAGTATGTACGTATCATTTGAATTTCTACCACCATACCTGGGCGATTTGCAGGAGAAATGCCGCAAACAGAAGTCACATTTAATCTACCCTGGTTCTGGGCTGGCCTTTGCAGGGATTTTACTTGTTCGGCCAGACGAGTCCTCTTGCTAATTGGCTGGGACTTGGTGACAACAAGAAGAACAGCAACAGTGACAACTCCTTCAAGCCGAAAAAGAAAAAAGTAATGAAAAATTAAGAATGGCCTAGGATGGGTTAGGAAAGACATGAGGTCATTGCACAGTGCACACATTGCACACAGGGCAGCATGTCAGATTAGATCATGGGGTGAGATTGTTGTTTCTTTTTTTTCCCTCCCTGCCCAGGTAATCATTGGGATCCAATTCTTGCATATATGCATACATACATACATATCTGATGGTCGAGCATTGCCAATCCGCTAGCCCTATGTCAGGCATCTTTGCCGTCGTTGCAGCGTCTTCAAGCGAAATCTGATCCCTCGCGTGTGATTCCGATCTGATCGGTTTGGCTGCAAGCTTTCTATCTGAGCACCTTGCCTAGGTGGTCTGCTCATATGCAGCGGGCAGGTATCATGAGACCTTGATATTTTTTTCGGTGTCAACGTAAGGAATATCTGCCTTGAAAGAGAAAAAAAATGCGGGAACTGCGATGCACGAACAGTCAGCGCATGTGTAGAGATATGGTGTTTAGTATTTACCCAATTAGTATGACTATGCTTCAATTTAGACTGCCATCGTTGTCAGGTCACGTGGTAAATGCACGTACCTTAGTACCTAGATACCTCCTAGTTTGGTTCTGCCTGAGGTGTTGACCTCGGGACAGTCTATATGGTTGGACAACATGATATATATTTACGCTCGCCAGCTCCGAGGTATATATACCCCAGCATACAGTACCGAAAATATACTAGACAGCAGGGATAAAAAAGGAGTAAAGTGCCTGCCGGTGAGCACGAGACCAATCTAAAAGCCATGCAAAGTAAACCATCCAATTCCTAGACATCGTGGACAAGTCTAGAGCTCCTGGAAGATTCCTACGAAAATATTCCCGTAGAAAGTTGAAACAAAGGGCCATACCACCCTATTCCCAAAGTAGTACCGAAGGGTATCCGCACAGATCCAAAAAACAGTCCCATTGTTCCCCTCCGAGGGTTTTAGCAAATCTACCAGTATCTCTGCCTGGTTTTCTTCCTTCTTTCTCATTATTTTCGCATAGCACAGACTCACATCAGCCTCAATCATGTTAACATTATTGAAAACTCGTTTTAAAATGGCACATCAACAAGTCTCCGTGGTCCAGTGGTTAAGACGTGTGACTGTTATTACCCATTTTACTAAATGGAGAGGACATCTCAAGGTCAGTGGTTCGAACCCACTCGGGGACGTTTATTTTTTTTTGCGTACTTCGTCTTGGCATTTTTTTTTTTGTAATTATATCCCTGAAGTTCTTTCTCATATATGATATAATGATACAAGTAGTAAGAGATGATGATGACAATAATAGGTTATATCATATAGACATAAGCAGACTCTCAGAGTAAGGCTGGCTGGCTGGTGGGTCCGGGGCATTCCAAGCGCGACAGCTCCCAGCTTCCTTCCACATCCTACCTCACAAGTTACAACTACGTCCATTACTCTGTGCACCCGTCTGTTATCGGCCTGCTCCATTGCCTTGTTTTCGTCCTGGTAATGCGTCTTCCTGACCTCGCACAGCCGCAATGAGAGGTCACAATGGCAGATCCACCACTTGACGCAGACACCCCTCAACCGCTGCGGCCACCCCCGCCAGCATCGCAAGCCCAGACGCACAAGGTGTACTCGAATCGAGCAACCAGTGCTTTAGCCCGGCTTACACAGCCCTTTTTCACAGGCTCGCGCTCACCGAGCCCTTCCGATGGTTCTGGCCGTCTGGCCGAAGAGGATCACCAGGGCGTGAGGTTGACGAGGTCAAGGTCCTTGTAAGGTGCTGACCAGATTTCCCTAACAAGCCATCCAGCTGACTCCAGAACCCAAGGCCCGGATCCTCTCAAACCGTCACACATCGCACCGGACTATCGATTGCGTCGCTTGACATTTCCCCGCAAAAGACGCACGCCGTGATTGCTGGCCGAGAAATCTTCAAAACAATTCGCGTCTCTCAGGACGGTTCTTCCGAAGAGTTCAATCTCCGCGACGCTATTATCAAAGCCTCCTCAAAGAAACAAGTGTTGACTGGCCTAGCATCCAAGTTCAAAGACCAGCTGGCTATCAAGGATGTGAAGTGGTCTCATAGCGAATTCGATACCGTTATTGCCACTGCCGCGGCTAATGGCCGTATTATCACATATGACCTGCAGCGAGCAGGTCTGGAACTCTCCAGGCTCAACGGTCACAGTCGTCAGGTCCACAAACTGGCCTTCAATCCTCATCGCTCGGCCTGGCTTCTATCAGGCAGTCAAGATAGCACAATTCGCATGTGGGATTTGAGGTCGGCTTCTCCCGCGGCCACCATTCAGAGCATATCTCGCTATAGTGGTAATAGCGATGCCATACGCGATATTCGATGGTCTACAGGCGACGGAACTGTATTTGCTACCGCAACAGATAGCGGAGCCATCCAGTGCTGGGATTACCGACAGACCAAGGCTCCGCAGCTAAAAATTGCAGCCCATGAAAAGCCATGTTATGCTGTCGACTGGCATCCGGATGGGAAGCATCTCGTGAGCGCGGGAACAGATAAACAAGTCAAAGTTTGGGACTTCTCTTCATCAGCAGAACGCAGACAGAAGCCGACTTTTCAATTTCGAGTTCCCCAGCCTGTGGTCAACGTGAGATGGCGACCGGCTAGTCGTGCTTCTGAATTTTCTGACGATAGAAACTGGCAATCTACACAAGTGGTTACATCCTATGATAAAGAAGATCCTCGTATTCATCTATGGGATCTCCGCCGCCCACACATCCCCTACCGAGAAATTGATCGTTACGAAACACCAGCTGCCGATCTACTGTGGAAATCCAGTGACTTACTCTGGACTGTTGGTGAAGCTGGGTCATTCACCCAAACGGATATTCGATTTGTTCCCGAAGTCGTCACTCGGCGGCCACCATGCGCAGTTGCCTGGAGCCCGACGGGGGAGGTTGTTGCTACTGTGCAGAAGCGACCCCGACGCAGAGCTTTAGCTGTCAAAAACCCCGAGTTATTCAGCTTCACCGAAGAGAGCGAACGAGGCTTTGATAGACACCAGAGTTTCATGGATACTACCATGAATGATGTTTCATCCACTGTACACCCAAGGCACCAGAAAGGGGTGGCCTTGGGGATATCAAAATCATTAGGAAATACACCACCAGACCCGGAAGAGAGAATTACGGTCGTCCCTCTCGAAGACGCATTATCTGGCGATCACCCATCACCACATCAGCTCGGCGCAATAGGACAAGTTGAGGGTGTTGCATCAGATGCGGTGGTTTTCCGTTATTTAGCTGAGCAATACGCCGCCTTGGTGAAAGACGGCGAGCTCACTCATCGGCCGAACAATCAGGTTCAAGAATTGCTCAATGATCTTGATTGGAATGCGGAACAGGCCGAAATAGCAGGTCAACATAAGCTCGCCCAGACTTGGAGTATCGTGAAGTACACCGTGATCCAGGAGCTTGAAGTACGGGCGGAAGAGAAAAGAAGGCAGCCTAAAGAGAAGACAAACCATGACAATAAGTCTCCACATGCACATTTCAGTGACCTAACGCGTATACCCGAAGGATCAAAGTCGGCCAAGGTGAAGTCTCACTTGTTCAAAGGCGTGATGACCGAGACAGAACCCCACAGACGCACAGTGCCAGAAATTGAGAGTACATCAAATATGACAACTCCTCTTGCGCAGCCTCTACCAGACTCCCCTTCGGGTATTAATTTTCCTTCAGTCACTCACGGAGTGGCTGAAACAGACGATTTGATCGATTTGCAACCTTTGCCACCCTCCGTCATAAGCTCTCGTTACAGTAATAGAAATCAAGCTGATGTTGCAATTGCACCCCGAATGCAGCGCCATGAATCCGAATCTAGCGATTACATGCCCTTTTACTCGGCCAGTTTCAACTCGGAGCAGGCCCGGGACGACCACGATGTCGACCAGCGATCTGCGCCTCGGGCAATAGCTGGCCGTGCTGACTGGCATCTTGACAGGTCGGATGATTTTGTAGCGAAGGAAGGCTCCGAGGATGATTATGAGCAAAAGGTTGAGAACCGAAAGGCCCTACTCCGTGACTACAAGGCGGTGCCGAAAAAGGTACTCAACCTCGAATCCATCGCAAATGAAGCAAGCCGTCCGCCCCGCCCCGGTTCTTATATTCGACATGATTCTACTGAAAGTTTCCCTATGTTTTCAGCTTCTACAGATAGCTCACAGCGTACTAAGTCGGTTGATATCTCATTATCCCCTCGGACTAGTGCAGTCGCTACCTCAAGGAGAAACAGTATTGCTTGGGATACAGAAGAAGATGCCATCCCTGAGGAGGACGAACCGGCATCCTCTGATGCTGCTAGTGTCCCCGAGTACACCTCATATGAAGATGGAATTGATTCCAATAGTTCCTCTACCGACATCAATCAAGTTCATCTTCAACGCCCTTCAAGCCCTACTCCTTTATTAGTGGAGTCGAATGAACATGAAAGTGGCTCAAAACCCCCGAGTGCTCGCGAAGCAGCCATGGAACCTAGCAAAGATTCTATACTTCCTCTTTCGCCTGAGGTATCGGCGAGCAAGCCGTGGAGTGCGCAAGTAATTCTGAGAGAGGCAGTGCAGCACTATCATAGCACCGGTCCTGTCGATACTCAGATGGCGGCGCATCTGCTGCGTACTATTCACTCACTTTTCTTCGATTGCAAGGCTATTCTACCTTATCATGAATGCGAACAGGTTTTTAGGACATACAATGAGCAGCTTATTCGTCACTCCATGTACGTCGAGGCTGCTGAGCTCCGAAATTTCTGCGTACCCATGTATCCGGCAGTGTACGAGTACGCCCAAACAGACACATTCATCAATGTCTACTGCTATACGTGCAAGAAACCTTATGAAAATCCCATTAAGGATAATCGACGATGTTATAGGTGCCTAACGCCACAAGCGCCTTGCCCCGTCTGTCTCAGTTTGGAGCCGCCTCTTGAGTGGATCATGGGCGAATCTACTGATGGCGACGGTGACTCTAAGATAGATGACATAGAGACCAGCTCTCAGGTTTCTCTTTCTTCTGATCTAACGGAACCGATTCCGGAATCAGAGCTAGGGCAGTTTGGCCATCAGGCTTGCGCTTCTAACCGGACCCGGGGCTCAGGTCTATGGTCATGGTGCCAAGGCTGCGGACATGGTGGACATCTAGCCTGCATGAAGAAATGGCTTGGTGACTTCGAGGTTAGCGAAGGCGGTTGCCCTACACCTGGCTGTATGCATGACTGTGGTCCAGGCCCACGACGCACAGAGAACCGTGAAGTTGTGCAAACAGCTGCATTCGGCCGCAGGGTGGCCTCGAATATCGCCAAGCGCGATCCATGGGTTACTGGCGAGAGCCGAGCAGTTGAAAAAGTCCGCGGCATGCTAGCAGCTGCACCAACATCATCTGGCGAAACTTTGCTGGGAGGCGGTGTGAGTAGCAGCGGTAGCACCGCCCTTACTGGCTCAAATACGGCTTCTGGAGGCGGGGCCCCAGGGTCATCAGCGAAGAAAGTGAGGCTAGTTACTCCGGTAGAACAAGACCTGCACAAGGGTTTGGGTCATTTGAATATTGACAAAGAGTCGACGTCGGATCCTTTCCCTGGCTAGACAAGGCTTTGACATCATTTTCGGGTTTGGTAGTGTTCTGTATTTAATCGATATACCCCTGTATTATATACAATGTTAATTTTTTGTAATATTATGTTCTGCATTCATAAATTATTATCTTAAGAAGCCAATGTCAATTCCATTCGCTTGGGTATTTATACCTACCTAGGTAGGTCTATATGCTACTCTTATCTCTACTAGATAAAACAAATGAGCCAATTGTAGAGTTAATCGCTTTAATCACCAACAAAAGGGATTTGTTTACATATGAAGTGAATGCGTTCACTGCAATTCTCCAAACCATTAGCCGGAAGTTAACTATTCATTTTACATATGTAGGGAGAAAAATCAAAATTTCCGTTTCTTCTTTACAGGAGCTTTACTCCTAGCGTCTAACTGTCTTTTCAATTCTTCCCTTTTCCGGTTCGCTTTTTGTTCTGCAGATAATTCGGGCTCGGGCTCGGGCTCTGGCTTGGGTGCGTGTCGTCGTTGTATAGGTGAGGGTGATCTGGATGGTGGTGGAGGTGGTGGCGACGACGATGGTGATCTCACTTTTGCAGTTTTCCTACTAGGTCCAGCGTCCAAGTCATCGTCGTCGCTCTCATGTTCGGGCGATGGGGCTATATCTGGTTGTATCTTCTTTTTTCCACCACCAATGAGGCCCAGTTTCTTGGTCTTTTTTGGAGTTGGGAGAGGCTTGGGGGAATGATGGCGCTTGTCGACATCATCAGAAGAGGACTGTGTTTCGACGTCGGTATCGGGTGCTTCAGGCGAAATTGGTGGTGATGGTTTCTTGGGTTCTGGTTTTTTGCCGCCTATCCTGCTGAGAACTCCTTTTTGCTTCGTGGTGGTAGTCGTTTCGGCATGTTTGTCCTTTTTAAGCCCGAGGGATTTTGCTGCAACTGGTTCATGTTCTGAATCCGTTGATAATGAATCATCATTCAATACAGGCTTTTTCTGAGCGGCCACAGCACGTTGTTTTGGCTTTGATGATTCCGACGGTGAATCGGAATCTGTAGATAATGAGACAGATTCTTTTCGTGGCCGCCCAAGAGCAACAGCTTTTGGCCCTCCGATACGGCCTACTGCTTTCTTCGGTGGTGGTTTTACTTTCTGGACAGGCGCTCGCCTACTTTCTTCCTCGTCAGTCGATTCATCGGCTTGGTCCGATTCCGTGCTGCCAGCCATATCGTCAGATATATTCTTATCTGCTGGCTTTTTAGCAGGTTCCTTGCTCTTCCGCTTCAGATGAGGCGGGGTCTCTTGACGCTGCATAGAACAGTTAGCAATGGTATTGAGTGGGCTTGGTATGTATGATTGTATCCACGCACCTGGAATTCATCTTCATCTTCAGTGCTCTTGTCCTCATCAAGAGTTTTCTGCACCTCAATGTCCGCATCAATGGCGGAAGAATAGTCTTTCCTCCTTGAGTCTGCCCCTTGTGGTCTCGGTGGTGGCTTTGATGTCAGTTCATCATCGTCGAGATTTTCCCACCAGGCGTCTGCGACAGTTGAGCTTGTAAATTTAGACACGGATTCTGCAAGGCCCTCTACATCGGAGACAACAGTATGTTCATATTCAAAATTTCCGCGCCACTCTTTCTCGTCAAATCTTGTGGCTCCTTTAATATGCTTGATCAGATCCGATGTCTTTGGCTTCGCATGGCGGGTACCAGCGGTTCCCGGAAACATTGTGGTCAATTGAGACGTATCGACCTTGTCAAAAATCTTAGACAACACATTGTCCTTATCCCTAATGTGGTCCAACAATGATTGTTCTCGCTTCTCGCGCTCTCTTTCACCCTTCAACAGAGGAAGAAGCAACTGTTGCGTGACTGCTGACGGGGGTTCCCTGGAAAGCGAAAAGGACCATTCCAACGGTCTTAAACCACCCGGCAAACTCGTACTGGTAGTCACTGTAAGGGATCCCGGCTTGCGATTGGCGGCCACATTCACTATGCTAGACTTTGCTCCGTGGAGAGCATCTTGTATCTTCTGCATAAACACAGCATATTGATTTGCATCCTCACTTGGATCGATGCTCGTCTCGCTGTCTTCGGCCCTCAGCAAGATATGCTTGTGGTCTAGGCGCTCGAACCATATGTACGTCAGATCTGTGAGATAGAACTCATAGGATCGTGATGTGTAACTGAAGCTATAAAGCAGTGGCGGCGCCGATTCCTTGCGCGTTGGAAGGCTTTGCCATCGCGGCGACATTTCATCTGCAGAAACCCTCTCCACGGCGCATGCTCAAGCTATGGATATCCAGGAGAAAGACCTGAGCAAGAAGAGCTATAGCTAACAAATATTCGAGTTGCTGCAGCTGTGACGATAAATAAAGATCCACCCGTAGCCGCCGCCTCTCGCTCCAAAGGGAAGGAGCCTAGCCCAGCGGCTACCGTCCAATCATAGCGAGCCATTGTTCTCCTGCCGCCAACGTCAGTCAAGAACTTCCCTGCAGCTCTTTCTTTTTTTCTCTCTCTGGTGTCAGAACAGCTAACCTTACGGACGATCGCGTATCTACATTCCCCCCCTCTCTATTAGCTACATCACATCCACGACTCATGTCGACATATCACTCAGGCTCCAAACGAGGCCGCTCTCGATCGCGGTCGAATTCGCCGCCATGGAAACGTTCCGAAAAGATTCCCCGCAAAGATGATAGACACCACCCCGGTCAGTGGGATAAGGATAATAACAGATCTGGTCAGCGGGATAGGAGGGAACAGAATCGACTGAATCAGTTGCAAGAAGACGAGCAAGTGCGCCAGTGGGTTGCTCAAGAGGATATCTTCGTCCTCAAGCAAGCTAAAAAGAAGGCAGAGATTCGCGTTAAAGAAGGCCGCGCAAAGCCCATCGATTGGTTAGCAATCACCCTGCGTATAATCGACCCTACAAAGAACTCCTTGGATGATGAGGTTCCCGACTCAGAATTGGATCTTATCGATCCAGAGGGGGTGTTTGAGGGTTTGTCGCAGGTTGAACTGGTGGAATTAGAGAAAGATATCGATACATTCTTGAGTCTTGAACAAATCCAAAAGAATCGCGATTTCTGGAAGGTGAGTGGGAAAGCAACAGAGACAAACTTTTTCCTTTGAATGTAAATGCTAACCAAGAACTAGACCATGAAAATTGTTTGCCGTGACCGCCAGAAAACCTCAGCACCCGAAGGCCGTGTACTCAGCTCGGTGGCAACCGACATTAACAAGATCCTCAGTCCAAAAACTTATGAACAACTGGAAACACTTGAGATTCAAGTAAAGCGTAAACTGAACTCCAACGAGCCGATTGATACCGATTACTGGGAAGAGCTTTTGCGCAGCCTGACCGTCTGGAAAGCCAAAGCCAAGTTGAAGAAAGTTTTTCAAGCAGTCATTGAAGGGCGAGTACAGACACTCCGCAAGCAACAAAGAGATGAGGCAGAATCCGTACGACTCAAACTTGCTCCAATCGCCCCCGTTGTCGGTGAGGTCATGGAAAACAAGGGTGAATTGAACCTGGACCCTGAGCCGTTACTTCAGCTGCGACCCGAGGATAAAGCTCTTGAAATTATGGACGAATCAGCATTTTTGGCTCAAGTGGTTTGTTTTCCCGTCTTTGCGCTGGCTCTGACGATGTATCGGCTAACTTTTGACTAGGCCCAAGAGCGACAAAAGGTGCTCAAAATGGGATTTGTACCATTGCGACAACGAGGCACAGAAAAGTCCAACCAATCCCTGCCCTCTCAAGCAAAGAAGTCTGAATCGGCGCTTACCACTACTGCCGATCGCTTCTCGTCTTTGCCTAATGAAGACTTCTCCCAAGCCACAAGAGCCCTGTACGAACGCGAGGTTGCGAGAGGCGTAAGTGAAAACGAAGAAATATTTACAGCGGAAGAGGCTGTCAGCAGCACCTCGCAACTCCCGTGGGCTCACAAATATCGCCCGCGTAAGCCACGTTATTTCAACCGTGCACAGATGGGATACGAATGGAACAAGTACAATCAAACACACTATGACCACGACCATCCTCCACCGAAAGTTGTTCATGGCTATAGGTTCAACATATTCTATCCAGACTTGATTGACAAGACAAAAGCCCCAACTTACCGTATTGAACGCGAACATGGGCGGAAGCGCGGCCAATCTTTCGTCAAAGCAGGAGAGGAAGACACTTGTCTCATTCGGTTCATTGCAGGGCCGCCTTACGAAGACATTGCATTTCGCATTGTGGATCGAGAATGGGATTACAGTTCTAAGAGAGATAGAGGCTTCAGAAGCAGTTTCGAAAAGGTTAGTCCATGCCGTCCCTTCCTGCGTCATTTAATGTTCGTTGTTTACTCACCGTTTATACGTATAGGGCATTCTGCAATTGCATTTCCAATTCAAGAAGGTACATGTTGATTGACTCTGTAATACTTGCTGTTGTTTGAGTATACTAATCTCGCCCACAGATCTACTATCGGAAGTAAGACTTTGCTGGTACATGGAGCGCCTCAGCGCCTCCCGACAACCATGGCGCATTAAAACGAGATTTTTCCTATTTCAATTCGATATAACGCCGGCGCGTGAGGTCGGTTATGCAGTTCAGGGTGGATAAAGCGTGCTTGTATTGTCTCTGGCGCGGCATTTGGAGTGCAGGATGGATTGTGTCCAATTTACTTCTTCGCGGTTGACCGGCGACCGATATAACCAAGTTTATGAGGCAAGCTCAATAATTACGGGCACTGCATTTCAAAACCGACTTCCATCGCAGACGCGGAAGCGTTGTACAGTGCTAATCCTCAGCCACCGGAGCGCTGTTTATGTCTGACCATCAAACTCCATCTCTCTCCAACCAATCGGGTAGCGGCATTGCATGTTGACCGACTATCCCGCAGGCTGTCGGGACTTGATTTCTTTTCTCTGGCCCAGTTGGATAATGCTCTGGAAGACGTGGCCTTAGAAGATCTCTCTAGCTTTTTTAAAATCGTGTGGGGAGGCTCATGCTGTGGTGCTACAGGGATTAATCCGCGAATCTCATCACTTCCGTTTACAGCCGCCTCGTGACTCAAACTGCCTCTCCGTTCTTCAGGGCTCTGCGTGCTCTCTATCCACAGGCACAGGCACATACACAACTGGTGCATTATGAATTTGTAATATTTAGTCGCCTGCTTTCCTAAAAAAAAAATTACATCTTAGTTGTCCGGCGGTGTACGCCTCACAGACGAAGCGCTCCCAGAGCATGGCACGTAGCTTGATATGCAGCGATGCAGGTTTCCAGGGCCAGGCTCTGTAAATATGTGGAAATCTTACTTAGTTTCATGGTCTGCAACGCCTCCCTAGTTTGTATTTATTCACTTGTATCTTTTTGCAGCTCCTTTTTCTGAACCGAGCCGTTTTCAACAAGATAGAACATCTAATCAGCTGCTATACCACTTGCACAGACACATGAGAGACCATATCCTCCCCGAAGACCATGGAGAATGACAACCATCGACGCCATCCAAGGCTGATTCAACCTAGCCCACCATTGTTCGCAGACAGCTCAACTTATCCATCGAACATGGGGGATCATACAGGGGATCAGTTGGCTCGGAGTGATCCTTGGTCGACGGTTTACTCGCTCGAACGACCGGAACTCGCGTCTACTATTTCTCTAGAGCCGTCGATGTTTATAGCGTGCTCATGGGAACCACCCTTGCTCTCCCAGCCTGCCAGTAGGCACATGATAGCCCATGACCGTACCCTTTATCCGGAGTCGAATCGCTATCCCTCAACGCCACTACTTGCCCAGGAAAATATCCCTTTGGACAACATGCTTCCAGCTCGTCGCAACTCCCTGGGCACCAATATCACTTTGTCTGAGCAAGCTTTGCTCGAGAGTGGCGCAGGCCAACTGACGCTTTCTAGACGAGCCCCGGATTCTGATCATAATTTCCTCCTTGCCTCGCAGTTCCAGGTACCGTATGTCCTACAAGCCTCCCCGAGAAGCCAAACACAAAGCAGGGAGAGTGTGGCCAGCCCTCTGCCTTCCGACTATCCTCGTGAGAACAAGAAGGCAACACGTCTTTTGCCTACGTCATCGTACACTAGCAGCAGAAGCCAGAATAAGCCCCTGAAGGATGCATATACAGAGCAAGTTGGAATTTACGACAAACCTTATGCCTACCTTCTCTACGAGGCTCTTCGTTCTGCAAAAGATCACAGGTTATCTTTGCAAGAGATATACCGTTGGTTTGAAGACAACACAAAGAAGGCGAATGACCCCAATTCTAAAGGCTGGCAGAGTAGCATCCGTCATAATCTATCCATGAATGAAGTAAGTGTAGTCTATTGCCAATCCGTCCTGCATCACCCCAAGATTGACTTCCTTTCGACAGGCGTTCGTTTTGTACAACGAATCATCTGTCCGGGGAAAGTCAAAGAACAACTACTGGACACTCACAGAAGAAGCCCTCCAGAATGGTGTCCAGTCGACGACTCGCTACCGCGGTTCGGTTTCAAAGAGACATCTCAAGGCTGAAACTGTCACAGCTCAACGGAATGAACATGGAAGAAAGGGAGGAAACGCATCTAGGTTTGCGTCGAGATCTCGGCGTGTCAATCATTTCTCGGAAGCGGAAATGAACGAACAGTCTCACTCGAATCTGAGGTTTGGCGTTCAGCAGCCGCTTGGGTTAGAGCGGCAGTCAGGGGTTGGTATGCATAGTTTATATCGCCAGGGTTCAAGCATGTTCGCTGTTCCCGTGTCCACTCAAAGGTGGACTTCAAACACAGTCAGCACTTCATCTGAGAGCTCGCAGATTGATTTTGTAAGAAGTCATGGGCCTCTTAATGAGCCATATTGTCAGGATCTCACTTAACTTGTGCCTGCTTTGTATAGTTGCTCTTTGACCACATCATAAATATTTATTGATCCATATTATCGAGGCTTGACAATTGTCAGGTTTTTCCCGGATCTTTTTGGTATATATATCTACATTCAATGCGATTTTGTAGGATTATACAAACCAGTATGAACCTAGTATAACCTCGGTTTCGTTTTCGCCCTCTGACAAATTCATTAAGGTCATTGTTGAACGAGTTGGGAAGCATCCGCATTTCCAAGGTTGTCTTAGGAGTCCTGCTCAAGTTGTAAAGTAGAATGACATGCACTGCCCATGGTTAGGGCAAATTCGTCCTTCTTCTAGCCTCTGGGAGACTCGCAGTGTTCGACAGTCCCGTGCCTAGGTTACCGCTGGACTACGTAAAACTAGTCAGGTCTTGATTTTTTTCAGACCTATGTGACTTGTAGAATCTTTGTAGAAAATTCATCAACTGATATTTTACTTTTCATATCGGTAATAATTGTAGACAATAGGCCCCTAGAGAAAAGAAAATCCGGAGACCGTCGAAAAAAAAACTCGCCCAGATTCGCCGGAGGTCATACCACGTAGAGTAAAATGCAAAATGACCCTCATGACTTCAAAAAATCTGTTGCAAGATGAGAGAGTACCCTATGGTCTGGCAGTGACCATTGTCTATTTGGCCAAGGCACCAGTAAATGTCCCTCACATATTCATTTCTTTATTGCTGATTTTTGTTCCATACTCCTAACGCAACTCAGTTCCCGCAAAACCACATTCTTCCATAAGTTTGATGATTTAGCGCTTGCGAGAGGCGGCCTTCTCTTTCTCTTGGGAGTCCTTAAGGACCTTCTTGACAATCTTCTGCTCCTCAATCAAGAAAGCACGGACGATACGGTCCTTAACGCAGTTACCGCAGCGGGAACCACCGTATGCGCGAGAGACGTTCTTGCGAGGACGAGAGATCTGGGCGTATTCACGAGGGCGAAGAGCGGGGACCTGGAGTTGAAGTTGTCAGACATGCTCCCCGTAATAAGTAAATCGCAAGACTTCATTCATTAAACGAGCGGATATAACAGAATATGTCGACTGGAATCCAGAACCCGTAAAATGTCCATGCAAGATTCAGATGGTTGGCACTCACACCAGGGAGCTTGACGCCGCAGTCACCGCACTTGGGAGCGGTACCCTTCTTCTTGATATGCAAGTATCGAAGATTTCCACCAGGGGTCTTGATGATGCGGACACGGTTGGACCTCGTGTTGTACCTATATCACAAAAATGATCGAATTAGCGCGCTGTCGTTTGACTCGGAAGTCTCGAAAAAATGAGGACATACGGGTTCCGTCGGCGCTGTGAACATATTCAAATTAATATCAATTGATCATTGCGACGAACACGTCTGAATTCTTGGGAAAAAAGAGAACAAAACTCACGTATTGCAATCTAGTGTTCGCCATTGTGACTGTCCTCGAATCTGATTGTCGACGTTCGGGGAATCAGCGGCGCTGTCGTTAGTATCGTTGTCGTCGAAAATTCCAGACAGGAGAACGAATTGTGTGGGCTTTTTCGCAACCGCACTAGGGCACTTTGGCGAATACCCTAGCTGTATATGGACTAGTGCAGTCTTGGTGCCAAGAGTTGCAAATTATTTCTCCATATACCACCGCCTGCCAACTTAGGAATAGCGCGGACGCCAAAGCGCGAAGTTTCAGAAAGGCATCGCAGCTTTTTATCAACTTTCCGACATCTAAAACACACCCCGCCGCCAGAAGGAAGTTCGTTCTCCTCTTCGAGTTTCTTTCTTCTGGGCAGTGCGCGTCAGTCTATTTTAATTAACCCGGTTTTTTTCTTTGCCTTTTTGCGCCAGGTTTTAACCCTAGATCCTGTCGCGAGAAGCAATCCTTCGATGCAGCGGGTCAACCCTGCCTGATCTCGCACCTTTACGAAGCTTCGACTTCTCATCGACAAAAATTCGATATGGCATCGCTTCCACCACCTCCCCCTCCGGGATGGGGATCGGCAGCGCCTCCATCCATGCCTTCTGCACCCCCGCCACCTGGATACCGACCCCCGGCCGATCCAAAAGTCGCGAAGTTCGCGCAGAAGAAGACAGAATGGCTGAGGACCCAGCGGAACCGATTCGGCGAAAAAAGGAAAGGCGGCTTTGTCGAATCGCAGAAGACTGATATGCCGCCCGAGCATTTACGAAAGATTGTAAAAGACATCGGCGACGTTTCTCAGAAAAAGTTCAGCAGCGACAAACGAAGCTATCTTGGAGCATTGAAATTCATGCCCCATGCTGTTCTCAAATTGCTTGAGAATATGCCCATGCCTTGGGAATCAGCTCGTGAAGTTAAGGTTCTGTATCATGTTAATGGTTGCCTGACTCTCGTCAACGAGTCTCCCCGAGTCATCGAGCCTGTTTTCCATGCTCAATGGGCGACCATGTGGGTTTGCATGAGAAGAGAAAAGGCCGACAGACGGCATTTTAAGCGTATGCGCTTTCCTCCATTCGACGACGAAGAACCCCCGCTGTCGTGGTCCGAAAATATTGAAGATGTTGAACCTTTGGAGCCCATACAGATGGAACTGGATGAGACCGAAGACGCCGCTGTCTACGAGTGGTTCTATGACCACAGGCCTCTACTTGATACTCCTCATGTAGGCGGGTCGAGTTATAAGAAATGGAATCTGTCACTTCCGCAAATGGCTACTCTCTACCGACTCAGTCGTCAGCTATTGAGTGATGTGGTAGATAAAAATTACTTCCACATGTTTGAACTTGACAGTTTCGTCACCGCTAAAGCCTTAAATGTGGCTATTCCAGGAGGACCTCGATTTGAACCTTTGTATAAAGATATCGATCCAAATGATGAGGACTTTGGAGAATTCAACGCGATTGATCGAATTATTTTTCGCTCCCCTATCCGCACAGAATACCGTGTGGCATTTCCCTACCTCTACAATTCCCTCCCAAGAAGCGTTAAGCTGTCTTGGTATTCACATCCCCAGGCTGTTTTCGTTCGATCAGATGATCCAAATCTTCCGGCCTTCTACTTCGATCCTGTTATCAATCCTATATCCTCGCGATCAGTTGCTCCCAAAAACATCACTGTTTCTCACGAGGATGAGATTTTCGGCCCGGATAACAATGAGGATGATTTCGAACTTCCAGGCGATGTCGAACCTTTCTTGGCCGATGAGGAGCTCTACAACAGTGACACAGCATCTGCGATCTCTCTCCTGTGGGCACCCTTTCCATTTGACCGCCGTTCGGGCAAGATGGTTCGTGCCCAGGACGTTCCATTGGTGAAGCAGTGGTACCTGGAACACTGCCCACAGGGCCAGCCTGTCAAGGTCCGAGTTTCATACCAGAAGCTTCTGAAATCATATGTTCTCAACGAGCTACATAAGACCAAGCCCAAAGCTCACAACAAACAGGATCTCTTGAGAACACTTAAAGGGACCAAGTTCTTCCAGACAACAACAATCGACTGGGTCGAGGCGGGTCTTCAAGTTTGTAGACAGGGTTTCAATATGTTGAATTTGCTTATCCACCGAAAGAACCTAACATACTTGCATCTCGATTACAATTTCAATCTGAAGCCCGTGAAGACCCTGACAACAAAGGAACGAAAGAAATCCCGGTTTGGTAATGCTTTTCACCTTATGCGGGAAATATTGCGATTGACAAAGTTGATTGTCGATGCGCAAGTGCAATACCGACTTGGCAACATTGATGCATTCCAGCTTGCCGATGGTATTCTCTATGCCTTCAACCATGTCGGGCAGTTGACTGGTATGTATCGCTACAAATACAAGCTGATGCATCAAATTCGATCTTGCAAGGACTTGAAGCATTTGATATACTATCGTTTCAACTCAGGTCCTGTGGGCAAAGGACCAGGCTGCGGTTTCTGGGCACCAGCATGGCGTGTATGGCTGTTCTTCATGCGCGGCATCATCCCATTGCTAGAGAGATGGCTTGGAAATCTACTTTCTCGTCAATTCGAGGGCCGTCATAGCAAGGGCGTTGCTAAGACAGTTACAAAGCAACGTGTCGAATCCCATTTCGATTTGGAATTGCGTGCTTCTGTCATGGCTGATCTCATTGATATGATGCCTGAAGGTATCAAACAAAATAAGGTCAACACCGTTCTACAGCATTTGTCTGAAGCATGGAGATGCTGGAAAAGTAACATTCCGTGGAAAGTTCCCGGTCTTCCAGCTCCGATCGAAAACATCATTCTTCGATATGTCAAAGCCAAGGCTGATTGGTGGATCTCGGTTGCTCATTACAACCGTGAGAGAATTCGACGGGGTGCTACTGTGGACAAGACTGTGGCGAAAAAGAACTTGGGCCGCCTAACCCGACTTTGGCTCAAATCCGAACAGGAACGACAACACAATTACCTCAAAGATGGCCCCTACGTCTCGTCCGAAGAGGCTGTTGCTATCTATACCACCACGGTTCACTGGCTAGAATCTCGCAAATTCTCTCCGATTCCTTTCCCTAGTGTCTCCTATAAACATGACACCAAGATTCTTATTCTGGCCCTCGAACGATTACGAGAATCTTATTCGGTGAAAGGCCGCTTGAATCAAAGTCAGCGTGAGGAACTGGCTCTTATTGAGCAAGCATACGACTCTCCTGGCACTACGTTGGCCAGAATCAAGCGCTTTTTGTTGACTCAGCGAGCGTTCAAAGAAGTTGGCATCGACATGAACGACAACTACAGCGACATCAATCCCGTTTATGACGTTGAGCCAATTGAAAAGATAACCGACGCCTACTTAGACCAGTATTTGTGGTATCAAGCTGATCAACGCCACCTGTTTCCTTCCTGGATTAAGCCTTCGGATTCCGAGGTACCGCCCTTGTTGACGTATAAATGGGCTCAAGGAATCAACAATCTGTCCAACGTCTGGGAGACAGCTGATGGTGAGACGAACGTTATGATAGAAACGAAGTTGTCCAAGGTCTACGAGAAGATTGACTTGACTTTGCTCAACCGACTTCTTCGTCTCATCATGGACCACAATTTGGCAGATTACATCACATCAAAGAACAATGTCCAACTGAATTACAAAGACATGAATCATACAAACAGCTATGGATTAATTCGCGGTCTTCAATTCTCCGGCTTCGTCTTTCAATACTATGGCTTGGTTATTGACCTACTTCTTCTGGGTCTTCAACGGGCAAGTGACTTGGCTGGTCCCCCGCAAAGTCCAAATGATTTCTTGCAGTTCAAGGATCGTGAGACCGAAACACGTCATCCGATCCGTCTTTATACACGTTATGTTGACAAGATTTGGGTTTTCCTGAGATTCAGCGCGGATGACTCTCGGGACCTCATACAACGCTTCCTTACGGAACAACCAGATCCCAACTTCGAAAATGTCATTGGATACAAGAACAAGAAATGTTGGCCTCGAGATTCCAGGATGCGTCTTATGCGCCACGATGTCAACCTTGGGCGGGCTGTTTTCTGGGACTTGAAAAATCGGTTACCGCGATCTATGACCACCATCGAATGGGATGATACATTTGCAAGCGTGTATAGCAGGGACAACCCGAATCTACTCTTCTCGATGTGTGGTTTTGAAGCTCGTATTCTTCCAAAGATTCGGAATCAAAACGAAGAATTTCCTATCAAAGATAGTGTTTGGTCCCTTGTCGACAATACGACCAAAGAGCGAACTGCATATGCCTTCCTTCAGGTGACCGAAGAAGACATTCAAAAATTCAATAACCGCATTCGTCAAATTCTCATGTCCTCGGGCTCTACGACATTCACTAAGATCGCTAACAAATGGAATACCGCGTTGATTGCTCTCTTCACATACTATCGTGAGGCTGCTGCATCGACAGTCAATCTTTTGGATACAATTGTGAAGTGCGAAACAAAAATACAGACTCGAGTTAAGATTGGCTTGAACTCTAAGATGCCATCGAGATTCCCTCCAGCTGTCTTTTACACCCCTAAGGAGTTGGGCGGTCTCGGAATGATATCTGGATCCCACATTCTCATTCCAGCAAGCGATAAGCGCTGGTCTAAACAAACTGACACTGGTGTCACCCATTACCGCGCGGGTATGTCACATGACGAGGAAACCTTAATTCCACACATCTTCCGCTACATCATTCCTTGGGAGGCTGAGTTCATTGATTCGCAACGTGTCTGGATGGAATATTCTCAAAAGCGACAGGAAGCCAATCAGCAGAACAGGCGTTTGACTCTGGAGGATCTGGAAGACAGCTGGGATCGGGGTCTTCCCCGTATCAACACGCTCTTCCAGAAGGATCGAAGTACCCTCAGCTTCGATAAAGGTTTCCGAGCCAGGACCGAATTCAAGATTTATCAACTCATGAAGAGCAATCCATTCTGGTGGACTAGCCAGAGACACGACGGCAAACTATGGAACCTGAACGCATACCGTACCGATGTGATCCAAGCGTTGGGTGGTGTTGAGACCATTTTGGAGCACACCCTGTTCAAAGCAACTGCTTTCCCGTCATGGGAGGGTCTCTTTTGGGAGAGAGCTAGCGGTTTCGAAGAGTAATAATCCCTTTTCCATCTTATATTGTTTTCGTTGACGCCGGTTCCCTCCCCTATCATTCCCCTAGGGTTAGGGCATCCGTATTGAAGATACCGGTGCCCTCCCCTATCATTTCCCTTTTATCACATTTTATACGTTTAAAATACTCCCTCCCCTATCATTTTCATTGCCTATTAGTTCCCTTTCCCGGCATATAAACAAACCGACTATGGTCAGTATACTAACTGTGTTTCTAGATCGATGAAGTTCAAAAAGCTCACGAACGCTCAGCGTTCTGGTCTCAATCAAATCCCGAACCGTCGCTTCACTCTGTGGTGGTCTCCCACTATCAATCGAGCTAACGTCTACGTCGGTTTCCAAGTGCAGTTGGATTTGACCGGCATCTTCTTGCACGGAAAGATTCCAACGTTGAAAATTTCATTGATTCAGATTTTCCGTGCGCATTTGTGGCAGAAGATTCACGAATCCGTTGTTATGGATCTTTGCCAGGTCTTCGACCAAGAATTAGAAGCTCTTGGCATCGAAGCAGTTCAAAAGGAAACCATCCATCCCAGAAAGTCATACAAGATGAATAGCTCGTGTGCGGATATTCTGTTATTTGCGACGAACAAATGGAATGTGACCCGGCCATCTCTTCTTTTTGACACAAAAGACGTCATTGAACCCACAACGACAAATAAGTTCTGGCTTGATGTTCAACTACGCTATGGTGATTACGATTCACATGACATCGAACGTTACACACGGGCGAAGTACCTTGATTATACAACAGATAGTATGAGCATATACCCCTCAGCTACTGGCTTGATGGTCGGCATAGATTTGGCCTACAATCTCTACTCTGCTTATGGCCAATATTTCCCTGGATTGAAAGCGCTCATTCAACAGGCTATGGCCAAGATCATGAAAGCAAACCCAGCCTTGTATGTGCTGCGGGAGCGTATTCGCAAGGGCTTACAGCTGTATGCTTCTGAAAATAACCAGGAGTTCCTCAACTCGCAGAATTATTCTGAGTTGTTCAGTCCGCAAATCCAACTCTTCATCGATGATACAAACGTCTATCGTGTTACCATTCACAAGACATTCGAAGGTAACTTGACGACTAAGCCAATCAACGGTGCCATTTTCATCTTCAACCCTCGTACCGGCCAACTGTTCTTGAAGATCATCCACACAAGTGTCTGGGCTGGCCAGAAACGTCTCGGTCAATTGGCGAAATGGAAGACAGCGGAAGAAGTGGCAGCCCTCATTCGTTCATTACCTGTTGAAGAACAACCTAAGCAGCTTATCGTTACACGCAAGGGTCTTCTTGATCCTCTGGAGGTTCATTTACTTGATTTCCCCAATATCTCCATCCGTGCGTCTGAACTTCAGCTTCCTTTCCAAGCTGCCATGAAGGTCGAGAAGCTTGCGGATATGATTTTGAGAGCAACTGAGCCTCAGATGGTCCTTTTCAACCTCTACGATGAGTGGTTGAAATCTATCTCGCCTTATACTGCTTTCTCTAGATTGATTTTGATCCTTCGTGCTCTTCATGTGAACACTGATA
Organism: Penicillium sp. OUCMDZ-019; assembly: GCA_011750695.1. Classification (NCBI taxonomy): domain Eukaryota; kingdom Fungi; phylum Ascomycota; class Eurotiomycetes; order Eurotiales; family Aspergillaceae; genus Penicillium; species Penicillium sp. OUCMDZ-019. Next base: position 321,814 of record WTTZ01000008.1, on the reverse strand, counting down.
AGACAAAGATTGTTCTTCGACCGGATAAGACCGTCATTACCCAGGAACATCATATATGGCCAACACTTTCCGACGACGATTGGATTAAGGTCGAAGTCCAACTGCGTGATCTGATTTTGAATGATTATGGCAAGAAGAACAACGTCAACGTTCAAAGTTTGACCAGCAGTGAGGTCAGGGATATCATTCTTGGTATGGAGATTAGCGCGCCATCGTTGCAACGTCAGCAAGCAGCCGAGATAGAGAAGCAACAGGAGGACCAGAAGCAACTTACAGCGGTTACTACAAAGACTCAGAATGTTCGCGGTGAAGAGATCATTGTGACCACAACATCACAATACGAACAACAATCGTTTGCTTCTAAGACTGAATGGCGCACTCGTGCTATTGCCACGTCGAATCTCCGAACTCGGGCCAACAATATCTATATCTCGTCTGATGATATACGCGAAGATGGGCTCTACACGTATGTAATGCCCAAGAATATCCTGAAGCGATTCATCATGATCGCCGATCTTCGAGTCCAGGTTGCAGGCTATCTTTACGGCAGATCGCCACCGGACAACGACCAAGTTAAAGAGGTTCGTACCATTGTGATGATTCCTCAAGTTGGAAACACCCGCGATGTGCAACTCCCACAACAGTTACCTCAACATGAGTATCTCAACGACCTGGAACCCTTGGGAGTTATTCATACCATCTCGGGCAACGAGCCGTCATACATGACTGCGCAGGATGTCACTCAACATGCACGCCTCATGAACTCACATTCGTCATGGGATAAGAAAACAGTGACCATGACTGTATCGTTTACTCCTGGATCAGTCTCACTGGGTGCATGGGCTCTCACTCCCCAGGGTTATAAGTGGGGTGCTGAGAACAAAGATACCAGCTCAGATCAGCCGCAGGGATTCTCAACCAATATGGGTGATAAATGCCAGTTACTGCTCAGTGACAAGATACGCGGATATTTCTTGGTGCCTGAGGATAGTGTGTGGAACTACAGCTTTATGGGCAGTTCTTTCAGCAGCGTCGAAAAACGACCTGTCTATGTCAAGATTGACACTCCTCTACGATTCTACGACGATCAGCACCGTCCCCTGCACTTCCAGAACTTTGCTGAGTTGGAGGACATCTGGGTTGACCGTACTGATAATTTTGCTTAAAAGCTACGCTGGGCAGGTGGTGACTCTTCGATTTCAAGGCGTTTATTTATGGGGAGCCTTTATGTTGTGTTTTTATTTTTTGTGTGTATTAAAATGAATCAGTCTCTGTTCTGTTCGTTCAAAAATCGCGACAGTCATGTTATTATTGTATTGTAATCTGAAGCAGAAAGAAGCTGTAAAATATTGACTATCAATCAGATACGAATGAAGGATCTTAATTTGTTCATCAGCATAGGAATGTAGTGTAGGTCGAGTAGACGTATTTAATTCAATATCTTCGTCCTTTGCTAGCCCTAAGCAATTGCGGCTTGTCGTTCAAATGCCCGCCCCCACATGCATGCTGCAAAAAAAGTTGCCCCGCACGTGCGAGTCATACTGTACAAACCAAAGTGCAACAACCCCTCCAAACACCAGGAAAGCATCTCCAACACTCATCTCGCGGCATTGGTTGGCGGCGCCCTGATTTTCCAATTCCCTATTTGCGCCGGACAAGATTGTATTTGCACAGAACCTTTGGAAAGAAGATAAAGAAAGCCATACCACCATGGCACAACCTGACGCCGCAACGGAGCTCCCAATCCGCGAAGAAAAAAAGGCTGCCGCGGAGCAAGAGATCAACCCTTGGGATGTTCAAGCTGGAACAGACGAGAATGGAAATTCGCTTGCATTCGATTACGTTGCTATTTCAAAGTATGTGGACTGCTTGGATGTCTATATATTCTCTGTGGTTGAATCTGTAGACTAACACTTGATAAACTAGAAAATGGGCAACCAAACTCGTTGATGACGAGATCCTTCAACGATTCGAGCGTCTCACGGGCCACAAACCCCACCGCTGGCTAAGGCGAGGACTATTTTTCTCCCATCGTGACTTCGATAAGATCCTGGATAAATATGAGGCGGGAGAGCCTTTTTTCATGTACACCGGACGTGGCCCGTCAAGCGATGCGCTTCATCTTGGACACACGATACCTTTCTCTTTCACAAAATGGCTTCAGGATGTGTTTGATGTTCCTTTGGGTATGTTGGATCAAGCGATTGGCATTTAAGAAATACACGTTGAGGATTGTGCTAACAATGAGCCTAGTGATTATGCTTACAGGTGAGAGCTCATCGGCGTGATGATTGACGGCTCCGGAAGCTTTTTTCAACTAACAGTTCTCTGAAAAGATGATGAGAAGGCTCTCTTCAAGGACAAGCTTACTTTCGAAGAAGCACACAAATTTGGACTACAAAATGCCAAGGACATCATTGCTTGCGGTTTTGATCTCAAGAAGACATTCATTTTCAGTGATTTGGAATATGTCAGTGGAGCATTCTTGATGAATACTTGGGAGTTTGCCAAGCTTGTCACATTCAACCAAGTGAGAGGCGCGTTCGGGTTTAACGAGAGGTTAGTATTGTATATGTCTGTTCCTGTATGATGCTGACTCCCGTGTAGCACCAACATTGGAAGAATTATGTTCCCGGCAGTGCAATGGTAGGTTCCTCCTATTACACTCAAAGATCATGCTAATAGATTCTCCCCAGTGTGGCTTCTTTTGCGACATCATACCCCGAGATATGGTCCGACACACCTGCAACAGAGAGGACGAAGGCAATTGCAAAGATCCCTTGCCTGATTCCTATGGCCATAGACCAGGACCCTTATTTCCGACTAGTGCGAGATAATGCCCATAGGATGCGGTTCCCATCGCCAAAGCCAGCATTGATCCATTCAAAGTTCCTCACCGCGCTGCAAGGTGCCGGTGGCAAGATGAGTGCCAGTGATCCCAAGTAAGACTCGACCCCTCCGCTTACGACTAGAGTGATTTTCTTACAAGTGTTCATAGTTCTGCGATTTTCATGTCAGATACCCCAAATCAAATCAAAGTAAGTGCCAAGAAGTCATTGCTCCTTTCAGGCCATATAAGTTGACTCTCATGGCTTGCAGAATAAAATCAACAAGCACGCGTTCAGCGGTGGCAGAGAGACCGTAGAGGAGCACCGGGAGCTGGGTGGCATTCCTGAGATCGACGTTGCATTCCAATGTACGTGAATGCATATATTTGCTTCTGTTTTCTATTCCGTCACAATCCCAGTCACTAACAAGAGGAAAAAACAGATCTTTCATACTTTGAAGAAGATGATGAGAAACTGAAGAAGATCGAGGATGACTACCGAAGCGGATCGCTGCTCACCGGTGAACTGAAAAAGATGGCAATTGAATTGATTCAGCAGGAAGTCAAGAGTTTTCAGGCCAGGAGGAAGGAGGTGTCAGACGATCTCCTGCGACAATTCATGACACCGCGCAAGCTGGAGTGGAAAGGAAACCCGAACCCGAAACCAAAGGAGGCTACGAAGAAAGAGAAAGAATCATCGTCGCAGAAAAAATAAGAGGGCCAAAAAGTTACCTCTTGAGACATTTGTCCAGGTCATCGTCTGAGAACTATTCGTTATTCGACAGTGTCATTGTTTTTATGACAGCATAGTTACGTGGTGAATGTCAATATGGCCCTATTTGTAATAAATTCCTGGTGAAAGTTTCATAATACGGCTTGCTCGAAGCGGTTTAGTAGCTCTCACACTTCCTGTGACATTCTGGTTATCCAGATCTTGCTGAGCTTTTCTAGTCCAAACGGGAACTCGCCTCGGTTGCCTTCTTCTTTCATATGTGGATAACTCGTGATTTTTTATTATTATCAGTGATACTTTGCTCTGTTCTTAGTATTTATGTCACTTTAGTTACTGTATCTAGAAAGTTATTCCATTCTCATATGTGGCCTCCTTTATATGGCCGAATCATGTCTTTCATTCCTCACCTACAGATGTATACTGACAGTGATGGAAGGGGTGGATATACAGAAATATCTGCCTGCAACACTATGGGGTGTCTGCTCTAAAGGAATCGTCGAACCATGATGTTAAATCGGGTATCTTTGTCTCTCACAATCTCCGGCGTCAGGTGCGAGATATACTTCGAACGAGCCATCTGGCCCCAGGCATGATAGGCCAGTTGATCCGGGTACAGTGCGCCGTCATTTGCATCGAGGTGTAGCTCCACCTCCCGCGCCTCGTCTTTGGTAATGGGCTCATGCATATAGCGGATATGCTCGTTTGTCCAGGTGGGCCAGAAGAAAACCTCTGGGGCAAGGGGGCAAACCAGACCGGGGTGTTCCGCGGCTATTTTCTTGGGCAAAAGCACAGAATGGTAGTTCCATTCGTTCGTGGGATCAAAGTCAACGTAGCTTTTGACCCAGCGGTCGAGGAAGGGAGCGTCCTTGCGTGCGAGGATAATGGCGTTGCAAAAACCATGGCGGTCGCCACCCTCATGGCCTAACACGACATCTCGGCTGCTGTTTCGGATAGTGTCGAATGAATGGAGAGCGATTATGTCCATGTCCATGTAGACGCCGCCTTCTCGCTGCAGGACATCCAGGCGGAGCGCGTCACTAAGGTGGCTCACCTGCCATTTCTCCTTGATTTGTTTCGGATATTCAATCAGCATATCATGGTGGATGAGGGTGATGTTATTGCGTAACTTCTTGAACCAGATATTATCTGTATTTAGGTACTCGTAGTGGAGTTTCAGCGTGTTGGGTTTGAGGGCGATTAACGCGGATTGAATCGCGAGGTAGTTCATGAAGGTCATTTCGGGGTTCTTGAACCCCCATAGGAAGTGGACGACGTTGGGGATCGGGTTGGACAGGGTGTTCATCTCACTAAAGCATTTATCCTCCTCCGCGGTGTGCTTAAAGTCATAGGTTTGGGTCTTGCGCTCCTCGGTTGACACGCCGAAAAAGATGTTGAGGTGCCAATCCTGTGGCCTCAGATGGAAAAATGAATGGAAAAATGATAAGGACAGGAGGGCCCATGCCAAAAAGATGGCAATGATAATGCGAAGTGGTGGCTGATACATGTTGAAGGTTGCTGGAATAAGAATAATCACTAATCATAAGCACAGAAAGTGAAGACGTCGGCCATCAGCTGGGAAAAGTGAAGCGGGAATGAAACGAATACGCAGCATATTACTGAGCCTCATTGTTTCCCAAGAGGGGAATCGAGTAGTGAAGTCCAGCCAATCCCGTTCTTTTGTTTTTGTCTGACGAAGGAGGTGGGCCAATCAGAGACACGGACCTGTGAAGATCCTCGACTCTCCCCGGTCCCACTTATAGGGCTGTTTAATGTTCCCGATAAAGGCTGTTGATTGGCCAATTCTCCCTGCTAACTCTAATGTACTAACTACATAGTTACAGTAATTACCTTATTCTCTTATTAGGGGTTCTGTTTATCAGTAGTGATAGTAATAAACTCCAATTCCGCTAAGTAGCTAGGTACAGTATCAGTTCTGGCAGTTGTCCGCGTCGACGCTGTCCTATGAGGCGAATAGTTAATTGAAGCCTATGAAGGGTAGTGAACATTATTCTTGTTGTTTAAGAGACATACTTCGGGCATGGGAACCGCAACAGCAAAGGCAACCAGAGCTGGGAGAGCAAGGAGGGTCTTGTGGAAATGCATAGTTTTTGTTCCTAGGATGAAAGTCACAATAGACTTTACGTAAGTAGCTAGGAAAGGTTGTCTTGTCCTTGACGTTCTTGACACACTTGCGGTTCTTGTTGTTCTTGAATTATCATTTCTTGGTGGGAACCTAATCCCTTTTATTTCACCCAGCATCAGAGTATTTTGGAGTCTATTGCATCCTAGGTTGTCTATTTTTAGAATAATCCTGCCCTTTCTGACCCAGTTAATCCTAAAGGGGAGTAGGTAACACTCGCCGGGTAGTGAGTGTGGACCGAAGTACAACCGGTGTTATACTTTCATCGCGTGTAACATCGTCAACCGAGATATCTGTAATCATCTTGAGCTAGTTACTGCTGAAAATAGGTAATAATATCTTCGCAGGACATGGGCAGAAGGGAGCAACGAATATACTGCCTCCGGAGGACATGCCATATGGCATAACGCAGAGATGTACTTACCTACCACATTAGTCCCCGGATTCTCACGTGCGTTGGCTTTCCAGTGATAGCTCTTATTCTCTGCTGTCAAGAATAGCCCCGATACTAAACATAGACAAGGAAAAATCAGCCTTGCTTCTATTTACGGCACAAAAATAGTACGGATGTGAAACAAATGTAGCCTGCCCTCTCGGGCGTTCGGCGCTGTGACGGTGTTTGCATGTATGGAGTACATTGCATACGTACTACGTACTACGTGCATGGCTGCATGCTCGATTGTGCTGGCAAAGAGCGGCGACAAACAAAAGTATAACTTATGGTGACATTGATTGCATTGATTAATGGCCGAACAAGGCAGGGATGCATTGGATCGACATTGATTCTAGTAGGTCCAAAGAAAATGAAATAGAAACAGGTGAGTGGAAAGACTATTTCAGCAACACCTCTACCAACCTTGGCACAATATTCACTCATCCACTAACAAGTCTAACAAGTCGAGAGAAACGCAGGCTCTGAAAATGGCAGAACGGTTCCTCCTTGCACGCTTGGATTGAAACAAGTACTCTGCCTTATGGCCGACGAAGAATGGATTCTATGGCTGAGGTGCAAGCTTGTGACTATCAAAAAGACACGGGTCTAGGAAAGGCCGAAAGAAATACCCCAGAAGTTGCATTTGGACGATACAAAAAACGTCAACGGAAACAGCAATCTATCATACGGGATTGGCTGGATCCAAAGGCCTCTCAATACTCAATATTTAGATCACGGAGATCTCCAAGAATCGCTGGGGTCGGTTTGTAGGACAACTTGAGATCTGTAATTGAATTTCTGGCTGGACCATGATAAATCCGGATACTGGAAACTGCTGTCAGAGGTGCAAGAACACAGAACCGTGAGTGATGGGTTGCATGGGTCTAGCTTAGGTTGATATAGCCCGCCCGCCCCAATTGGACAGACAATTGGGGTTTTGTGGCTTTCAAGGATTCCAAAAAAGGTTGTGTCGGTCGGAACAAGACCCATAAACCACGTATGAAAGCTTTCCGGGTGCGATGCCAGAAAATTCGACCTGGCAATTGATGCTGGGGCCAACGGGTTTTCAAAGGCCACAGAACGCCTCGAGTTGTCGTGAGCCGATGTAAATTAGCTAGTGTTCGGCTCGAAGGAAGGCAGAGCATTCACCGTTAGTGACAGGCGCCCGTTTCCCCTCATTTTGCCAAGGGAGAGCGTAGTACATAATTATTTCTCTAGCATCCAAGGTGAAAAAAAGTACTATGGGGCTCCAATAACTGGTGCGTTGTGTTCCGACAGACAAATTCCAACGCAACCAGTGCGAACTGATCCTGACTAAGGTCATGATATGCGTTGACGTACGTGGTGTTTCTAGGATCCTCGGTAAATGCCCTTCTAGTCGATCAACTGCCCACTGGATGCAATCCCAACAGAGTTTGTCTGCTCGTCAAACTTGGCGACAGCATCGTAGGGGCAATGTGCAATTGATACCATCGGGTATCACGATCTAGTCTAGTCACTAGGGCCATGCAAGTAGTAGTAGTAGTAGAGACATTTGATCACGCAAGGCTCTATGTCAGGAAAGCTATTCCCGTGCAGGCTTTATTTCCCCGTAGCCTGAGGTAGGTGGCGTTTTCAGCATAAATCTTTCTAAACACATCGGAGGATTTCAGTTTCGCCTATATCTATAGTACAGTTAACTATGCGGAGTACTCCGTGTCTAATAGAGAATACGGTATGGTGCCTTCCCCTATGCCAGCTTGGCCAAGGCTTCGAGACAGAGATGGATAGAATTTTGAATGGTTCACTCAGCCTCGAATGGCGAACCTTCATAATTATGCCGCTTTTATGATATTATGTATGATATGTGCCCAGGTAGTATGACTGCTGCATGCTACGTACTAACTATCCATGTACGGAGTATGGTATGACATATGTTGAATGCTTACGCGTTCACTTAATTTAGTCACCTATTCATGCATTAGCCTGACAACTTAAAACGTGCGTTTTTGTCTCTCTCTTTCTCGTTGGCTTTTGCCTAAATAGGCCCTAACTATAGCCTGGCGTGGCTAGTACCATCATTGCTCGATGTAGAAGGTCGTATGCTAAGCCTGAGGCCGTCCGTGAATAACGGCATCCTTCTGAGCTTGGCGTCCACGTGTTTAACCTTAAGTTTCGCGAACTAAATTTAAACCTCACAGCTCACCGCCCTTTTTTTTTGTCATATTCTATCATAGTGCCGTCTGTTATATTATTATGTATATGATTATTGTGCTTATGACTGAGATTGTAGATTGACTTTCGGTCCCTGGCATATAGATGTGTCTTATGTTACGTAGCAGATTCAAATATCCCGAGTATTATTCGGCATTCCAAGCCGCTTGTTCGTACTACGTAACATGCGGAGTACCCGTATTTGATAAGAAACAACGTGGGATCGCTAAGCTAGTACAATAGCTTGCACGTGGAAAAATGAAATATAAATTTATCCCGCAGTCAATCATCCACCTGCGTAATCCTAGCGCATTCGCCGGAGTAATGTCCTCTTCAAGGTAGGAAGCATACCTCGAAAACGACGATCTGCTCATTTGAATAGAGCTAGCACCGCGTCAATCAGTTCAGAAAACTCGGCAGGACTTACTCCGCAGAAGGTCGGGAGCCTTGGTTGAAAATTTTTACTGGATTCACACGTATCCACGATAAAATGCTCGAAGAAGAATGATCTGCGGGAGTTACAAGCACGGGTTCGCCCATACCAATCATATCACGAAGTTGCGTTGGAGGTGGAACTCGACTTAGGTTTCGGTATTTGTAGCAGTGCGCACTACGGATGCAGTGCGTAGCGGACCCGACGATTTGGACATGCCTGAAGATATTCCTCAAAAAGAGGACAGCACAGGTTCGAAGTCTAACGTTTCAGCTACGGCTGTGGGTACGCAGCTTCCGAAGACTTGTCAGCACGTGGAGCTATGAACACATGGTGCCATGCGGTAGCCGAGCTGCTACTCCGTATATGCACTCCGTAATAGCTATATACAGTACTCGGCACAGAGTACAGAGCGTAATAATTTTCGGTTTTGCGACGACACGCCCGTTAGCACCAAAGGATCGCCTACCCACCAGGCAGTGGTCGCTATGGAAGGCAAATCTGGCCTTCGTCGAGCGGTGTCTGCGCCACAGAGGTTAAGCGTCCGAGGACTCGGGCCATTTCTTGGCTGGCACGTAGACTGTTCCTTGAATTCAATGATCCAGGTCAATTTGAACCAGCTAGTACTATCCCGGCTGCTAGTACGAGGCTTGCACACCCCACAGTCCATACTCAGCGCCTTTCCGAGTATGGGCAAGACGCCGCAGAGCTAAAGCCTGGAGAGTCGAGACTGAGAGGTGGGAAGGTGGAACGACTGGAGATAAGACCCTTTCTGAATATGAGTATGTACAGTATATCCCTGCCTGCGAGTGGCTTTGCAGGGGGACGGGTGGGCCGTTGCAATGGACGCTGCAGGAGCAATGGAGGGCGCATTTCACCGATCTGAGTGCAATCCAAGGGAGAGAGAGAGAGAGAGAGCTTTGACGCGGATGGAGCAGAAGGTGAAACGGCGACGTCGACGAGGCCCGGGCGGGTGGGGTCGCTAAGCAAATTGGGCGCACGGCAGTCACGACTCACGACTCACGCACCTGCCACCTGCCGGCGCGGCCAATTGCCTGCCGCGATGCCTCGTCTCGCCTCCGTCAAGTTGTCAACTAACAACTTGCAGGGTTTATGCCAGCAGCTAGCGACAAGTTGCAACTCGTGCTTGTGCACGCTTACTACCAAGGTATTAATTATATTTATTACTTTTTGCATTGCAATGGTTATATCCCAGTATGCATTGACGTTGGCCCGTCGCCATTCCTGAATCCTAGTGGCATGCGATCCCCGGTCATAGCTCGGCCCAGCTCGCCCGTTTAGCTGCGAATAGCTTCGTCTACATACGATCTTATAAAGCCAACACTCGGCGCGATTATTCGCCCAGCTGTTCGCTAACCTCCCCGTGTCTCCCCGTGTCTTGATTGGAGCTCCACCGCGCACGATGACCTAGCCCGGCTGGCTGGCTGTATCCCGTATTGCGGCAGAACGTCTCGTCCCATGAGCTTGCAGCGGAAAAAAACAACCAATCGATTTAGCCGGCGTCGCTTATCACCCTCCCGCCATGCCACCTACACTCTCCCAGGTGTGGCCATTGGAGGAATATTGGGCGATTGACTCGCATGGCCGACTGACCGTCGAAACGTGGAGCGCCGCCAAGAAGTCATATTTCCCGGACGTTTCTTACCGCATTAGCGCGGTGGCCTTTGACTCCAACGCACTCCCCACCTGGCCCAAGTCGCTCCTTAGGCCAGATGCCACGGATTCTGGGAGTCTATTCCCTGTATCTGACTAATTATTGGGACCGTTGCGGACAGCAGCATGCTGAGAATGAATGAATGAATGGATGGATGAACGGCCTTCGGAATATTCCGTATGGAGTAGTATATGGCCTGGTTTTATATTATTAATGCGAGGTTTCTTGGACCCCATCGCCCTTCCAAATGGCAAATACCATTACCAATGCTGAATCCATATCTGATCCCGGCATGTGATGCTACCGAGGGTGGCCTAGAAGTTAGAGGATAATCTAGTCGCCGCCCGCCCGACAGTGGCTTTGCTTGCCTCTCCACCGCATGGCTACGAGGGACGGAAAAACGAAAAACGCAAAATTTTTTCAAAACAATTACATAGTATCTATGACCAAAAGAGACGTTGCTCGTGCGCCGGCACTCACAGAGCGAGTTAGGCACGGAGACTGTGCGGAACAGCCAGAGAATCCGAGACCAATCAATCGAGTAGCAGTCGACGAGGACGAAACAAAAGAAGCAAATAATTATAATACGTCCTGCTGGCGGTTTATCCACAACGAGACCCACCTGTCAATTTCTTAATTAGCCGTCAGACTTTATTCTGGGCTACCTCATTTTGCAACCTGCAGGGTGCAACTGCAGTCCACTCCCAGAACACAAATAGGGACAGGAGAGCCTTTTTTATAGTAGCTTGCCTTTATTGACCCCGTGCAGTGCTTCCTTGTCTAGACCTCCTGATCGGCTGCTGGTCTTTTGTGGCTCTCCCAGCGGAAAGGATTCTTTTCTTTCCCTTATTTGTTCTCTTATTTGTTTCCTGAGTCTTCTCGTCAAGTCCGTCCACATTGTTATTCTCATACGCCAATCAAATCTCCACCTATCCGTCCAGCTTGAGTCGATCCTGTCATATTGCTAAAGTCGCATGAATCATGAGCCGATGTTTTTCAAAGAGTAAGCCTCACTCACATACCTCAGGCCATCGGGATGGCCACGCTTGTCTCAATACCTCCCCCTTTTTCACTTTGTGTGCCAGCTTAAGTTTTCGACTGTCTGGGCCTTGATGGAGGCTGCTATAAGACGCGTTGAGTGGCCCAAATTAGCAACAATTGAAACCAATTTGATGCATTTACCGTCTCCTCGGTCTCTTGGCTTCCCTCCTGACAGGCTCCCTGGCCTACAATTCCATTTCATACCAACACTACTCCTTCAACTTGCGAACTAATCCTTTGGTGGCAGATAACATTCATATCTAAAGAAGCGCAACGGGAAACCTTAGCAACGGCCTTCTATACATCCACTTGCCTCCATATTGGTTTAGCGCTTCTTCAGGGCGGGGTCTCGACTTTTATGCTTAATATCTGCAAGGACAGTTTCTGCCTTCATTAATAATAATAATATCTCTTCAACTTAAAGGACTTTCTGCGAATCAGACGCGAAAAAGCAGAAATCACCCAACAAACAAACAAACAAACACCGCATCATCCAATCTCGAGGCCTTGTTCATCTGGCACATCGTTTTTTTTTCCCCTTTCTTTTTCTTTTTTTGATCACTTGGTGATTTATGTGGCCTGCCAGAGCTTGCCCAAGCTCTAGCAGGTCCTAGAGTGAAAGTCGCGACGCTGGCGGATCCATATCGCAGTTATTCCATCGACTATTCATCTCAAGACCACAGCAAATCTCAAGAAAAGCCCGGTTTGCTTGTTTATCAATCAAGTCAACCGCAGGTCGTGCACCATGGGGCCCCTACTGATATGCCATTTGTGCCCCGTGGTGCCCAGCAACCTCAACAACACCAGCAGCATCACCATGTAGGCTCGCCTGCTTTAAGGGACGCGGCCGCTCATACGGTTGTCCCGGATGTTCACCATCAACCGCTGCTTATAAACCCTCACCAGATGGTCCCATCTCCAATGTCTTCCCACTTCGGTGCCAATCCCCTCCAATTTCAAGCACAACGTCCCGCCAAACGTCCGAGACTAGATGGGGGTGATGGAAATGAAGACGATCATCGATTGGATCTACATCTTCAAATGCTGAAACCTGACTCCCACGCCGAAGGAACGGCGTCTCCGGAGATGATGTTGTCGGCTCATGGTGACGCTTCGGGACAGCAGCGAGCTACGGCGCACGCCTTTGCGCTACCACCACCTATACATCAACAGCAGTCGCAGCAACCGCAACAGCAACATCATCACCACCGGTTACCCAACCAGGCAGTTATGCATACGATGCAGCAACCTGGCGGCGATATCGGGTCGACTCCTGTGCCTTCCGGATTGCCGAGTGTGGTGGGACAGGCAGGCATGCCTGATCCTGCCCCTCGCCCTCGCGGACCAAAGCTTAAATTCACGCCGGAGGAAGACGCCTTACTGGTGGAACTGAAAGAGCATAAAAATTTGACTTGGAAGCAAATATCCGATTTCTTTCCGGGAAGAACAAGTGGGACTCTCCAGGTGCGCTACTGCACAAAATTGAAAGCCAAAGATACAGTTTGGACAGACGAAATGGTGAGCGAATACTTATATTTATTTATTTCAAGATGGCTCTAACTTTACTTTCCATTATAGGTTCAAAGGCTACGAAACGCAATTCAAGATTATGAGAATGACCGCTGGCGGATCATAGCTGGCAAAGTTGGACATGGGTTTACCCCGGCAGCCTGCCGAGAAAAAGCAACGGAATTATAATAATTCCTTCATGTTTGAACGATGAATTCAATTGTTGACGCAGTAACCTTGACAAATAGCCGCAGTGGATTCTATTTTGAAGGTACTCGACGGGAAACAGTTACAAGACAATATGACGCTACTTTTATCTTTCTCTGTGCTTTGGTCCTGGAGTTCTCTCTTTGTGTGTCGCGATGTTACATTACTGTCTTTAGCTGCTTTGGAACTCATTGCTTCTCCTTTGTATTCTTGGTGGGAAAATATTGGTTGTTCGCGTTGAAAATTTGCTGTTTACATATTTACTTGACTCTCCTTTAGTATATTTTTGATCCTCTTTCCTATTTGCTTTTCTCTTTGATTCATGCAGCTTGATCACTCAATTTAGTATGGATCTTTGTGTGCAGTCTTGAAATTTGGCGAGGGCGCAATAGTCGATTATACATCTGAGCAAACGAGTACCATTCCCATTGATTTTTTGATTTTTTGGATATCCATTCCCTCTCATTTCTTTTTTTACTATACCTACCTTTTCTTTTTCAGTGACCTTGTGATTATCTCGAAATGTCAACCGATATACGTGTGTCAACAACGTTTGTATGTATGCGCGGATCATGTGACAGATGCTTAAAAGCAGAAACCATAGATATATGCACGCCTTTTAAAACAACGTAAGAGTTCGCTCATCAGATTTCACGAATATTAGATATATTCACCTCAATGCTTAGAAGTAAATAGATGCGTACTCCAGAGTCAACAGGCAATTGTAAGCTTTGGCCAATCACGGACCGCGGATTACTGCGGACACACGATGACTAAGCCGCTTGTCGAAGTTTTTGCAATCGGAATGGTTTTGATAGTGGCTAAACCGCTTTTGGCATGGATGACGGGCCGGAGACTGGGTAAACCTCACGCAACTCGCACCTCACCCGATCTCAACCTCAGCCGAGTCTTCCTCTCCAAGACCTTCGCTTCGCCAATTGCTCTCCACTCCTCAACCTCTTTCAATCAATCGAGAGTATCAGTATCGCTCTCGTGAGAGACTAAAGGCACAATGTTCGCCTCACGCGCTGTTTCCACCATCGCCCGGCGCGCCCCTGTCAGGGCTTTCACCAAAGCTCGTCCTTTCACCTCGTCCGTGTCTCGCTGTACGTAACCCCGCCACCGGTACAAGATTTACACTTTGTTCTCTTCGATGATCTCTCTGGCTTAGTGGGATCAATTGCAAGAGGGGAATGTTTTATCGTGACGTCAAAGCGCACTGTCCGGCTAACCGAAAGATGTTTTTTATAGACGACAACAAGCTCAATGTACCGGGCAAGATTATCCCATACGAAGGTTCGCCGCCATATCCCCCGCGCTTGCTTCAATTCAGTCTTACGAGTCATCCGGATGCTTGGAATATATATATACCAGGGTCTTCACTTACTCAAATGATCTGACACAATGCTAACCTTTGATATAGAGGTCAAGACCGAAGATGACCTCCTCCCTCCTGGTGCCAAGCCCACCACGGTTCCCAGTGATCTCGAGCAGGCCACCGGTCTGGAGCGTTTGGAATTGCTCGGAAAGATGCAAGGCATTGACATTTTCGACATGAGACCTCTTGATGCTTCTCGCAAGGGTATGTATCCTTTATATTGCCTGCATGCAAGCCAAAGAAATTGGCGTTAATGGATCAATCGCATAATACAGGAACGCTGGAGAACCCAATCATTGTCAATGGTGCTGGAGATGAACAATATGCCGGTTGCACTGGCTACCCTGCCGACTCCCACATTGTCAACTGGCTGACTGTAAGTCATGTCATTTGCAGCAAAATTATCTTCCATAGTGTCAATCACTAATGATGCATTTCCAAAGGTCTCCCGTGAACGCCCAATTGAACGTTGCGGCGAGTGTGGCAATGTTGTCAAGCTCAACTACGTTGGTCCAGAGGAGGACGCTCATGCTCGTAAGTCTTTTGAAATTGATGACAATTATTCTGGTAGCTAACCACTTGCTCTCGCGTAACAATCAGACGATGACCACGGCCACGGTCACGGACACCCACCTTATGAAGAGCCCAAGACCTTCGCAGACTACGTCAAGCCCGAATACTGGTACCGATAGATTGCTACCATTTCACATTGGCACTTTTCCATTATCTCAGGCAGGATTGATTTGATCTGCAAAAGGAAACCGAAAAGTCCATGGCCTTCCCAATTTTCTCGTTGGTTAGAATTGCTCTGAACATAAATGCCAAAACACACCTTCCTATCCAATCGCGACAAGATAACAATTATTTTCCCTCATCTTTATTTATCTCCTTTGTCTTTTTTTTAAAACCTGTCAACAAAATACTTTGTAGTATAGTCGAGAGGGGAATGAAGAATAGATCCTTCTTAGAACGTTTTTCTCTTTACCCATGAGTCGCTAGACAACCTGAAGTTGGGCCAATGTGTACGACCAGTGTAAGGACGGGGTATTTAAGTACTTTATATATTTTTTTATATAAAAGAACACAGATTCTGGTTGTTTTCTGCATTTAATCTAATAAATAGACATCTAGTAAAAATACAACTAACTACACTCACAGATAAATATGTATATCAAATCAAATGCGCCCATTGTCTTTCTCAATCCCATGCCATAGTTGAATAGACATGAATATATATACTTTACCGGGAAAATCAACTGAAAAAGATCCACAGTAGTTTTAATGCTTTGCTACCCGCCTCACCACCTCACCCAGGTGGACGTACTTTCACCGAGAGAAGCACAGAACTTATTTTTCAATATTGCTTCACACTCTACCTTCCAATATACCGCAGTTCAAGGTATCGTAAAGGGGGGTAGACCAAGCCGGCCCACGAGAAACCGACATAATTGCCCATCTATTGGAAAAAGAGATGTGTCAGTAAATAAATAAACAAATAAAAGGGAACGGAAACCTACATCAGCACCATATTCACCAACCAATCTGGCCAAAGGTCCAATATACCAAACCTGGGCCATGCAAAGAACAGCGCCAGCCCAACCGACGAGGAACGCGATAAATGCCGCAATGCCCATTGGCAACTTGGAGGGGTCGTCCCAAGCTGCCCAATTGTACTCTCGGTGACGATGGAAAATGTACCTTTCTTCAAGCAGGATGGCAAACCATATGGCGACCCAGTATCCCATCAGGGCTAAGAAATTGGTGAAAATTTCTGAAAGATGGCTCTGACCAGCAAGTGCGCAAACAGTGTAGACAATCACGCCAATCGTGTTCCAAATGATACGGGGAACCATTTCGGCGTAATGACCGAGGATTTGAAAATCGATGCCGGTGGAGTATGTGGGAGGAATAGTGTTGGCGATCAAACCCAATGCCACTATAACCGAGCAAAACTTGCCAAATCCACCTAGTGGACTGAAGCCCTGGACAATTAGAGCACCCGCACCTTCGTTGTATGCATTCGAATACGCTAGGTTGGTGCCGATGCCGCTGGCCAAGCCGATACCGACTAAGAAAGCCATGGTGAAAGACAAAGACAGGCCAAGGAAAGTTAGACCAAAGCTTGCTAGTTTTGGAGTATCGGAGGGATAGTAGACGAAGAAATCGGCGGCTAGCGGTGCATACGTGATGGCAGCACTTAGACAGATGGAGAAGAACGAAAGCCTGTTACCGGCAATTGTCGAGCTATTACCAACTGATGGGGTTTGGAGATCATAGTTCTTTGCGGAGACACCATAAAGAATGCATATCACTATCAGCTGTGGAAGAAATGCAAACCTGTACACAATATTAGTCCTAATCTTTTGAATTTTGATTATCTTGTGATATACCGTTCGTAGTAATGAAAGAACTTGATTCCGAATGTCGCGATACACCAGGTAATGATCGCAACAACAACGATACCTTCAATAATCTAGTTAGCATGCGACATATTGCATCGGGAGGGAGAGAGTAATGTACCAACTGCCACGGACATGCTGTAGTTTGGGGAGACCGCAGCTAGAATTTGTCCACCAACCACGCAGTCAATTAAACCATAGCCAATCATTTGTACTATGTTTAACAATACGATAATCTTGCTAGGCCACCATCCCATGGCGTAGCGTCCAAAGACCTAAGAAGCACTGGTATGAGAAAAACAATGGTCGAAAATTGCGAACGCTTATAGAGGAATGATTCTCCTACCAAAGTCCGATTTCCAGATATAGGACCCCAGGTGGCAGACCATGCGGCGGTCAAGGAGCCTACGACAGCGCCGAAGACAGAGCAAAGAGCAGAGTCCAAAAAGCTCAGTTCATAGACCACCGGACCGAGCATCCCAAGTGTGATGTTATTAGCTGCTAGGTTGATGGACACCCACAGCAAAAACACTTGGAGATAAGTAACCCAGGTCAGGGCATGGCGTTCACGCTCGTCTACTCGTTGAATCCCGCGAGCCTCGATATTATATTCAACGAGTTGCTTTTCGAATCGTTTCATGTAGCCTGCGAGGCGTGAGGGGACATGGGAATTCCGACCCTGAGCGTTATCGTCCGGATGGATTGCGCCATTGTCTCCAGATGGTCGATTCTCAACAGGATCAGCTACGCTGATCTCCGCGTGTTGCTGCTGCATTCTGTTTTAGACAAACCACTGTTAATACAAAAATATTCCGTACAAGATATATGCCCGATCAATCCAAGAATAGAGTGCATTAAGACGACAGCTCCACTGCACAATGCGACTCTAGCCGCAGAGAGTTGCCGTTCTCAAATGCACCTAAACCAGAATAAATGGGACGGAAGAGATTGAAAGGAAATAAAAGCGCGCATGAGTTCTTTCGCTGGAATTATCCAGATCAAGTTCAACCGTATATTCTCAGAACGGCACAGCGTGCAGCAGCATCGGAAGAGTTATGCTCGACTCCTGTTGTTGCGCGCCAATGCCGAACACCGGTCTCCATGCATGCAAGTTTTACCTTGATACCTTGATCTTGCGATAAACCCGTATTTCTGCCCACTTTCATGGTTGCGCCTTTTCTTTATTCCTCCAACGAGGTGGTGGGAAGGACAAACGAACGGAGATAGGAAGAAGAGAGATCTTCGTTGAAAACTTTTTCTCTTGCTCTGGGACTGAAGGCAAATGAGTCAGCGTCGTCGGCCAGTCACGAACTTGAGGAGCTGCGAGAAAACCTCGCCAAAACTAGCGTCCAAGGGCCGCGCAAGATACTCACCTCAATTATATGCGAGCAGCGCGCTTCTTACTGCAGCAGTGGCCGCAGCGCTGTATGTGGTGGTGCGAGTCAATGGGGAGGAAAGCGCAAAGTTTGGAAGGAGACGATAAAAGCCGGCCCCGCCACTTCGAGCCGCAAATTATATCTGCGGGGTCCATTCACCTTATTATCGCCGTTATCTTTTTTTCTTTTTTCTTTTTTTTCAATTTTGTTTTAGAAAAAAATGCTCAAAACTGCAGAAGCAAGTTCGCTTTCTTCAATTGATTTTTTTTATCAAATCATGTCTTCAGCAAGCTGGGAAAATAAACTGCAGGCTTATTTCTTGACACCGAAATAGACTGGCACTACAGGAAAGAAAAGAAGCATCGAAAAAAAGTGTCGTCCCTGCTCGATAAAACGCCACAACGCGTGTGCTAGTGTTGTACCATCAATAAACCGGTATCCCATCCAGAGGACAAAACGCCTTCATCCAAATCCAGAACGATAGAGAGCGATATGATAGAAAGTTCTCCCAAACTCCATAAACGTCAACCACGATATGCCCTTTCCCGGATCACCAAGCCATTTGCATCCCCAAATAACAGTTTCCTTGTAATAGACACCGCTCAAACAGTGCTTAGAATACGAGCCTGGGCTCAAATAGTCTTGAAGTGCTCCTTGGCGTATTGCTCGCATGCCTAGTAACAGAATGAGCATCAACACAACATCTAAAATCATGGCCACCCATTTTTTACCTTGGCTGGCTTTCCAATCTTTTGTCCGATCACCTTCCATTTGTTGGCCTCGTATTCCTTGATGGCATCGCGCAAAGCTATGCTCTGCTAAAATGTTAGCTAGGTTGACATGTGGAACTGGAAGTACAGATGACTCATACTTCATCTTCACCAAATTCAGCGTAATGCATGTCCTAGCAGCAACAGTCAGTATTAAACATTGGAATAGTAGGGGCTGTGGATAAGAGGGCACTGAGAGTGAAGATAGCCAACTTACTTTGTACCAGTGTTTTTTCACGCTTCCTTCTGTACGGGCCGGAAAGGTCTGTCGCAGATCAGAATTGAGTTCAAAATGAGAGGACGGGATGATTTGTGTGTTTTTTCCCCTCTTTCTTTCTGTGGGTTCTATTTACCTTGGCGATTTCACTCCAGCTCTTGCCAGTATCACGCATCGCTTTCAGTCTCTGTTCTTCTTCAGCAGTCCAGGGAGTGTTGGTCCTGCCCTTCTTTTTGGGAGCCGTCTCGACTTGTTCTGAAACCTGAGGCATGATTGGTGCCGCGACTCCAGCAAGATGCCCTGGTATTGTTGGGATAGCGGTCGTTGATGGAGGTGAGCGTCTTTTTCGTGGGTTGGCAGGCTGAAGAGGCTGGGGGGTGTGGGCAGGAATAGGAAAGTTTGACGGTGGTGCTAGTGCAGATGCAGAAGTAGCAAGCAAAGACGCTTGGTGTTGGGCTGATGAGCGATTGGAATGACTGAGTGCAGCTGACGTCTTGATACGCTTTGAAGTGGGCGATGATCTGAGGGAAAGGTGAACACTGTTAGTGGATTACCACCAGCGTATACAGTACAGCCTCAATGCAGCCACCTCTCTATTGGCAAACGCAGAAACTCTAGCCACAGAAACATTTTGCGATGTACACAGATTAATGTAGAAATAAATTACAAATGAAAGGAAGGATAAGACTGCCACTTTTGAATACAGAATGGTTGGCCATTATTTGTGATAGAAAAAGGAAAACTGCACTCACGACATGATGGAAAGTAGGGTTGTCTCTGGCAACGATCGGAAATCTGGAGATTCATCTGTACATACAATGGGCTAAGGCTAAACAATGTAAGACAGCGGAAGACTCGACGAAAAGGCCTTGGGTTACACGAGTGGCAACAGCTGTAAGGCTGACTGGTCGACCTAATCGAAGTACCCAGCCGACCGGGCAGAAGCGTGACAAGTAAATAGAGGGACTATGGAGAGAAGACGTCCATATGCGGATATACTCTAGGTTGTAACGGCTGCTGGAAAGACCAGCAAAGCATGTAGCACTATGTACTTGTGTCAAAGGTAAGCATCGACGGACTGGAGCGAGAAGAAAGCCAGGGCCACAGGGATTTCATGCAGAACAAGTGAGAGGGGTCCGACAAGAAGAGGGGTAGGGAGACACTGTGACTTGTCACCCAGCCAACATCATGACCAGAGAGCCGGGATGTCAGGAGCGAGGGTGGCCAACGAGTACGGTTCAAATTAGGGGACTAAAAAATACGGGAGGAGCGGGCGGAGAGAACAGAGAGCGCGAGAGAGGTGTTTTTTCTAGTTGTGTATGCTGTAAGACTTGAAGCAACGAACGTTTGGTTAAGGTTGGCAAGTCCAGACGCTTTTTTTAGGTTCCTTCGGGACGGGCCTCGTTGTGGGTCTAGACTCCATCCACCCACCAACTACATAAGGAACCATAAATGGCTCTATCGTCAGTTATCGGCTCCCGACAACAGGTTGCTTCATTCGCGCGAGTTGGACTTCGGGGACGGAGTAATCAAGCTTAGTACCGTCATCTACATCAAAGCTCAGTCCAGGTCCATTAGCAAATCAACGGCTTTCCGAGCATCGAATCAGTGGCGCATTTGCTAAGAGGCCACTCGCACGTTGCAGCAGAATCACATCTCGGCGCCTTGTTCTGCATGCAATTTGAACTGTGGTCCGCAATCTCACTGGTCTGCCTGGGCCAGGAAAATAATTTCCTCGCCGCATCTGCAGAGCTTGTGGTTAAACTCCTTCGTCTCGTATTACTCCAGTAATTAGATTGTCCTAGTCATTTCCTCTCTTCGTGCTTTAGCTGGAACGAATTGAAATCGTCGGGTTTTTTGTTATCCTAGCTCATATCGAACCATGGCGGAGTATATTGTTAAGGAGACTTGTGCAGTTTGCACCTGTTTTTCAGTTTGAGGCGCCCAGGTAACACAGCTTACACATACCCATGCATACTATTACTAGCAGATCCAATCACAGTTCAATAAATAAAGGAGTGCGCTACGTGGTGAGACGGAAGAATGTAGTATTATAACTCTCCGGTGAAGTATTGATACACCGGAATAACGTGGCTTCCGATCGTGAATAGAGAATGTGGAATAATTGGAACAAGCTCTTTTGAGCCCTTCCTGGCTAGGAACATTGCCATTAGCTGATTTGCCCTAGATGTTTGGCTTATACGCGTTCTAACAAACAATCTTAGGGCGGCTTGCATACTGACATGACACATCTAACCCTAACTATGGCTGCTCACCTAGTTTTGTTATCTAGTCTCTTACAGGATGAACATGTTTATATGATTCGTGCTAGTACATAAGCCGTCTTATGCTCCTGCGTACACCTATCTATAGTGCATAGGCACTTTTTTTTTAAAAAATATATATTATCGTATAATATACCTAGGTATCTCGCTTGAAATTTGTCTCGAGAACTTGTATATTTCTGATAGCTACTATTTTAAATACAGTAACGCTTTACGGCTCCTCTTTGTCAAGCTTTCCCTCAATCTCAGTTGCAGTGAGTATCTCATTCCCTTGTCGAGCCGAATTCATATTGTCAATTTGTGTGATTGTAGCGCCGATACCAGTTGCCTCAAACCTTGAAGATCTCCAAGCCGGCACTTTCGATTGGAAAAGCTCGTCGAGCTCCTCAAGACTTCGGCCTTTCATTTCTGGTACTACAAAGTAAACAAACACCATCGCCACAAGAGACACACTACCGTATACAAAACCAACGCGAGAACCCAAGTTTCCTGGTGATTCTTCAACATATGGATTAATGTAAGTAATGAGCAGGCTAGTGATGAAACCAATGACCGTCGAGATCGACATTGTACGTTCACGCAAGCTTGTAGTTCCGACTTCAGCTGTTCAAACAATTAGCATCTGTTCTTGTTTCCTTCAAATTGGATAAGGCTGACCTGTGACAGTCCACATAACGGAACCCCAACAACCAGTGCTGAATGCACTCTGAACAGGAAGAATTAGTATGTCAACCCACAATCTCAGGTCTCATCAGAACGTACGTATATTAGTAGTGCGGCAACGCAGCCCTTCGCAGAAGATCCACTGACCCCTCCGGGCAACCAAGAGGCTATGCCGCTGATAATCCACATGAGAGCCATCATAAAGAAAGCACCACCAATTAACATAGGCCTTCGACCAATATAGTCGCTCAGAAAGAATGCCAGGACTGTACCGGCAAAGCTTGTACAGGCATTAGCACAGCTGATTAATAAGGGACTTCCCACTCCGATTTGTTCCAAAAAGATAACTAGATAAGTGGTAACAAAGGAGTTTCCCTGAGATTGTTGCAAGATCTGGACACCAATGGCAATCAGCGTGCGGTTTCCATTGGACCCCTTAAAACAGTCGGCAAAAGTGCTAGCCTGATGCATTTTCTCCTGCTCGTCGATAGCCTGCTGAAGAAGATCAAGCTCTGCCACCACCTGATCACGGGTGGCACTCCCATATCGCATGAATTCCAAGGCTTTTAGAGCTTCTTCTCTCCGGCCTTTGAATAAGAGCCACCGGGGCGATTCCGGGATAAAGTATACCCCTATCAGAAGGGCAATTGGAATAGCGATTTGGATGACCATGACTAGAATGTTTTTAGTATTTAATTGCGTTGAGCTTCCACTGCGTAAAGATATTTACCTGTTTTGTATGACCACTGTCCAGCCAAATGCTGTGATGTCCCATATATCGTTCCAGTAGCAATCACGGCACCAATCATCAGCCAAGCCTGGTACATGTTGACCAATGCTCCTCGAATGGCTGCCGGGGCCAGCTCAGACATATACACTGGAACGCAATTTGCCTCCAGCCCTAGGAAAAGTATTTGTTAGACTGAAGTCAATTTCCAGGCAATTTCAAAATACGAACCCATGGAAATCGAGTTGATGAGACGACCACACATAATCCCCCAATAGGAAGGAATCGCGCATTGTAGAATAATTCCAACCATTGCAATGCAACAAATCACCACAATTGTGAGTTTTCGGCCAATTCTGCGCGTTACGAATCCAGCCAGCAGACAGCCAATAATCCAACCTGCGATTGGGGTTCCACTCGCGGCTGACAGCCAGGATGATGGCAGCGTCTTCGGCTGACCAGGGCCATGAGACTTTCCATAGTCGTCAATGAAC
Organism: Penicillium sp. OUCMDZ-019; assembly: GCA_011750695.1. Classification (NCBI taxonomy): domain Eukaryota; kingdom Fungi; phylum Ascomycota; class Eurotiomycetes; order Eurotiales; family Aspergillaceae; genus Penicillium; species Penicillium sp. OUCMDZ-019. The sequence continues at coordinate 298,314 of WTTZ01000008.1, read as the reverse complement.
TTTTGCAGTCCAATGATAGAACCCCACCAGTTATTATCGAAGCCAAAGTTCTGCTGAAGGTCAGTACTGTGATTGTTTGATTCGATTTTCATGAAGGATATCTATACCATTGCTCCAATCTGCAACCCCGTCAGTAACTCTTGATCAGACATGCGGAAACAGACGACTATACCGAAACCAGCAGATACACCCGAATCAATCGAGGCGTCAGCTCCCGAATGAGCGTAGGTTTTTGGAAGATCATTGTTCCTTTGCTGTGTGTCAATACCGCTTTCTTGCTACTGAAGATATATATGCACCGGGGGTGGCGGGGTCAGCGGCTCGTAGTTTTCCAAAACCATGCTCCCCGGCGTGGTGTTTCTTGATTATTTAACTCCATTGTCCTGATATCTGTGCTTGTGTCAACACAACACAACCAAGCCCATAATTATTGTTGCTAATCTCTGGCGAGGAGAAGCCCCGCGGGCGAGTTGGTCCACTCTCATGATAAGCGTTATCTCGCTGCCGTGGTGCCGACTAGAGCGGAGTCAACCCTACCCTACTACGTTCCTACATCGTCCTACATTGCCTTTTCATGATACGTGTTGCTTACAATGGTTGATCCAACAGCTTCGCCCAGCGGGCAACCAAGACCTTATCGGTCTAAGAAACGAAAGCCGTGCGTTCATAGTCTGGCTTCGAGCTAAAGACGAATTTCAAACTCAGTTAGTGTTTACTGACCTGCAATGCGGCAGATGCGATGCCTGCCGTCGCCGGCGTACTGGATGTTTGGTGGAGGAAGGCCAGCAGACGTGCTCGTTGTGTCGACACCGTGGTATTACTTGCACATTTCTATCGGCGCCGCCGAAGAAAAAGCGCCGGAGATCGTTGGACCGCGAGCGAGAATGCAGTCCCACGAGAAACACGCCAACCGCATTGGCAGAGACGAGTATGACGGCGGCAACTGTCGTTCCGGACCAAACAACTGTTATGCCCGGTCAGACGTTCTTTTACTCTGGGGCTAGTGGTGATCAAGGAGATTATTTGCTGCGCCACTTACCGTTCGATGCCAATGGCGTTTTTGGCACAAGCAACTGGACCATCTGGAGAGCTGCTATTAGTTTCACCCATAATGCCTATTTTACGGTAAGTTTATGACAGAGTAGAGAAAAAAATTGCTACAAACCGTAAAATTTAACCGCAAGGACTGTTTCTTTCACAGATATATCCGAACGTACTCCTGGATGCAGACGGAGATGCTTTTGACATGAGCCAAATACCTACTTCCGCAGCGGATCACCACTGCGAACTACTAGATTTGTATTACAGGTATATTCAACCAACACTACCAATACTAGAGACACGATCCGAGTTCGACGCAGCGATTGCTGCCAAAACAGTGCCAGCATCCTTGCTGGCGGCAGTTTACAGCTTGGCTGTGTTTTTCTGGAACCACAGCTCAGCGCTTCAGGGAAAGCCCAGAATCCCCAGAACAACTCTTCAGTCATTTGTCTACAAGTCGGTCGTGTACGAAATTCGCAATCCTACCATTAGGACACTTCAGGCTCTTCTTTTGTACTTACAATTCCAACCGGATCAAATGAGGGAACCAAATCACCCAGGCTCGTGGGTTGTGACAGCTCAAGTAGGAATCCCTAATGCGTTGATGAAAAATTGTCGACCCTGGAACTTACAAAACTCGTTAGGCAGTAGCTGTGGCACAAGATATCGGCCTTCATGTAGATCCTGAAGGGTGGAAAATCTCTTCCCGAGAATACAAGCTGCGACGAATCCTATGGTGGACGGTATATTTACAAGACAAATGGTACCTATTACCCCCAACAAGTATAGGTATTCGGCTAATACCAAGACAGGCTTGCTACTTGGCTTGGGAGACCCAGCCATATAACTGACCATCAATTTACTGTGAAAAAAATAACCCTTATGGACTTCACGAATGAATGGGGGATTCTAGACGCAGCGTCATCGGCCTCTATTCAAGGATTCATTAGCCTATGTCATCTTACACAGATCTTAGCGGACGTCTTGAATACGTTCTATTCTCCTCAAAGATCGCTAGTGACTCTCTCAAGACCAAACGTTTTGAGTCTGGCAGAAGAATTTACTCGGAAACTCGGGGAGTGGCGCTCTCAACATATGTTCACAGCAACCGCACAGAGTGATAGTACCAATTGTCCGTTGAACTTGCGAATTTTGGGTACCAATACTAACTAATGAGTCCAATTTAGCATATACTTTATCATTCGCTTACTACGCCATCGAAGCTTTAATACGCGGCGCAGTTTTTGTATCAACTGGGGCAACCTTGGGTGGTCTTTCGCATGAATCAGAGCTTTTCGATCAAATATTTCATTCTCTGGAGCATTTGCTGTCCCAAAGCCCCACAGGTCTTTGGATAAGCTGTAAGTACTTCCTTTTTGCTAATCTTTGTTCGCATAGTTTGATTGGAACTAATGACCAACGAAGACTGCAAGGGGAGCTTAGGCATAATAGGGAGCTTCATTCTTACAATATATCTCTCCAGTGTCGATGAAACAACCATGAATAACCGTCAGGCTGTTTTACAGCAATATCGAAAACTTTTAAATGATCTCTCTATGAGATTTGAATTTGCAAAGCTGCCCAGCATTAGGCTGAACCTGTTCTTCAGACGAGTCTTTCCCGACATGGAAGAAGTCGATGGTGAATGCACGCCAGGTAGCGTTTTATAACAATCGAAGCAATATTCACAGGTCAAGATTTTATCAAGTCTGCGAAAATTGTATAGTTTGGTCTAATAACTACCGTCTTATTGTTTACAAAGAAAACCCTATATAAATGTCAAAACAAAGCCCACGTGAGGTTACGCGTCAGAAGCCCGGTTTCCAACTGACAACGAAGGGCCAGTTAGCTTTACTCCGAGATGATTTCGCGGGGTTTCTAATAAACTAATACTCTGCAGGCTTTAGTCCAGCATCTGAGTTGCCCGCGGGGCGAGTCGTTGCTCTAAAGACTAGGAAGAGTGAGGATCCCAAGTACGAGTGTCTGATAAAACAGAAGAAAACAGCTCATTCAAACACATCTTACGTAAGTAGAATATAGTCTTTGCTGCCATGAATAAAACAAATAATGAAAAAAAGAAGAGGCCCTCGGAGCAATATCTAGCTAGGTATAAGTACTCATTCCTTCGAGATATCTCTCGTAATCATTTATTTGCATTCTCACTAGTGACTTTACAATACAAGAGAGGAAAAGGTGAAAAAAAATCTTTTCTGAAAACCAGCAAGAATTAGTCACTCCAGCAAGATGGCACAGGTGCAGTATCAACAAGCCGTAGCGCTTGAGGAGTTACCGTGAGCTGCCCAACCTCCCTTGCTCTTACAATCATATTTTCAAACTAATCGATTATTACAATCTCAAGTTGTCCGATTTTAGAGCCACGATTTTCTGAATTAAAGCAGTCAATTATCAAGCACGAGAATCGCCAGGCCGTCATTCGATCCTACGAGCGATTGGTCAAAGTCCTCGCGTCAGAAGCAGACAGGATCGCGAAATCCGGCCCATCTTCAATTCCGGTTATTGATTTTACCGACATTCTTGAGAGCGGAGGAAAATTTCCGGATGGCGCAGCCGAAGCAGTTCGTGACTCTGGTTGCGTTGTCATTCGAAACGTTGTTCCTGAAGAAATAGCCTCGAAGTGGGAGACTGAGCTGAAAGGTTACGTGCGTCGACATCCCAATGTAGCAGGGTTTCCCGAACATAATCCTCAGAACTTCAGCTTGTTTTGGACGCCACCGCAGGTTCAAATTAGAAGCCATGAACGTGTGCTGAAGGCCATGAAGGCTGTTAGCATGCTTTGGCATCTTAGTTCCGAAGATGCTCTATTTGACTTGAGCAGCCAAGTCTCCTATCCCGACCGTTTTCGTATAAGACATCCTACCAAAGGTGAAAACGGATCTAGAACCCTGGTGCCCTGAAACTTCTGCTGACTATTCGAGTTCAGACCAGGAATACACCCTCAATGCACACCAAGATAGTGGTGCCATGGAACGCTGGGAAGATCCTTTTTATCAAGAGTGCTACCGGAAAATCTTCGAAGGAAAATGGGAGGAATACGATGCGTGGAACGCGGATTTCCGTTCGGACGCAAAAACAGACCTCTACGGAACGGGAAGTAAGAAATCGAGCCCTTCCGCGGCAGAAAAAAATAATACGAAAACTGACGTGGTGGACAAATAGTGTCATGCTCTGTCTTTCGTTCCCTGCAAGGATGGATAAGCCTTTCTCATACCAGTACGGGAGAAGGAACACTGCGGCTTGTTCCTAGTCTCAAAGCATCCACGGCATACTTAATGCTTCGACCATTTTTTGTGCTGAACGAGGAATTCGACGACCTGACGCCGGTGTTTCCAGGTGCTACACCGGGGGATCTTCAGTTTTTTCCTACAGAAAAACTGCATCCTCACCTTGATCTAAAACGATCCACAGTTGGCATTCCCCCAGTCAAGCCAGGAGACTATGTCTTTTGGCACTGCGACCTCATTCACGAAGTGGATAAGTTTCATCCGGGTACTATGGACTCCTCCGTTAGCTACAATGCTTGCATTCCACTCTGCCCGTATAACCTGGAAAGTATCATTGGTACACGACAAAGCTTCCTCGATGTCGGAATTCCAGTGGACTTTGAAAAGTATACTCACGGGGATGTGGAACATAATCACGATGATCATGGTGCCAAAGAAGAAAATATTTTGTCTCTGGAAGGCAAACGTGCCCTAGGTTTACACCCTTTTGATGTCTACGAGGAAGGAATTACCAGTGGTCAAAGGAACATGAGGGCAGAAGCCAACAAAAAGCTTGGATTTGCTTGAATCTTCCATATCATCTACCTCTTGTTCCTCTTTACTTCGAATTCAAATCACTTTGCAGAAACACCCATAAGATCAGTTCTGCAGCTCACATTGGCCTCGATTCCCTATGAATCATATGCAATGAATGCCAATAGTTGCCAATGTTTTTATCAAGAAAAAGTGGCACACTTGGTATTGTCCAATAATATGCCAAGCATATAGATATCACTTCTTTAAATAAAATTTATTATGAGTCAGTTTTATTTCCAGTAATTTTCATCCCCCCCTTCAATGAAACACAGAAAATATATATGCATCAACTACTTTCACAGACACGGCAAGCATCTACGGATTACAGCTCTATACATTACCTAATCTACCTGAAGAAACTAGAACACTACCGGGACAAACCTATAGTAATATGATAATGCGACACTTCACTGATATTTGCCTTAAGATATTCACTGATTTCCACAACAGCCTTGGGCTGAAAATTTGTCCCTACTACTTAGCCTTGCTAGCCGAATTTCAAACCTTCAACACATGTACTGGAAAATGAAAAATTGCCCGTATCAGTACTTCGTAAGTTTCATGACTGACTAGGCTACATTCAAACTTCAGTTCATGATTGTTGCACCAGACATCTGCTTACATGGGGGGCCTTAAAATCTTGCCCCCGCCGGTAAAACAAAAGAATGTCAGCACTGCTGGTCCTGTTCTTAATGATCTGCATGAATGTAAACAAACATGAAAAAGTAAAGACCAAGCCATTTAAAATAGGCCGAGTTCGAGTCATTTTTAGTCCTAGATTGCAAGCCCGTCCATGTTTCCGCTGTGATAACCATGCATTGCCGTCAACGCCGGGCGGGGTTATGTCATGTAGATTTAGAAGTTGCTCTGCTGATTGTATTATTGATAGCGGTACAATGCATAGAATGGCAATCGCAGAAAAATTTGATACAGAGACTAAAGGAACGTGGCACTTCTTTTCAGCGAACCTAGCCTGCCGTAACTTCTTCCCCCAAGCAGCTCCCAATACTTGAATTTACTCCGAGTCCATTGCTATATGTACCATCTAACTACCTGTGACAGTACAAGTTCTTAACAGCCCTGGGATTGAGGGCTAAATTTGATTGCCTCAAGACACGCGGGGGACGCGTTTTTTACTTCTGCTATGGACAATTTGACACCTCCGCCTGGAATCGATCTGGATGAGTCGCGAAAGAATATTCTCTACGGTGTTTTCATATCGACTTATGGTTGTGCTATTACGACCGTGTTCTTAAGACTATTTGTGAGAAGACGACTATCGAAGTCTGGCTTTTGGCTAGATGACTACTTCAGCTGTATTACTCTGGTAAGAGGCCCGTCCGAATGAATAGCTGACCTGACGAGAAACGGTTCAAAGATGAAAAGAGATTCCCAAGACTGACTTGAGATTGCAGTGTATTCAGACTACCGCAACTGTAAACTTTATCTGTATGATTATATGTAAGCGTTTGAAGCGGTCAAACTGCTACCTAGGTACTGCACATATGTACGTACTGATCAGCTTCTTAAGGGGTCGACCGAGGACTTGGGACTCATGTCTACAAATATGGTCTCCCTCGCATGTCACACTTCCTAATGAATCTCTTCGCAATAGAGATCCTGTATACGTTATCCATTGCCTTCACCAAATTTTCCATCCTCGCTTTCTACTGGCGAATATTCGGCATTACAAACATCCGCCGTCCAATTTACATCATTGGAATTATAGTCACTGGTTGGAGCCTCGGCGTGGTACTCACCTTCTTATTCCTACTTGCTCAACCATAATTTCTCACTGACTGGAACTTCAGATTTTTACAACCATTTTTCAGTGTATCCCAGTGCGGGGATTCTGGGATAGAACCATCCTAGCCAAATGCGGAGTGAATGTGAACAATTTTTTCATTGGCAATGCAGTTCCAAATATCGTCACGGACTGGCCTCTTCTCTTACTGCCATTGCCATATATCTGGAAATTGCAAAAACCAATTTCTCAAAAGATAGCCATATTTGCCGCCTTTGCTGTTGGGGGATTGTATGTCGCATGCACAAGAAAAAGACCTGATCTATATCAAACACACGAAACTAATGACTACGTCTAGCATATGCGTGATATCTATCATTCGTCTAGTTGTCATGTTAAATGCCTATAAAGTGCCGTCGGTAGATTTAACTTGGGAATTTATTGGGCCGTCTACCTGGACTGCTGTCGAGGTCAATATAGGGATTGTTTCTTGTAAGCTATTTTCCTTCCTCCCCTTAAGGTCTTGAATTTCTCCACTTTATTCCAAAGATTCCCTGCTAATCATGTGGACTTGACGTTAGCCTGCTTACCTTCACTGCGGCCTATCCTTCGATATCATAGAAGGCCAACATGGGATGAGAATGTCAAAGTTTCCACGTCACACAAAGGCTACAAGGAGCGCTCATTCTTGGGGAATAGAGTTAACGTTTCAAATTACGATGAGCTTAGGTCAGAAATACCCCTTTCAGGAATTCGTGTCACCAATATTGTGGATGTGAAGTAGTGATAACTTGATTTTAAGAGTTTCCCTCAGACAATTCTGCCCTGGCGGATATGTCTTTTTTAAATTGCTTTCTACTACTTCCTGTCACTATATGCTTGATATAAAAAGCTTAATAAAACTTCAATAAATAATAGTAATACTATATGCCTAAATATAAGAAATACAAGTCTATAGCAGCATGGATGAAGACGCATATCGAGTTATCAAGTTATCTCTTAGGAATAAAACTGAAAACAGCTATTTTTTTCTTCTAATCCCACCCGGTCAAGGTTGCTTCATGCAGATTCTTATGAAAGATTACTTGGGTCCGACTTTTATTTAGAACAATTTCATGTTTTAAGGTTTGGCTTCATTGGAATTTTCATACTATCAGTTCCATCCTATTTCAAAGCCCTATCCCCACTAGAACGAAACCTCCTCACAGGCATTCACAATCTCATGCACCAATTGGATACAGACGTTAGTGAGAGTCAAGAAGGGTGCCATATGACTGCTGCTTGGAAGTTCCTTCACAATCCATTCTTTTCCGGTTGCTTCCATCATTTGATGTTGTGCAGCGTTGAGAACAGCTTGGTCCTCTCCGGTGACAATGTATGCACAACGGCCATCAAAGAATGACTCAGTCCATGCCGAGGGTGGTTGCTCCGACGTGAAAGCCAGGGTTGCATGCGGTTTTACTTGGGCGGCCATTTGCTTCGCGAGAGCTGGATCAACATCGGCTGCAAAGATTTCGACTGAGTTGTCTGGGGTATTTAGATCCTTTTCTGGCTATGAGGAAGAGAATGACTGGTTATTTCATAGGTTTTTTGTCTTCACTTAAAAAAATGCCTTGCTTACCTGATCCAGTAGAATCCATTTCGGAAGACTTCCTCCTTGCAAACCGGCACAGCTCAGTCCCTCGGGCACTAGAAATGCACCAATGCATATTAATAAAATTATGCCTCCTGCTTGACCATTTTGCTGGCGGTATTTCTTAGAAAACCCCCTGACTGCCGAGGCCCCAGGCATAGAAGCGTACGAGTGCATAAAGACGACAATATCTTTGCCTTGCTTCTCAACCAATAGCCTGATTGCTTAGTCGCGAATTGCTGTAGCACCCTGCTGGCAATCGACGCTCGCGGAATCACAAGAGGGATAAGAAACATAGCAAACAGGGTATCCTACCTTTTCCAAGGCCTAAAGAAAAGAAGTGTAAGTAGACTCGGGTAGCCAGGCTCCTGGTAGGAAGACTATTGTTGGTCTAGACATAGTTGCTTCAAACTTGGGCGATTTTAGGGAACAGATAGTAGGGCACGGTATTTATCTTGGTATATAACCCGACAGCCTTTGACGGAACACCCCTGAGTTCTTTGTTCTGACGATCATTCACTAAGCACTGAACGAATTGCGACTGCGTGTTGTATTTTGAATTACGCTAGAAACTGGTGGAATTATCACCCGAGTCTGGTTACGACAAATTCAACCCCTTCTATCCTCTGGCATCCAACGTACATCCTCGTCTTCCATCCCCCACTGCGAAAATTCTACTTGTGTCACTTCGACTATCCATTCAGTCTGTTTCATTACCAACCAGGCTCCATATTTGGCGAAGAGTGTCGAGGTTATGGTAAAACATCGTTCCCCATGGCCGTGCATACTCCCTGGCCCTAAGACGCGCTTGTTGGTATCCCACTACAACGGTCCCTGGTCGTGACAGCTGGACTATTTTATTTATTGCATCGACCTGACCTTGGTCCTATAATTCAACAAGCGTATCGCATGCTCAAGCCTAGTGGCTACATTCAATGAGATGACCTGAATTACCTAGATACTCATGTCGTCAGGGCCTCTCCAAACACGGACTCAGATGCATTCAACAAGCTACGCACATTTGTCTATTCCGAAGGAAGGCATGACTTGGTCTTGGATCTGCCCAAGTTCATGTGCGACAATGGGTTTGAGGAGGCACAAATTTACCACTATCGCGATCGGAATGAATTATACAAGGCGAACGGTGACCAGCACCTGTGGACAATGATGGAGTTTGCAGAAAAATTATCGAAGACCGGACATATCGAGGAAGCAGAGATAATTAGGCTCCTCATTCGGGATGTGAGCATTGACACGGCCAAAGATTTAGCTCTCACGATGCCTCGTGTTGTTTGCGTAGCAAAGAAGGCTTGTTGATAAGGTCAAAACTTGGTGGTATACCTAGGTGTAGCCGGAAGACCGTATCTCTACACTCACACAGGGGAATGATGGGTAAATATGTCACATGAGAAATCAATGACAGGCTTTGCTTTATAGCTACTCGCTGTCGCATACATTTGTTACATATAGAATGTCTATGTATTTTTAAAAAATTGAAATCCAAAACTCTGCACTTTGCTTCTGACATACCCCGAATGCATTGTATACAAAAGTATATGTGTATATGTCTTTCCCCCCTTCTATCAAATATCGGTATTAGGGTTTGAACAAATATTCTCTATTTAAGTCATTAAGTTACTTTCAATAATTATTGCGCCCTTCTTCCCCCATAGAAGCAGAGCCAATTAAACATCAAGTGGCCAAAAAGAAAGTGCCCAAGAGCGCCACGGTGGAATCGAAGTTCTTATATAAAGTAAATCCGTCGTAATAGACTTTATATGGATACGAGACCTTCTTGTTGGATGCATTCAATTTCTTTGAGAATTCCAATGCATTTTTCTTCTTTTAGCCTCCTGCAAACAATCTGCACCCCAATGGGTGAATTTTCGAACACTTTAGGGGAAGAATCTTCACATGACCAAGCGTCAGAAAAAAAAATATATTCCAAAAGAAAAACTTACACAAATCCATCATTTCTTTATCACCTAGGTCGTACGGGAATCGCACTGGCTCGATTCTGTCATATGGTTGACGTTGATACCACTCTGCGGGGGCCTTGTCCAGTTCCATGTCAACACGGTCAACTGGCACGCACCCGCTGACATAGTCCAACATGTTGTAGATAGAAGCATATGAATTGCTGATATATTTACCGTGGGGCGGTGCAGGGTGTGCAACTGCTGGTGCCAAAATGGCATCCATTTGATGATGTTGCCACAGATCATTATATTCATCTCCAAGGGAGCGTCGGAGTAGATGGTTGTCGAATATTTCGCGAGCCGTTAGACGCGATTCCAATGAACCTGTTGCTGTACGAGGGACGACTGGCTCGCCAGATGAGTCAATATGTTTCATCACGGTAAAGCCTCCATCCTGAACATTTGACATCATAAAGCACGAGGTAGCGCGACGGTGAATGTCTTTCATCTTTTCTTCGGGCAAATTAATGATTTTATGTCCATGTCTCTTGAACATATCCACAACGACTCTGAGAGCCCGCTACTCGAGGTCAGCAAAGAACGATTCGTTTAAGGAAAAACTTTTGTTTGATTGACTTACCGTTACTGGAGGTATGGGTTTTACTACACCGTCATCCCAGAGGACAGCTATAGTAAGTGGCCCTGGAGGCCGTGCAGCTCCAGCAGCATCCCACTTCATTGGAATGCAACTAGAATCTATATTCCATGGTTGTAAAGCCAACTGTGCACGTAACCACACCTCTAACGAGGCCACAGTCTTCGCCATAGGACCAAACCCAGAATTCACCGATTCATTGCCGGATATTGGACCGCTACAACCACCCGCTGGAATACGTCCCTTGGAGCATTTAATTCCCCACAGTCCGCAAAATGTAGCTGGGAAGCGAATACTTCCTCCACCGTCGGTCCCGGAGCCCAGAATGCTTCCTTTCGCAGCCACAAGGGCCGCTTCACCCCCCGAAGATCCACCGGCACTAAGATATAGGTTGTAGGGATTCCTCACTGTGCCGAATATGTTGTTAATAGATTCCACCATCAGACATGCTTGTGAAGTTGAAGTTTTTGCCAATAGAATTCCACCAGCGGCAATGATACTATCTGTAATTGTAGCATTTTTTGTTGCTATGTAAGGCAACCAAGAAACTAAACCCACCGTTGTGGGCTGATCTTGAATGTCGAAAACGTCCTTCAAAGAGACAGGCAAGCCATGCAAGATTCCCACGGACTTCCCTGTTTTAGCCATATAGTCGTCGAGCTCCCTTGCCCTCCTCATAGCACTTTCGTACAAGAAAACCGTCAAACAACCGAGACATTGTTGCGCAATTGCTGCTCGTTTGCAGAACGCCTGCGTGACCTGGACTGCAGTATATCTCCTACTAGCCATCAATGACACCAGTGTCGGGGCATCTGTTATGTTTGTGATTTCTATGTCCAAGTCAGACAAGATCCCGCATTTTAGCACGGCCTGATCTTCAGGCCTAAGCAACCCGGCCGTAGCTAGGTCTGAGAGCATTTTAGGTAGCCGATAGTCATTGGGAATACTATCGTAGAGAGTCCGTCGTCTGGTGGCCGCAGCCAATTGCCAGTTAGCAACTTTGAATGGGGGCTCAGTCATTGTAGAACAAAATTCTTGAAAGAAATGTCTGGATTGTAGTATATACAGCTAAATTGCACGAGACTTTGATTCAAAAACTTCCTTTTATTCTGTTGCGTTTGGACTTGTATCCGTTTTTATCTGATATGAAACTAAGCCCACATTAGTTCGATCTACTAACAACGCGATTTCTTGACGCCCGCGGGGCAACCTGTTATTTTGCTCGTGCCGCCCATGTTAGGTGGTCTGCGTAGTTGGTGAGCCGACAAAGTAGAAATAAGAGAAAAGCGGAGAATAGGCCACGTGCTCCTGTGCCAAAATGGAACAGTAACTTGAAATTTTGCGAAGACAAAAACCAAACTATTGGCTGAAGCAATTGGAGTTTGAGCGCCTTGAAAAACACGAAAAAAGCTTGTATAAATATGAATCACGTCAGCGGACCGCAGAGTGAGGAGTCCTTTGGTTAGAGAAAGTGTCTCAATCAGAAACAGAGCAGTCAGTCAGCGAGGGAAGTTGAGCGAGGACGTTGCAACCTGCCAGGGGCCCCGGCCAGGGCCAGTTTCATAGTGAGCGCGCTAAGCCAGGATAGGTAAGGCGCTTACTAAGGGCTGCTATCAAAACAATGAGCCGTGATTGGTCAATGGTGCGGAGGAAATGAAAGAGGACAACGCCTTCGTCGCACCTCCCTCGAGGTGCATATCAATAGTTTCACCTTTCATTCTCTCTCTTTGTGTTCTACTCCCCTCTTGAGAAGGGTATGCTTATCAGTGAATAGAGCTACCGGTCCCTTACACTAGTTTCCTGCACCGCCAAAACACGCCAAGTCACAGGATCGACATTGAAACCGTTAAATCTGTCAGCACGACAGCCCTGTCAAGGATGCAGCAGCTTACTTTGCGGTGACACCTTTCTGGCTTCGACCTTGTACCTCGTAAGCTATGGCCAATTTTGTAAACCATGGGGGCTTAATTTGCCCTACAAATGCTTCGAATTCTCCTCGAACCTGCTGAGTCATTATCTGTCCGAGATACACTCTGTCTAGTCTTGGAGTCTCAGGAAAGGTCTCAAACGGCACACCTAACTGATCCGGAGAAAGTGTCCCTGTTTTAGCTTTTAAGCCTCTGCTTAACTCAAACACGGTTTCGTGCTAATATGTCTCAGAGACCATAGACCATACGGCTTAGAAAACTTAGTGACATATCCCTCAACGTTTCCCATTCAAACATAGCTAAAACAAGCTGTCATATTACTAGTGCTAACGCCGCAAATGTGTCAGCCTTCGGGAACACGGGGTAAATTGAGTGATTGACCCTCTATCAAAGTCTGCATTGATTGACTTCGAGAAAGACATAAAGAGCGCCTTTCCGGAGTATTTTGAAGTGTATCTTTTCCCTCATCAATAGGCTGGTCCATATTTCTTTCTTCTTTTAGCACAGCCCGCTGGTTGGGTATTCACTTATTTTATTCATTCTACTATTTTTATTGGTTACTAGGTGGTCTCGAAGATCCCACGTTATTCCTAATTGACAACTGGATAGTCATCCTGAATATTTGTTTACGACAAAGGGTCATTACTCGATATACTTATACTTATTTACCTTCTTTCGTCTTTGCGTTCTTGACACAGTTATTCTCTTTTACACAGGCGCACACACCACACACAGACACACACAGGTATATACATATATCTCTTCCGGGCTATCCATTGCAACAGCTTTCAATACGCGATTCAGCAAGTCGTCGCCTACAAATATGGAGCAACCAGAATACCGGGTTCACAAGCATCACCGTCGCATATCATCGACCGGTGGAGGTAGAGCATGGACCGAAGAAGAGGTAACTTGCATGGGCTGGATTATTACCGGGCTTCTCACTAACGAATCTTAAATAGGAAGCTTATCTGTTGCAGACTCGAATGCATAAAATGCCTTACAAGCATATCGCCGCACATTTAAAAAAGACCGAACTAGCCTGTCGTTTGCATTACCACCAAATGTCATATGGCAATAACGGTCGTCGGCGTAGTGCTTCCATCTCATCTACTGGGTCCTTCAATTCAATTTCTGCTACTGGAGAGGTGTCGGATAACGCTTTCCACACTCAATTGTCCCCAGTGGTGTCTCCTTCATCTAGTCCTGAACCTAGTTCACGGCGAATAGGTTCTTCTGGTAGTATTCCTATGCAAGCACACCGCGCACATGTTCCTATTCTACCAAAACCGGGCATGAATTATGCACCTCTCACGCTGGAACCCTCGACGGATCGTATTAGGCCACAAGACTCTAGCAGTTTTCAGACAAGCTCTACATATCATTACAAACGAGAAGAACAGACTCATATCAATTTTTCTCGCCTACTTTCTATATATGAGACCCACTGTGACTCATTTTGGTCAAAAATTGCTACCGAATACTCTCGTGAGGTGCGAGAAGTTACTGCAAAGGCAGTTGAGAAGGCAATTACACAAACTCTCTCCCAAAGTGTCACTCGTTCACAGTTACCCCCGACACCCAACTTGAGCCCAGAAGCATCACCAGAACCGCAACGTTCCGACAGTGGCTTGTCTGTACCATCAGTGGTCAGTAGAGGGTTTCGTGCTGTTAACGAATCCAAGCTGGACCGTGATGCGGAAAACATCCGCCGCAGTTTGGCAGAGCGATGTTCCGTCTCTGCTTTATTGACTGTCGAAAAAGAAGTGAGACCTGCGAACCAATAGACCGTTATGGGGGATTTACTTGGAGGCGACAATGGGTTGGCGCCTGATTGAGGTTCGTGTGAGATATAACTATCTGATGATTGATGTCGTGGCCATGCTATGTTATGTTATTTCTTGAGATCTATTCTATTTGAATACTCTATCTATCTTACTTTTTTTCGACTTCTACTTTTGAATTAGCGTTTGGCCCGTCCAGGCCCGAGAAAATAAACTATGTAGCTTCATTGCCAATCGTTGATAGGTGTCTCGATGATAACATCAACACCCTAGCCACGAAAAAATTCCGTCATGGGAAGTTTCCCTTTTTGTTTTTCCCTTCTGCTTTTGACATAGCCATTGATTCAATCATATTTTCAGATGCTATGATCCTTATTCACTGGGTAAACACATATGCAACGTGATGATATGGTCTGTGACAAGCTATTAGATCAGTATTGAATAACTTTATCTGACGCGAACAAGCAGTCTCATACATGCAAGGGCAACTATTTTATTTTGTTTGTTTGGAAATACATCTTCCTAACGTCTTTTCTCGTTGGGTTTATATATTTCTCTTAGAAACATTAACATGATAAACAATGATTTACGCGGGAACTTTAGATGCACACGAAAACAGTTGGAAATTGGTAGCATATAAATTATGCGGTAGTTATACTTGAATATCTTGATTTATCGTATCGTATTGAGGTAACTCAGGTTTCTATTTAGTATTTACTATTTACAACCTTAGAATGCCTCTGGATAACTTGGCTTGATTGAAAGCCTTCTTTATGCATTGTATACATACTACGGAGTACCCAATTATCTTATGACGCCAGCCCTGGAAAAGGAGCTGAATCCTGGACGCACTACTCCGTATGGCACGCTGGTGTGCAGCTATTAGCATGCGACATTTTCCAACACAAGATTAAGTGCCCCAGTATGAAAGGTATCACCATAGGCTCATAGTAGTAGTATGACTACTGCGTAATCAAATTGGGGGGCAAAAAATGGTCTCAGCGCATCTTTTTGACGCCACAGAATATCGTATGACACAAGACAACTTTGCATTATTATCTGGGCCAAAGAATACTGCTTCTAAGTACTCTTTTTTTTAAGCTTTGACATATTTTTCAGATCTGGCGTCTCGGTGCGACAAGTCTCCTGTTTAGAAGTATTTTAGTCAGGAGATCTGCAGCTGCCAGCAGCAAAAACCCGCGTAATCGTATTTACAGAGTACGAAGGTACGGAGTGAATATTTTAATTACGTATGTAGCTGTGTTCACTGTTGGCGGCTGTCAGCTCCGGTAGTTAGTTCCACTCTTCTACTCCGTAGTGTTGTAACTTGTCGGTGCAAAATAAAAACATCCATTTACTCGGCATAGCCAATCATAATTTGGAAGATTTCATGTTCATTTTCTTACTTCAGTTAGGGGTAATTTGAAGGCAATGCTAGTGAGAGTTACTAGTATCAGTTGGTACTAGGCAAGGAGGACCACAAATTCA
This sequence comes from Penicillium sp. OUCMDZ-019, assembly GCA_011750695.1. Classification (NCBI taxonomy): domain Eukaryota; kingdom Fungi; phylum Ascomycota; class Eurotiomycetes; order Eurotiales; family Aspergillaceae; genus Penicillium; species Penicillium sp. OUCMDZ-019. The sequence continues at coordinate 282,304 of WTTZ01000008.1, read as the reverse complement.
ATAGTAACCAAATGGCAATGTAGTTAATTCAGCCTGGGCCCTAGAGAACGGAGTACCTTGGGGCGGCATATGAAACAGAAGGATGATTTAAGTAGGCTTGCATACAACAAACATGGATGTATCAAAGTTTGGAGCGTGGTCTCCAACTTTTAACGGGTGTATATACCGGTACGTATACATACTGACGGCGGTATTGTATTGTAAGAAGGCGAACTAAGACGCAATACCCGCGCTGAACTCCACAGTGGATCGGCTAGTTCCAATTCCAAATCTGCTGCTAAGCCGCTAACCTAAAACTAACAATAACAATGCCAAGCTTCAGAAGCCCCACCATGATCCGTACCACGTATTAGGAATAGGGAGGGTATGTAGGTTAAAGTGAACGTCATCGACCATGACATGCTTCTTCATTAAACTACCTTGGGATCCGACCACCTGGGTTATAACTATAACAAAATGAGCAGATTCTACAAATTATTGCTAGTTTGCTATGTAACTGAGAGCTAAGGGACGGAGTACTGAACACGTGTATGTGGGCTTATTTTCTCACTAGCATGCGGAGATGCACGGAGTACATGGAATTGCCGGGTCCACTGAGATTCGACTATACGTATTTAAGTTTCTTGAGCCGAGCGTATATTGATGGGGCACTAGACGGCATGGCATCGCCCGTCGTTTAACTAGCCTTTTATAGTAAGGAAGATAGCCTAGAACGGAGATAAGGGACAAGCTCTTAAGAGGCATTTATAAAAGCTTTCCTAGATAACCAGTGAATAATACAGCCTACTTATTAATATATAAGAAGCCTGTTGTACCACAATGAAGATCCTTGAGAAGTGAAAAAGGGTTGGAAAATGCCGTCGTCGTTCTTCTTCAACTTGTTTGTTTGTCCCTTTTGAGGTTTAGTTACGACTTCGGACTCACTTCTTTGGGGGAGGATACTCCGTACAAACCCGTGACTTAAGATGTCACAGGCCGTATATTCTGTGGGGTAATCTCGATGGGTACGTAGTACCTCTCACAGTCAGAACTTTAATCCTCATTAAATCAGATTCTCGAGGTAATAGAGTCGAAGACGCATATACGTACCACATACTACTAGGTTTTTAGCAAATACGTAGTTCTTGTAGTTCTTTACCTACAAAAGGTAAGGTCTGGTTGAACGGGTGTCTGCATCCTGTTTTCCTAAAGGCTAATGCAAATTGGGTAACCAGACACCATCGTGAATCACTGAATCCCGACTTAGCACTAAGTTGATACGCAACTGCGTATACGTACTAGATGAACGTAATAGTAAAGTACGTACTAGCAACTGTAGTGAAATTACTGGTTTTATGAGTCGACTACATAGTAGAATATTATGGTGTATTAATTACGGAATACGAGGTACGTAGTTCTAATGTATTTTATGACCGTTATTCTGAATCTCAAGAAAAGATAGACGGTTAGACATCAAGCTAGATTAATCCTAATTCGAGCTGTAGTTAATATACAAGCTTGAACCACTAATTTCTAAGTGATTACTAGCCCCGGCCGTTTGAAATATTAAGTAAACAAGACCGACGTATTCCTGTTTGGAGGACTCCGCTTGTATCTGCTTGTGGCAGTGTATGCTATAGTAATACTACATACGTGCATATACTTAGATACTACGGAGTACGTACCATCATTAGATCTTCCGCAGGTGGGTCCCCATGTTCTTCTCCATACTTGCTCTTTTAGGAAATCGGTACGCACAAAAAAATAAGGCCTAATTAGTACTAGTGTAAGGCTCCAAGGCTCCAAAAGAAATACAAAGCCGACAATGTCACAATATGTGAATACACTCCGTATGTGGTTGGGGATCTACCTGCGCAAGATCTCTATTAAAATATTAATGTATAAAACATCGTAAACTCCTGAAAATGGATCTTACTTGCATTATGTCTTTCGCTATTATTCTGTATTTAAAGTATATATAAACTATAAACGAGATCAAAGGGATATCTAAAGCATTCTCTTCAAAAGTCTAGGCACGAGGTAGATGTTCTAGGTCTTGTTGTTTCGTGTGTAGTGGGTAGGATTTAAGGCGATCACGGGCGCTAATATTGTAACTAAAAAGCCATATTGGTAATCGTAGTCTTCAAAGTGCTCTACAGTGACTTCAACTCAACCTGCCCCTACGTACTTGAAACTAGTCAAGTAATTAATGAGACGTAGTACAAGTATTAATGATGCTTCAATTTTGTGTTTTATCCAGGTGATAGAAAACATAGGTTTAGTGAAAACAAATACGTATGATATCGATGCCTATCATTGCTCATCCCACTTGTACATGCTCTAACCAAGCTATCGTGCATATGATTTCCAGCACTCCGTATTGAATATCGAATAATGAGTGCAGAGTATAATCGAGGTCTCCGTATTCAAGAATATCTGGGTATGGACTTCGTAGTGGCATCAAACACTTTCTCTAAAGAACCTCGGTTTGATCGACACCAATGGCAAACTAATTGACCAAGGCAAGTGCTAACATAGCACAAAAGGGGCACTAAGTACCACGTTCATGATTCATTACATATCGAAAGGTAGAAAGGGGCCAGATAATTTCATCTGAACCCGGCCTATCAGATTAATATTATCAGCGCAAGTATATCATAGGACATCATTCCGACACCTGGCCTTCATGTACTGAAACAAAGAAGCATTGGCCAACGATCAAAGGATATGTAGAATAATCATGAAATTGCGATGCAAAGTTGAAACCTCGAAAAGTAACGTCACATGAACCGTACCCATGTCTTTGGCCCTAACCAGACTTTTCTAGAAGATTGACACGATTCCATTGCCATGATTATGCAATGTACATTGCGTTATGCAGGAAGGTAGTTTACGTATGATTGCTGTAAGATTCAAGTACTCCGTATGTATCAAATGTGCCCGGGCTATAGAACAGTGAGCTCGGGAGTGCTCACGAGCTGGCTTGGTTCTATAACTAACTGCCTTACTAATAAGTAAGCCCGCCGTTTTTCAGTCGATATTTGAAGTATTCGGGTCGTAGATCCTCATAGATGAGAGGAAGCACCTGGGAAATGCTAAGGAAAGGGCGGTTCTATTAGATTTAATCACGAACTGGGCGAATTCCATTTGATATAAGTTCATTCCCAACCCTTCTGTATGGAGGGTAGACTACTCCGTACAGAGCGCCTATGACCCTAGATGGGCGCTGCAGAGCCCGAAACAAGGCGACTCCACTGACTTTTGTATAGTTAGTGCCAGTAATCGATAGTAGTAACGACTATAAAGCGCAAGTACGGAGTAAGTAGTACATCATCTTGTAACAACTGTTTTCCAGAGGATTAGTGAGATGATTTCCTCTTAAGTTACTTTATTATTAGTAATCGTACAAAATCTGGGTTTTAAGCATATCGGAATTTATCTGCCGGGCCGAGCTCTAAGTCCTAACAGTAGAATTCGTAACTATATACGTATCAAGTAGGGTTGCTTAAGAGTTAAGACTGTAATTAATACGGAGTAGGTAATACGGGTACATACTAAGTATTTAACAATAATTTGACTAACTACATACGGAATACGAAGGTACTGTAACTAAAATGACGGTCCCGGGGAGAAGCTCCATAGCGGCGTGCCTCGCAGTTTTTACCTAAACGGGACTAATGAGATCCTAGTTTCATTCTAGAGCACTTCGATGCATTTGCCATTTGCCATTAGGTGATGCTTGACGGGTTGCATGCCCTATGCCACTTTCGTGTATTATCTGAATCTGGAACGCCGGTACTCTACAGAACCAATTCATAAGCCAATGAGACTAGATCCGTATGCACCCGTATGGTGTCGTTTGTAGAATGCACGCTGTCTATTTACTGCGATTAAATAAATCCATTATATCTGATACCTAGTGACATTTACGCATGGCCCCAGTACTTAAAATCCAGAGCCTTGTTTCCCTGCCCCCCGCCCGAGATACATACTACTTCTAGTTAGGTATTCCGTGCTCCGTAGTTTGACGCCTGATCGGCATCCCGCCTCAGCCTTCAGGTGACTGGCAATGCGCACCGAGCACTGACACGCCCAAATTTAGTGAGATTCTTTTTGGTGGAGAACTGAATTTCTTGACCTTGGCCCTGATCAACCTTATTTGGAATACATCGCGACTGGCGAGTTTTTTGTGGCGGACTAGCGGCGGACTAGTATTATATACTTTATCTACAGTGGGAGGACAAAAGTGACCGCACCCCCCCCACTTGATTATTAATACCCGCTCTACCGCCTTCCAAATTAAGAATACACAAAATATGCTAAAACAGTAGAAACCTCCAAAAAGCCCTAATACTGTGTATACCACCCCTCAGCCCATATAATGGCCTCGATTCTATATGGTATGGTGTTGCTTAGATTCTTTAATACATATTCTTTAATAGAATTCTATGCTTTCTAAGCAGCCTGAATAAGTGTATATAATATCTTATTATTATCTGGTGCATAATATAGCTCTAGGTGATTATTTATAATGGCTGTTTTTAAAAGAGTCTATACATTCTTGATTAAGTTTAAATCTAGTAAGTATAGGGGCCATTTCATAACTTTTAAGTCCAGTTCCTGCAGTAATTCCTATATAATATATGCTTGGTGTACTGGGGTATTATCCTACATAAAGATATTACTGTTATGAAGTAGCTTTAGAAGGTATTCTATATAAAGTCGCTTTATAACTGTTGTAGTTATATTATTTTTAGTAGATGTGCTATTGCTTGTTAATGGCACTAATCTGCTATATATATTGAATTGGAATCTATCCTAGAACATCTTTTTGATACTTTTACCTATATAGATCTTGTATATATTATATATAATAAGCTGCTCTGTTGGGGTATGCTATGTCTATATTAATTTATCCCCCTTACCATATTCAATAGAGTATTTATTACTTTATAAGATATACTGCCAATCCTTAGATATATAATTTATATATTTATGTGTCTATTCTAGCCTCTTAACTGTATGCTTAGGGAGGATCTTAGGCTGCTTTTATTATTGTTATTTTCTCTTATAGAACTCTTGAAAATATTGCTAGAGAGTTTTTAATAAGACCTCTTTCTTTACAGAATTCTGTAATTCTATATATTTTATATGTAGATTTTGAATTATTAATTGATTTAGATTTTGCTTCTCCTCTAGGGATAATATTGAGGGCTGTCCTGAGTGAGGTGAGGACTGTTGATTAAGCTGTTCTTGCTTCTTCTTGATTGTATTGTGTATAGTTGATATAGGGATTTGGGGGTGCATTTTATGAATCTGCTTATATTCCTAGTGTGTAGATAAGTGTAGCTTATATATATGAGCTCGCATATAAGGGTCTAATTCTCTGCGCTCGGTGCGCTGTTGGAATGGGCGTACCATATTTACAAAATAATTGTATATATGCGTCCTTAGTAATTTATATGTGACGCGATGTTACGCGATTTTACCGGCAGAAAAATTGGCGGTGTGGCTAGTGGGAAAAGGAGGGTGCGGTCACTTTTGTCACGGCACTGTAGCTACGGATACAGTCTACAGAGCATCCGTAGGTAGTCTGGCAACGGCGGCATAGGGGCATTGGTTTGGATTGCTGAAAAATAAAAATAAAATATATGTACATAGAGCGGTGAAAATCATAAGCAGGACAACGCATGCCGGTGCATCCGTAGAGCTCTTCCAGAAACAAAGAAAGAAAAAGCTTAACCGCCCTGCTGGCGGCTAAACCCGCCAATGATCTGTCTGCCCACCCCACCAAATCACCCCTTGGAGATGGCGCAGCTCGCTCTGGAGTCGTCAAAGAGCAGCCAGCCATCCCAAATCTAATAACAACAATGATAATGATAATAAAGCCATAATGTTATTCATCGTTTACCCACTGTTTCCGTTTCTTGTTCCTCGGCGAAATCATAGGTTGCTGCTCCGCTTCTGGAGACGTTACTGCACACTCGTCATCCGACCGGCCATCGCGTGAGAGCTTCAATTGCGACTTTATCTGCTCCTCGGTATATATTTGAGTCGTTCCTAACTCTTGTAACTGCAATAACATTTCAATCAGTGCCTGTTTAATTATTGGGGCGCTTTAAATTGGAGGAAAGCCTTTACCTTTGTCGCAATTATGCTGTATTTTTCTGTTTGCCAGTGGTTAAAAGCCTCGTGAAGCAGTGTTATCTAAACTGACAGTCAGCGCATAAAAAACATTGAGCTGCCTGGAATGTGAGCGCACATACTCACATCTGCCTCTTGCCATGCCGCTGCACTCTTCCGCCGGCGCAACATGCGCATTTGAAGACGTGCCTCGCTTGTATTCTTGCCAAACCGTTCCCGAAACATCTCGGCGACTATTTTCCATGATAGATTCTGTGCGCGAAGATTTTCAACAAATAAATCTTCTTCCTCGGCTTGAGGGTCGCGGCGCCCCCTACCAGATGGGCGTGACTTTTGGGGCTCGGGTTGATTCGGGTCTAGCACATGGCCGCCTTGTCGGCGTTCCTGTTCAAGTCGATGTAAACCATCTGGATGCGGTAGAATTCTGACAGGTGAACCACGCGGTGGAGTGCTGCCAGAGCCTGTTTGCCGCCTCGGGCGCTTAAGACTGGGCCGTTTCATCTGAAGAGATGCCTGGGAATGTCCTGGGCCCCAGTCATAAAGGTCCATTGGTGCATGGTGATGATGTTGCTGTTGTTGATAGCTAAAGGTTGGAGAAGATGTCGGTGCAGGAAGTAGTTCTTGATATGCGCTGGTGATGCCCAGTCCATTAGAGGCGGCAGCTTCGTCAATGTAGGGAAATTCCTGAGAATGATGACTCAATACTGGACTGTGACGTGCTTGCAAGTATGTGTTATCATCCAGGCTAATGGGTGTGAGAACGCCTGATCCATGGTGCGCTGGTGTGTATGAATGAGACACGCCTATGTACGGAGGCTGGGAGTTGAGCTTCTTGTTAGCGAGGTTTAACAAACAAGGCAATTTTGTCAATCACATACCGATTGAACAGCGGACCACCGAGGATCCACGGGGTCCATGTAATGTGCCACCCGTCCAAGATGTCCGGAGGTCTCTTCTGGGGAACCAGACATGACTTCAATGGCTGTGGGATACACCGGGGGTAGCAACATGGCGCTACCGAAAGAAACAGATATATATGTGCTGGATATTGCTCCTAGAGCTGTTGTCAACATGTGCGGGATCATCTGTTTAGGATATTGAATACCAACGGTTCTTGCAGCACAAGGTTAATGAAATTGGCCTTGGATGTATTCTCCCTTGGTGGTAGCTTTTCCTTGCAGTTGCTTGGTAATTTTTATGGGGAATGTATAAGTTGTGTGGTCGAAAGAAATTGGAAACAGAAAAAAAGGCGAGAGAGGAGAAGGGGCCTTGGTTCTTTTGAATGCTGATATGCTTGGTTCGAAATTGACTGGGTAGGAGAGCCCGTGCGAGGGGTGGTTACGAAAAGCTCAAAAAGAATTGATATAGGCGGTTCCCTTGAGTTATGTCTTTTTTAAACTCTGGCTTGGTAAGCTGGACGTTCACTCTGACTGGCTGCAAAGGGGGCAGTGTTTAATAACTTAGTCGATAGCCTGGCCATAATATTTATTTAAGCGCTGCAGACTTTAGACTCTCCCCGGGCCCAACAAATCGAATCATTCTAAACGACGCTTGGAAGCCTATTGTCGAGATCCACTCTTTTAGTTCGACGGGGCCTAGCCCCCAATGTTTGCACGGTTTACCTATTAGAGCCTGACTTCACCCAGGATGATGGCATTGCCATCTACTTTCGCCATGCTGTGCGAGGGCTGAAGAAGACCCACCAGCACAGATGATCCGAGGAACGGGCGATACGTACATATCTTTTTCCTGTCTCGTACTAGTACGTAATAGGAACTCCGCATAGAGAGAAGTCCTCTGTACTCCGTACTATCGTCACCTAGTACTATCGGCCGCTGAAGCAACGGTAGCTGGGCTACAGTAATGCATACTGCGTCTAGTTGTCATACCGTTGAACGCTCCAAACATTGAGTATTAAGCACAGCAAATGACGGCCTCGTCGGGCCCCTCCGTGCATTACCAGTCTAGCACTAGCACTCTAGCCTAGTACTGCCGGTACGTATTGTAATATTGCTTAGCTTGCCCATAAGGTTAGTAAAATCGATAGTATTGGTCCGTTGGCTCGCAGTTATTGCTCGTCATGGTTAAATTAACGAAATGTTACATAACTATGACCATCAGCTCAAGCCTCAGAGTCTATCTGCTGTTAGTCGTAGTATTGCCTACTAAAATTTAGAATTTCCGGAGTGCTTAGTATCTTGTTGATCCTGCGCCAATACAGAGCTAGTCTATTAGAGTATTCTATTTTTAAGTATTGTTCTCGTCGGAAAAAATTGCACGTACCCGACCGAAGGCTAAGTAATTAAACTTACCTTACGATTGGGTACTATGTATGGGTAAAGTCAGTTTAAAAATACCAGACGGAGGTTTCGTCTCCGTCTGGTCCGTACCGCGTCTGACATGGCCTCATTTCGCGTTCGGGTTGCATTAGGGCTATCCTAGATTAGCACTGTGTATATTACAACACTTCCCCGGTTCAGGATCAGTTCACCGTTAGGCATGTTCTTTGATAAAGCCACAAATATACCAGCTTGACAGAGGAAAAAACGAGAAACCTAAAAGGTCAGAGATCACACGTGACACTAAAACCAGATGTCGTTAAGCCTTAACCCTAAAAGTCAAGGCCACCAGCTTAACGACATCTGGTTTCGTTCGTTCGTCCGTCCTTTGCTTCTAGAATAAAACAGCAGGCTTCCGATGGAATACCCGATATGGAATAGTACTTCCAAAGTTGAAACTTGATGTTGCAAAAATTAGCTAGGCTTGTTCGGTAAATATGAATTCTAGATGTATTAAATGAGAACTGTAAGTGTACGGAAACTGTAAACGTACGCCAATAAATTGAAGTTTTTCCATGGCTATTCCAAGTTCTCAATACGTACAACACTCCTTCATGGGTCAGCACTCTATGCCAAGTATGCTGACGCAGTCTGTACTCTGGCCTTCAAGTTACCTAATACGGTGTATGTGGCGATGTGCTGAAGTAGTTTTTGAAAGCAATAATATTATTATGCAGGCCCCACTCCGTATTGTATATTGCACTAACGTCAATCAGTGATAAACACGATCATCACTTACCAACATCTCTCCGTATGTACTCCGTACGGCGTACCTAACTAATACTTCATGGGTGTGATGAGTCTAATGAGTAATGACGCTATGATCTAGTTACTCTAAGTAGACTAGACCTGTATTCTAAACCAGTTTTTGCTTCTTCTTTTTCTCCGCGTAACCGCCCCACAGGAAAAGTAGGTACAGGTACGTCTTGCTGCTCGTGGCTGTATTTAGCTTGATAAATAATGAATGCTGCTCTCACTTTTGAACTTGGCCCGCCACGTGTGATGCACACTGTCCGGATTGTGACTCGCGTGTCAGCTTTTCATGCAGGTGGTTACATTCATACCTACGTCCGAAGTGGCAAAATTCGTTCTGTAGATGATTGGGTGCACAAGGATTGAGGGTACTCCGTCGAATCTCGATAAAGTTGGGTGCGAACAAAAAGGGATGGTCAATGGCAGATCTCTTTCAAGTTTCTAGAAGAAATATCGTGGAAACCCAAAAATTGCTGATTGCAGTCCTTTTACCAATAAGGCGGCATAACTTTGATACATAATAGGTAATAGAAATTGTATGATGCATACAAAATCCCGAGCATAATCCGAATTGGTCTGGTGGTCATGATGTGAGTATCAACTTCTCAAGTCAACGAATCTACCTTAATCCAATACTAATTCTAAATAGTTCCGCTTGCCAACATTAATACCTAGGTAATTATGAGCAAGCGCGGGAGACCGGGGTTATTCCCCAATTCGAAGATTTGTTTAAAAAAAATTCTTTTCGTTGAGTTGGTTAGGTAATAAAGAACAGTGCTGCCAAAACTCTTTTAAGTTTTTAAATGATGATATTGCGTTTGATATAGCTAATTTATATATATATTGTCTATAAGTGGCCGGGTCGCAAGGATATAGAGACCAGATATTACCCTACATAAATGTCAAAGTTCACTTTTACTAGTAAATATTAATAAAAGGTGAGGCCTCTTATCCAATGAAGGCCATTTAAATTACCAAGTTTCTGACTTGTACACAATAGAAAAGCAACGCAGCTTGCATGAAATGGTAACTGCTATGTAGCGAGATATTAGGTCATGTTTTGTCATGTGACCGGGGGGTTCTTGCAACTAGTATGTGGAAGTGTCAGGGTATCAATTGTATCACCCGTTGAAATTACTGCCAGTTCTTAGGTGTGTTTCATTCTAACTCATAAGCAGCTTCCTCACAGACAAATATCTAGCTCGAAGATGGGCGGATACAGGGATGGAAAGGAAGGGCCCCCGCCCCCAAGGATGTATCTGTAACCATCCAAAGAGGGTTAGAAAGGTGCTGACAGACTGACGTCAAAGTCCCATCAATTTAAAACAGCTGATACATGCATAACGATAACGATAATGATAATAACACGCCAATCAAGCAGGCTGGGTTTTCAGCAACACAAAAGAAAATCAAATACTGTCACATCATGTGTTTCAGAGAACCCTATATGTTTCCTCTTTTAAGCTATATTGCAAAACGAGAAAGGAATCCATGCAACAAGCCGTGACATTGTTCATTGAGGGGAACGGCGGTCATGATCATGAAGCGTATCATCCGCCGAGACAGATATTCCTCTTGCACCCCAGGTAGGGCGAACAGCTGGGTCATCCCCTGCAGCCTCAGGGTCCAAAGGCTCATGTTCTTCTTCTCGCCCGTAAACCCTCCGAGAGTTCAATATCTTTCCCACAAACCAACTCTTTCGAAGATCCTCGGAATCCACGATGCCTCCACGTCGTAGCTTCACTCGCTGGCGTGTGTAGTACACCCAGGCGAAGTCGAGATAAAGTAGAGTCTGCACAACCCCGAAGATATCGGAAATTGGATCCCAGTAATGCTCGGGGCCAAAACCACGGACGAGCCAGTTCAAAATATAGAGTGCCCTATATGAGCCTAGCGTGATCAAATAGTACGAGTCGATCACCGTCGGTACAGTCGTCTGACGTAGTAGAAGGAGCTGTGGCAGAACACATACAGACTCGAGAATAATAGAAAATGTCCACAGTGTCTATCAGTACCGAATTCCAGAAACAAGCAAGGTTAGCCATGCTGTCTACCAGATCAATTGCGATGTCAATTATACACATACCTCTGTAAACCAGTAAGTTAGATATGGCTGCGTGTGCGCTGCGGTATAGATGCCCAATGAGATAAGTGCACCAACTAGCGAGCCCAGAACGCACCACATAGCGAGCTTCCATGACTTCTCTCTTTCACGTGTCCGCGGATAAAACCACGTCATCATCGCAATTATATAAAAGGACGAAAATATATAGAACAGCTTAAAGAATACGAGGTAAACATGTTCAAATGTCCATTGCGAGCCACGAAAGAGATCCAGGTATCTCGTTGTGAAGACCAGGGCGTATAGACCCTGTGTAAGAAGTGACACTCCTACATTATCGATGGTAAGTCAGCAACTCAGTCGTTATTCCCCCAAGCTGGTCTAATAAAAAAAATAGAGACTCTGTTCATTCCATACCCTCGGAACTGCTATTCCAATGAATAGCCCATATCAAAATACATTTCGACGCAATGTGCGCAAGATCGGCGAGTATCCGAAACACGTTCATATTCATCTTGTTTATCTCTCTGATCTGCGCCGAGATGTAGCTGAACAAAGCCCGTAAAGATATCGATTTAATCCATGCAAAGGGTATGGTGTCGTCTTAAGATATCGAATAGTAGCTTTAAGGAAGGGATATCACGCGATGAGGATGCGCTTCTCCACAACCGCGAGACTTCCGCGTTCGTCAATTCAGAATCAATCAATACCGATGGCCAGCTCTAGGGGCGATTTTAATAAGTAAATAAATATTCGAAAAGATATCAGCATAGAGAATCGATTAGGCAGACATTGAAGCTGTCAGGAACACAGTGTTTAGCGTCCGTTGAAGATTAGACCACGTCATGGCCCGCCAGCTTGACCAATGGGAGATTACGAAGCTTGTCACGTGATTTACTAGGGGAATAAGTAAATATTCAATATTCTACACATTGTCTTTGCTTGATCGACCACGAAAAATTGCGCTTGTAATGCTCATGTACGATGAAATCTAGGCATTAAGTTTAGCCATATAGCATAGAGTCAATACGCAACTATCAATGCTGTTACGAGATACCTGATCGAACATATGTCTAAGAAGAGATGGATGAGATGTAGAGAACCAGGACAAATAGCATCCTTTATATTGCTATATGACCTGCAGAACTTTTCAACTGTCTATTGAATTCTAGACAGATTCGCCAGAAAGCACCGTTGTCCTATCCATGCAGTTTATTGTTGCACGGGGTTGAATTTTGTTCATTATTAAACATAAGAGAGGGTGATTCGTCTCTGCGCGTCTCGAGGACGAGTATCTTATGCTCCCAAACAGATGAATGCCGGCCATATTTCGATCACCCTCTTCGTTTCATTTCACAACGACATTCAAAACCATCACTGTAATTCAAGCCTGTCGATACCTTTAGGCAACGAGCTCAATAACACCACCGGCCTCCTTGATCTTGCGCTCGGCTTCCTTGCTGACGTAGCGGGCCTTGACGACAAGAGGAACGTTAGGGAGGCGGCCCTTTCCGAGGACCTTGGAGTAGCCCAATGCGAGGAGGTCAAGGACGACGGCCTTGTCGGAGGGAGCGTTCTCGCCCAAGTACTTCTCGCGAGTCTCCTCGGGGACAAGAGTCCAAAGCTATTCAAAATCGTATTAGCGACATTTCCAACCCAAATGTCTATTTTCTCTGTTCATGAAGATCGAGATAGGTGTTGGATCGAAAAATTTACCTTGTCGAGGTTGACGGTGGGCTTCCAGAAGTGGTTGCGCTGGAGGTGGAAGTATCTCATACCAACCTTACCGAAGTAACCAGGGTGGTACTTGTCGATGTTGGTGCGGTGGTGGTGCTAGATGGCCATTAATTAGTTCTTGACTGCCTTGTGACCATGGTGTATTGCGCTTCGTACCTGACCACCGGCCATACCACGACCACCTGGGTGCTTGCGGTGCTTTCCAATACGTCCATGACCGGCGGAGACGTGACCGCGGTGCTTCCGCGTCTTGGTAAGTCTGGTAGGCATGGCGGCGGTTGTTGTCTGTTGTTGTCGGCTTCCGGAGTGCAAAGAGCAAGGCGAGAAGTTCTTCGACTCGGATGGATTGTGTGTTCTTCGCTTATGGCCGTATTGGGATTAGTGCTACCTATTTTGGTGCGCTAAAATAGAGTTGCCGTCAGCCTCGCTGTGATTGGCGGTTCTACTAAAGACCCACTGTCCATTATCTAACCGGATTTGGAGGGGGATCTTTTTCCCCCGCGTCATTGGTCTCGGGGCAAAAGAAGTATACAGAGCTTCTTCTTCTCCCTCTGGGCACGTCTCATCTCTTTGTCTTCGAGCATTTATTGATTGCTTTGATTTATTCTAATCGTGCCGACTACGGCCTTTCCGAAATTGCCTTCTTTTATTTTTCTTCTCTAAGCAAAGCTTGAGCCTTGAATTTCACTGCCCCTCATCAATCAAGCTCAACATACAGTACAACATGCGGCTTGTCAAAAGCAGTATCGAGCATAACGGTTCTGGAGCCGTGACTTTATGTCCCGAGGAGCCAGAAGACATGGTTTGTTGCTATGCCCCAACAGTCCAGAAAAGCTCTCATCGACACTAATTTGTCGATGTTATTGTTTATCTTAATAGTGGCATGCCTACAATCTCATCCGACCCAACGATCTCCTGAGGGCCAGCGCGATCCGCAAAGTCACCACGGCACAGGATAGTGGAACTACAGTTTCTCAAAGAGTACATTTAATGCTGCAAATTCGCGTGAAAGGACTCGATTTTGACCCAAACAGTTCACAATTACATGTTAGCGGGCAGATTATGAACGAGACACAACATACACGAATAGGGCAACACCATACGCTTGATCTTGAACTACACCGTAATTTCACGCTAGAGAAGGAAGTGGGTGCTGAGGGGGAAGGGGTAGGATGGGACAGTATAGCTATCGACATGTTAAAAGATGCAGTTGACGAAGGCGGCAAGAGAAGGGCAGAGGCTGTTGCAGTGGTGATGCAGGAAGGACTTGCCCATATCTGTTTTATTACACAATTTCGCACTATCCTGAAACAGAAGGTTGAAATGTCAATTCCACGCAAACGCGCAGGAGGAGGGGACCATGACAAGGTTAGTGCAACGAGAAAGGGCGTTCGATGGAAACACAGTTCGAGCTGACTTCAGATGAAAGGGGCTATCCAAGTTTTTCCAGGTCACTCTTGACACATTACTTCGCCAGATAGAATTCAACACAAGTATAACAGCGACGTCGAGCAGCGATAATAACGGTGAACCAGCAAGACCGATACTCCTAGCCTCGCCTGGATTTGTTGCGGCCAGTTTCCAAAAGCACATCCAATCAGCGGCATCCACAAATACGCCTGCGTTAAAGAGACTCTTGCCGAGTATTGTAGTCGTGCACTCGGCCTCCGGCTATCTCCATGCACTTTCAGAGGTCCTTCAGTCACCTTCTGTGCGAACGTTACTATCGGACACTAAATATGCGCGAGAAACTAAGTTGATGGATGACTTTTTGGAGCATCTACGCAAGGACACCAATAAAGCAACCTATGGCCCTCGGGAAGTCGAATTTGCAGTCGAGCAGGGGGCTGTTGGAAGAGGAGGGGGCATCCTCATAATCTCTAATAGGCTATTCCGTTCGCAAGACGTAGCTCAGAGGAAGCGCTGGGTTGGATTAGTTGATCGTGTTCGCGAGGTCGAAGGTGGAGAAGTTCGTGTCTTGAGTTCAGATCATGAAAGTGGGAAGCGACTGGATGGTTTGGGTGGTGTCGCTGCATTGTTGACATTCCCCGTTGCCGAGGAAGACTTTGAATCAGAGGATGAAGATATAGCTGCAACACCGCATAATGAGCAGCAGCAGGCCATCGAGGCGCATTAAATAGCGATGATTAATATAACAATCATGTTTCTATATATGAAGTAGAGCGCATGGCGCTATGTAACCAGGAACCGAGCCTTATAAAATACTGCGAATAATTTGCAGGCATTATCAATGCCGGAGTTGCAGTGATATAATATGCGGTCTTCGAAAATCTCCCGATCAAGAGTCATCAACGATCTATGATTTTCCATGTTGAGTGCAATCGTATAGTATGGCTCATGGTGATTCTCGAAATCAACCCAGGCCGACCATACGATCAAGGTCTCTCACATCCTGTGTAGAGAGAGGAAGATCGTCATATTCGTCTTCTGCATCAGCGTGGTGCATCTCAAAACGAGCTTCCTCAGTTTCGTTTCTATTGGTGCCTCGACTAACAGTCTCTTTTGGAGGAAATTGGGCATATCCTTTTGTGTCAGGAGGGCCTGTGTTTGTTTCCTCGGGCTTTTTAGCTGGAGTGATGGGTCGACCGTTCCATATTTTTGCGCCATCTGCCAACTTCGAAATGCCGATATGCGGTGTAATGCATGTAGACTGTGGCGTAGAATACGTGACGTTACGCTGTATATTTTTTACTACAGCACTCTCAGTCTCCAAGGAGTGTAAGTGTAATCGTGGCTTCTGAGCGGTTTCGAAGGTTTGAAGGACACTTGGGTCAAGTCCTTGCAGCAGGAGAGCAGTGTCGTCTTCGAAAGAGTCACCAAGGCTATTTGCACTGGTGGGAGGACATTCTGGATTCTGCCCTGACACTGTTGCCTGCTCGTTGTTATGCGACATGGAAGTTTCATTCGAGACATTCGAAGGAGATCCGCAGACGGTTTCGTGAATGTTCTCTTTATTTACTATCTGCTCTTCCAAGAGGACATTATCCAGCCAATCGTCCCCAAGTTCGGTTTCGACTTCGCTGAATGTTTCCGTAATGGCATCGGTCACGTCTTCTATCGGAAGTGTCTCTGTTGACTCATCCTCAGTGGAGACACAGCATTCCTTCCCCTCCTCGTCTTTTTCTTCAGCTTGTTTTGCTTTATTCCCTGCCCCAAAGAAATTCAGCAACAATGGCTGACTAGCAGGGATCTTAAAGGGATTATGGTCCGGAATTCCCAAGCGCCTGCGCTCTTCACGTTCTTTGGCTTCCTTTTCGGCCTTCTTTTTCTTGTTGGCTAGTTTTTTCTTCTCTCTGTCTCGAAGCTGCTGAGCCTTTCTTTCTCGTTCCTCCTCTCTTTCAATCCGCTGGATTTGTGACGGTGTAAATTCCAATCGCTTGTTTGATCTCTGATATCGTCGGCGAACTGTCCGCGATTTCTCCAAAATACGTCGGGGTTGTTCTTGTTGTTGTTGGTGGTTGGTCATGGCAATTCTCTGCTCTCAAAAAGTCGCTTGCGGCGTCAGTAACGACGTCAAGTTCGATCTGAAAAGTCATGGATAGATATATAGGCCTTTTATAATAATTGATGAGTAGGCAAATAACTCCAATGGTTTTGTTTTCCTTCACCATTAGCAGAACGAAACCGGATGTTTGTAAACAAAGGCCGTTGGAACATGGCAGAAATAAAGGCGGTGAAGGTTATAGATCATGAAAAACAAGTCATACCTTAGATATCTTTTACATACACTCCTCAAGACATGAGATTCCCCTTACTCGTGAAAGAAATTATAAGGAAAAGGCAGAGTAATACTTTTTTTGAACATTTAGATTTTATTAATTGCACTTCTGTTTTGTTTGCCGACATAGCCCCTGCGTCCGAATAAGCCCAGAATGATTCTAATATCACATTCAACAACTCATCAGACTTCACGGCTTTAGCATGGATAGCATGAAGCCCATTAGACATTCTACCCGCTGTATTGAGACCGCCACGGTTGTCGAAAGTATCGTATAACCGCTCTCCAAACTCAATCATGAAGCAGCATATCTATGTTGTCGTCCACCCCCCAATTTTTGGATCAATTGTAATGAAAAAAAGATCTCCTCTTGTACATTGATCCTTTGTACCATAGCCGAAGAAGGAAGTAAGGTTTTTAGGAAGAACAATAGTTCGCAGAAATTTTTGTCGAGGGAGAGAGAGGGAAAAAAGTGACATGAACGTTAAGAAACTCCGGGAATTTGGAAGAAAGAAAAATGCGAGAAACCAAGTATTCATTCACACATGGGATGTAAATAATTTACTCATCATCTTCTTCCTCTTCCTCGTCAACGGTGGTCTTGGCAATACGGTCCAAATCACGTTGGCCGCTTTGGGTGATCCGTCGGCCACCCTTCTCCTCGTCAATCTCAAGAACACCGATCTTCTCAAGGGCCTGGAGGACCCGGCGGTCAACCTGACCGGAGGCCTTAACGTGGTGGGATGGGGCGGAGCCACGGTTCTTGGGCGATCCGTGAACCTTGCGGAGGCGGCCAACACCGACAGTCTTGCGCATGTAGATGTGACGAGCGACGGCGGCTGCGCGAACGTAGAACCTATTGCATTTTGTTAATATCGATCATTCTTTTCGATATAAGCGAATCAATTGCCATACCAATCAGCGTCCTGAGGAGGGAGCTCGTTAGAGGCAGAGGTCTTGACAGTGTCGACCCATCCTGCGAAACAGTTAGCCAACACACGAAATCTCTCTTCTTTTTCGCATGCAATTTCGATCTTACCAGGAATTTGAAGCTTTCCCTGGCGCTTCAAGAAGGCAGAGTAAGCGCCGATGAACTTTTGGGCCTAAGAAGTCGAACCTGAATTAGCACTTTTGCACATTTTTCACCAAGTATCTTCCTCAATTCTGCAAGCCGCAATTCTCTGCCTCTTCCCCTCTGTCTGCACGTAGTCCCTTCCTCAAAAGATATAGTTGATGTCGAAACAAAGTATAGCCCTAAGACACATCGTTTTCACCACCTTCAAGATCCCCCCCAAACATCATTGCATCGGCTTTTTTTTTCTCTTTTTCGTGCGCATTTCTCCGGACATAGACAACAGAGGCGAGAGCAGGAAGTAGGCGATTTGTCAAGGACTCTTTTTTCCCGAGTGTCGCAACTCAAAAAAGCGTAACAGCAGAGGGGGGAGGGAAACAAGCAAGTATTCAAGGAGGAGAATGAGGGCTTCTTACATCGACGTCCCGGACTGTGACACCACCCATGATTGCGGCTTTTAATTCTTCGTTCTTTTCTGTTGTCGAAGAAAAAGGGGGTGACCGTTTGTCGTTGTCGTCGTCGTCGTGAGAGAGTCGTCGGCGTCAAATGAATCAGAACTCCGTGAAGTTTAGGCGATCTCGAGATTTGTGGGATTACCTCAGCAAATTTTGTGCGGGAGCGGGTTTCGCTTGTCCTCTTCCAGTTAGCCGTACTAGCATAGCCTAGCTTTCCCGTCGCTGCCTTTGGTATCAGGCATATATATAAATCACGTGACCTATGCTTAGACCAATAAACAGCATCAAGACATTTGTCGTTCAACAACGATCATTACTTTTCAGTTTAATGTGGTGAAACAAAGCGCCGGTAAAATAATAATATTGTCATGTCATCATACTAATAACAGCAATGCATCATACGCTATTCCTCTTGTTACAGCCGTTATCCATGTACAAAATCCAACGCTTATCAAGTCCTCCTGGAATCCCGTCCAGGGGCTTTCCCTCTATGTGCGCGCCTAACCGTCCATGATCTATATCCCACCCTTTACGCCATTGCTAACCTAACCCAGAAAGGGCAAAAAGAAACAAGAAAAATACAATGAGAATATCACTCCAACGTTGTGTTTCGCTTAAGCCCAACACAATATCGAACAAATAGTGTATCTATGAAATGGTCGTGTCGAATGCCTGGTGGCCGGCACTGTCCAAATTCATCGATAGCAGCCTGCACACTGTACCCTTTCCTCTCGATCAGGTAGCTGACTATCAGGAACCCTGTCCTGTTGAAGCCGTAGTGACAGTGTACTCCCACCAAAGGGCGAGTAGGGTCGCCAACTTCTTTACCCGATTTATCGGTGATCTCCTTCTCTAACTGATCGACCAGTCCAATGAAGTCTCGCGTTTCATCTGGAGTAGGCGGGATTTTAGAGACTGTTGGGTGTTTGTGATAGTGTACTCCGCCTTCTTCCAGCTCTTGTGGATCATAGACCGGATTTTCATGACTGATATCAATCACGGCGTGAATTTTATCTTTCCACTGCTCCGAAAAACGTACTGGGTTATGAACATCGTCCACCCCGCGGAGCATCTTCATGGCCATGAAGGTATTGGCTATTGGAGCCGAGGTAGGAGCAACTTTCTGCCACTTGGTGAGATTCTTAACATCCCACTTACCAGAAGTGTTCAGATGTTGTAATTGCCAACCAAGACTCAGGCGGTGATCAATATACTTTTGAAGGAAGTCCTGGATCAAGCCCGCCAGTGTGCGATAGGTTGCACGGTCGTAGAGCAGCGCGTGGGATGCTGGCGCAGGCAAGATTCTAGTCCTGACAACTTTCCCTTTCGTTGATTCAATATCTCGGGGTTGCTTCTCTGATGTTTCAAGCCCAAAAACTTCCTCGTGAGCACGTGCATCAGTAAAGTCTAGGCTCTTGGAGTCATGAACTTTAGTTGCATCGGGAATAATTGCGTTCTCCGAGCTAGTACTCATTGTTGAGTCTTGATCCGAACCTTCAACGAAGCGAATGATCTTCGCAACTTCACTAGCCTTTGTTACTGCATCAGCCTCACCAGCAACGAGTAGAAGGGGCGCCTTGATATTCGCCCAGGCTGTTTGACCAGGCATTCCCCCAATTGGCTGCCCATGGCTGTTATATATAGGAAGACTTCCCCAAGCCATTCTTCTCCAAACCGCACTTCGGCTTTGTGAATTGAATCGTAATTGAAGCTGTCTAGTATCCGGATCAGCTTGTTCACCCACGAAACGAGAAACGCTTTTGCTGCGAGTTCCTCCTCGGCGGTCCCAAAGACGCCATAGGTCAAATATCGGCGTGGGTATCCAAAGCAGTTTTCGAGCAAGCGCTGTTTCTTGGACTGATGGCGGAGATGCCTTGGGGCAGATAGCAATGACACCTTGTATATACGGCTGTAACTCTTTAGCCACTGAGGAATTCGACGATGCTAGCAGTGCAGACAAAGAGCATCCGAGACTGTGCGAAATCAGCACGACACCCTGGTTTGCTGCCTTATCTCGATGTTCCTCGATAGCAATCACGATGAGTTCTGCTAAGGCTTCGACTGTGTAGGCTCCCCAAGTTTGGGGAGCGAACGTGGACAAACCGCAACCAGGTAAATCGATCCCAAAACAAGGCCCGACATTGGATAAGCTTGTTAACAGAGGGTGGAACTGAGCAAGACTTCCGCCTAGACCGTGAACAAATACGAGCATTGGGATAGGCGAGGGCTTGGAGGGAAGCTTGTTCATGTGAGGGTGTGGGCTGAAAAATGTCCTGACAGCTGGATAGGTCGCCACGGAAGTGGTGTATGAGAGGTATGAGCAGTGTTTTCTCAGTAGGCCTGGGTCGGCTTGTTCATCTGAATGGCAAGCAAAACTTAGCTTCAATACTAGGGCGCATACAACGAGAGCAAGTAAGAGTAGGAATGGAATTCGAGTACGCACCATTAGGGGAGAACCGTCGATACCCCGTCATCGACCCTTCGTCGTCAGCCACGGACACTTTCCGGGAAGGTGACGCGCACTCGTCGCTGTCATCCTCAGACGATGACACTGTCGGAACGGTATGTTTGCGATGATGTCGTTTCCTCACGAACGGCCGATTTCTATCGGATCGTCGAAACAAGTGACTCGATAAGATACCACACCCGGCCATTGCAGCGACACAAGTTGTCCAAAATAACAAACTAGACAGGTTTATTCGTACATGAGTGCTGTCATCATCATATACCCACAGATATATCAGTTGCTTATATATATCACCCTGTTTGTCGGTGAACGTCGCAAGGGCGCGAGGTGAAAACGAAGGAAAGAACGACGAGGAGAGGCGTTTAATATCAAACATGATAGTGCCAATTTCTACCGTCAGAGGCGAGGCCAGACCGGACTAATAAAAAAAAAGAAAGGAGATGCGACTCAACCAGAGCCCTGCTCTTTTGGGAGAGCGGAGGACAATGATTGGCGGGCCCCCCTTAAGACGCGCAAGAGTGTTGGGCGTTGAGTCTCTCCAGGATTCCCAGCACCCAGGTTTCTGGACTCAAGCGCAGGAACTAGGGCTTCTAAATCGGGGCTGTCGATTATTGATCGCTTGCGCCGGCGCCTCCGGTAGAGTGATAGGCTTCGAGACCGTTTCTCAATTGGCAACCGTTATTCGTTATTCGCTACAGCTGCTGCGTCCTAGTTCTCGTCGAAGAAGGAAGTGGGTACTGCGCTACCTGTTCCTAATGAGAGAGGCGGACAGCAAACGAGGGCCGATAATTAATTGAGGACCGGCGGATTAGAGAGCGCCCGGGTGCCACGAAGATGGGGAAGGCAATGAGGTGCAACTGACCGCCAGCGCATCTTACGCAGCACCTATGAGCCGATGGTTGAATGCGGCCAATGGCGGCGGTGAATTGAGGCCGGTGCAGGTATCGCTGGCTGTCCGACAGTCGACTTCACTAGGGAACTGGTCTAAGAGGAAGTGCCGAGCGCGAGGATGAGACAGAAAAAAATAGTGCGGCCGCGGAAGAAGCGCGACTTCCTCGGCCCGCAGGCGCCAAGCCGCAAGCGGGATAGCGTGCAAGCTACGTACACGGTACTCTTAGTCTTAGCTACTCTAGTCTCTTTCCGCTGCACGTCCACGATCCCTTTGTGTTTCTGCATTGAGTCATTGACTGGTGTTATCGACTGCGAGCTTGATCTTCTTGAGTGGAGAGGAGATGAAGTCAGAAGGGCACACTTCCGCCAAGGCCCACGGCAGAAGCATAAGTTCTGTTGGTGTCCGCCTACCTTGTGCAACACTGTCAAACAACAACTATCAAACTGCATCAGTTTCGCGCAGGACCACGGCTCTATTCCCATTGGTTGCGGTCCCATACATTCTCCCGGCATCCAAAAGAAGTCAATCGAAGGGAAGCAATGAAGCACGCTGTGGATAAGAGAAAACCAGAGGCCGACAAAGGCTGTTCCGCCCCTTGCTTATTCGTCTAGCAGTGCTTCTGATACAGTCGGTGAGACCTGTGCTGACGTTGCCTCGTTTGGTAGATGATCCTAGATGCCAAGGTTCCCTGGCTTGCAGGGTGTAGCTATACGGGGCGAGGAGTATACATAGCCAGATCCTACAGTGGTGCCTAGTGCGAGTTCACTTATTGGCCAAATCGATAATCTAAAAATACGAGATCGTCATTTCTTCTTACGGCAACCAAAGGCACGTATCCTGCCCATCTGTTTATGGTTTGGCATGGGATTCGTCTTTGGTTTCTTTTTCTTGGATGTTGCTTTTTCTTGCGATTATGTAAGGCCGACCAAGGAATACCTAAGCAGCCTCAACGCAGCCACGTGAACAGATTCGTTCGGCCAATCACACTCGAACCGCCCCCTTTTTCTTTTTAGCTACTCAAAGCGGAGGCACCAATTCAACATCCTTTTTACCTCTCTCTCTATAGGATACGAACCTAACGCCAATGCCGCTTCATTGTTTTAGAACAGATCAGTCATGGCTCCATGGGATGCATCGCCAACAAGTCTTGCATACTTTGCAAGCACACCACGGGTAACCTGCGGCTTGGGCGGTTGCCAGTTTTTCAATCGTTCCTGTATCTCGGCTTCTGAGACATCCATTTTAAGCTGATTTGTCTCGGCGTCGATAGTGATCAAGTCTCCGTCCTGAACAAGGGCAATTGGACCGCCAACGGCGGCTTCGGGTACAATATGGCCAACAATGAACCCATGACTAGCACCAGAATATCTCCCATCTGTGAGCAAGGCGACGTTGGTCAGATTAGCCCCCATCAGTGCCGCACTGGATTTCAGTTGCTCCGGCATTCCTGGTCCGCCCTTAGGGCCCTCATAGCGAACAATGAGCACCAGATTCTCGTCGCGAGGAATCTTGCCCTTAGCAAGGGCGTCATTTAGCTCGTGTTCTTTGTTGAATACACGCGCTTTCCCTGTGAACTTCAATCCCTCTTTACCTGTTATCTTCGCCACTGCGCCCCCTGGAGCCAGGTTGCCTCGGAGGATTTGCAAGTGACCAGTAGGTTTGATAGGGTTGTTCAGGGGCCGTATGATGACCTGGTCTTGAGGAAGCGAGGGGAAAGACTCTACATTCTGGGCGAGAGTCTTGCCGGTCACGGTAGGAATATCGCCGTCCAACAAACCAGCTGCAATGAGCAACTTCTGCACCGACGGAACGCCCCCAACCTCATACAGATCGGCCATGTAATATTTGCCGCTCGGCGCCAGGTCAGCAATGAAGGGGATCTTGTTGCTCACTCTCTGGAAATCATCGAGAGTCAAATCGACCTCGGCCGTTCGTGCCATTGCCAGAAAGTGAAGAACGCCATTGGTACTGCCGCCCAAGGCCATCGTCATAACCAAGGCATTTTCAAAGGAGCTCTTGCTGAGAAGCTTACGTGGGGTAATGTCTTGCTCTATGCAAACCTGTATAGCATCGGCTGCCTTGACACACTCACGCATCTTTGCCGGAGATTCGGCCGGTGTAGACGAAGATCCTGGTAAGCTCAACCCCATAGACTCAATAGCAGTCGCCAAAGTATTAGCAGTATACATGCCACCACAAGCACCCGCACCAGGGCAAGCATGATTTTCCAGATCCTCAATGATCTCATCTTTGGTCTTGCTTGTGTCCCCTCCGTCGTTCGGCTGGCGAAGTGTGTCATAAGCGTAAGCCCCTGCAGCCTCGAAGCAGGTTGAAATGTTGATTCGTTTTCGTAGCAAATTCGAATATCCCACAGCTATCGTTCCTCCATAAATCATAATAGAAGGTCTATTGTGCCGAGCCATGCCCATGATTACACCAGGCATGTTCTTGTCACATCCCGGAATGGCAATGCATGCGTCATGATACTGGGCACAAGTCACCGTCTCAACGCTGTCGGCAATCAGTTCTCGGGTTTGCAAAGAAAACCGCATTCCTGTGAAGTGAATTAGCGGCTGGCGTGTATCATCTATCAGTTATCATGTATATAATTTTTATTACCCTCAGTACCCATAGTGATACCATCAGAAACGCCTATTGTGTTGTATTGCCAAGCAATGAGGCCTCTTTCTGTAATTGACTTCTTCACGGTTTTCCCCAAGTCTAATAGATGCATGTTGCAAGGGTTTCCTTCCCACCAAACCGTGGCAACTCCTACCTGGGGGCTCTTCTTCATCGCATTGCGGTCAGGAACACCAGCAGCATAAAGCATTGCCTACAGACAGCGGGGAACATTAATAGTTAGAATTAACAGTACACCTCAATGAAGAGTAGGGCGAGGTTGAACCTGTGCTGCAGGCGAATCATGGCCGCGAGTCAAGACTGTTGAATATCGATTCAAAACTGGCGCTCCATCCTCGTGCTTTGACCCGTAAGGGACGGGCGAGTAATCGATATACTTTGCCTCCTGAGTCATTTCTAATTGAGCACTCATCCTGCAAATTTCTGATCAGACCAGTGTCTACGAAGGCATAACGCCAGCAGTCATATAGAGTTGGTTGCATGCGGCAAAGAGGACGTACCAGCGACGATCGTCTGTATATGAAATTGATGTCTAGACTTTAGCTCGGCTCGCTAGAGAGGAGACTTGATCTGTTTCAGGGATATTGCACACCAACCACAAAATTCAGGTATAACAACCATCAACGAATGTCCTGGATTGTAATGCCGTTGTTGTTGATGATGCGGGGTCCTGCCGAAGAGCCGAAAAGCCAATCAGGAAAGGGCAGTATCTCATCCAGCTTACTGCATATTGCCATGACACATTGACGAATTGAGTACATATTAAGCACTAGCTATTAGTACAAATTGATCATACTGGTCTATTCTTACATGGCAAACACCTTGACTGCTATATGAAACCCAAATCAGATCCATCATAAGCCATCTTTTTCTTTCCCGTGGATTGTTGATGTATAACATTGATGATCGTCGTATTCAATAAGATCATATTTCAAGCAACATATAACGGAGGAGAGGAGAGAGTAAAAAGGTATGCGTAAGCAAAGCTTTGTGGACACACAACGTTGGAAGTCTGCGGCTTGATTAAAGCAGCCCAAAGCCGACCGCTGCTCCCAATCCAGCACCCAAAAGGGGAAAGATGCCTCTGATTATATTGAGTTGCGACAACTTTTTAACGAGGCCCACTAATTGTTGTTCATCTTGCTCTCGTTGGAGTTTTTCTTCAGCAGTTGGAGTCACCCCCCCCCACAGGGAGATCATCAGTCTTGTCCAGGTATGACCCAATGAGATTGTTGATAGGAACAATTGCAAGTCCCGTGAAGGGCCCGATCAGGAAGTTCAATCCAGCTGCAGTAGCGTAGAGTGCGCTCAAATAACGTCCGCTGCGTTCCCCCCGAACGGCATATGCAACGTAAGAGTACAGCAGGCTTGAAATCAGAGCAGTCGATGGGAAGACAATTTTTCCCACGTCATAGGCATACTGCCACTGGCGCGCTACATAGGAAACCGGTGCTGCCAAAACTCTTTCGCGGTCGGTGCCTTTGCGCGGACGCGGTTTTACTATAAAACCTGGGAGAGCGAACAAGGATATAGAAATGATACCACCTGTGTGTAGGCATTGACAAATGAGAAATCCGAAGATTCAAACAATTTGAAAGATTTGAGGTGAAGGAAATGTTCAAGGGGAGAATGATACGTACCAGAAGCAGCGGCGGCTGTCAGGATGGCCGAGATTTGGGCAGACTTCACAAGGGTTGAGTCTGACATGGTGTTTCGGTGCTATTTTTCGCAGACAAGAGGTAGAAAGAGTTACGACTGTTTACGAGTTGCAACAGACTAATGTGCAGCGATTCGAGAGGATGTTTGTGTCGTGACATCATGGAATTTTTTAGCCGACTAGTGCTATATCCGGCTTAGTCGTAAGTCCCACTATAAAAGCCACTAGGACTAAACAGAACTAGTCGATATCTCCCTCTGCCATCTAAGATCTTCCTGCTTGCATTCAACCTCGTGTTGATGCCGTTTTGCTGCTCCTCTCGAGAACTCTTCCAAGGAGGAGCCTAGGCCAGCGTCGATTTTCTATCAAAGGCTTCCACAACTTCCTCTGGCGCAATTTCATTTATAGGTGGAGATATTCTTCAGTCGGCCCATGCCAGTCTCTTCCACGTAGTCAAGCCCTTGACGGCCGCATTCGAACTTTACATTATGAAAATGCATCGACTCTAGTTCATTCGCAGTTGCAAAATATCAAGTCTAATTACACCTGATAATGCCCTATGTATTTCACTAAATCTACAGGTAGCATTATTTTATGCAGGTGTCTGGTATCTGGATTTACAGTGTCAAAGAGACTTGTAAAGAACGCCCTATCAATACCTAGATGTACAAGACAGTTTGGATCTGGAGTAGAGATCGAGAGATATCAGGCATTTTAGCATATCCCCAAAAGTGATTAACCAATCATAGAGCACAACATAGCAAATCGGCATGTGTTGTTCCCACATGACGTGTATTCTTCTGCTTTATGCAAGGAGTTTAAAACGGTAAAAGCAGTTTATATGAATGTGGGTTTGACTTTGATACATATCAAGTTTATATGTGGCTGGCTGGTCTCTTAACCGGCCTCGGAATTAGTGAAGGGGTCAGTTATTTGTTGCGTATGACTGACATATTATCTAGTCATGCAACTACTGTATCTGACCTATGGCGATGCCAATTCAAAGTGGAAAATGCAGAAGAAAAAGTTGGAGGCAAAAGACTGACATATGCAGGCTTCTGAGCGATGACTCAGGTATTCATCTCATAGCTAAACTACCATTTACTATAAAACCTGGAAGAAGTCACCCAAGTCCTACATAAAAGGTATCGGGCCTATTTTTTATATTCATTTTGAAGAAAGCTTTCTCGTCTTGGAATTCACCACACAGGCATCACAAAATGTCGGAGGCAACAACAATTGACCCCAAGTTTGACCCCAAGTTTGACCCAAACAGCAAGCCTATATCTGATAGAGAGGCGTTGGATCTTCCATTCCTTGTGGCTATTGTGGACGTCTTCTCCATTTCTGGCAGAGGTACTGTGGCGACAGGCCATATTGAACGCGGCATTATTCGGTCCGGAGACGAGCTAGAGGTTGTCGGCCTAAGACCAACTCTCAAGACGGCCTGCAAGGGAGTGGAGATTTTCAGAAGGTTATTGGATGAAGCTAGAGCTGGAGAAAATGCAGGTCTTCTTTTGAAAGACGTCAATCGCGATGATGTTTGTACCAGTCCAGATTTCATATCGATTTGTATATGAATCGTGTGCTGACCCATATTGATATCCACTGACAGCTTGAACGGGGCCAAGTCTTAGCCACACCTGGTAGCGTCAAATCATATGCGAGCTTCACTGCAAATATCTATTTGTTGAGTAAAGAAGAAGGCGGTCGTCATTTACCAGTTATTCATGGATATCGCCCACAATTTAACTTTCGCACAGTGTAAGCCTCTGAGGACAGAAATGATGCCAATTGCACTACAACTAACCACCTGACTAGAGACATTACAGGCCTCGTTAGCCTGCCGGACGGTGCGGAGCAGCTTACACCGGGAGAAACGTATATGCAAATCAAGGTCGTCTTGATCAGGACAGTTGCTATGGAGGAAGGCCTCCGATTTTTCCTAACAGAGGGTGGACGAAGGATTGGAACCGGTGTCGTGGTCAAGGCGCATGAAATCTAATAGGCTAAAGCTTAACCCCTAGGAAGCATTCTAGTAATTAGACTGTTGTTCCAAAAGACTATTTCAGGGATGATGAGGTCTCTATATTACTCTCTCATGTACCGTGGTAGGACCCGACAAGTAGTTGGTGATGACGAGCATTGCATGCCAGGGCTATGAAAAATACTTGTAGAATAGTACAAACCATTTAAGTTAGCAATCATATAAAGGATTGATATCTCAGATGCTCGCCTGTATGTTCTAATGGGAATAATCATGGAAAATCATTGCGCAGATACATAGCCGCCTGTCTCGAGTGAGAGGGTCTTCGGCTGGTTCTCTGTGACTGTGAAATTTATTAATAATATTAACCATAGAATTAAAAATAGCGGTACTATCTCAGGCACCTATCGACTCTGATCCATCTCTCCCTGATGTTTCTCTGTCGATCATTGACCATGTCTTTGAACTATGGAGTGTATCATTAGCGACAATGTCGGTCAACTGGTCGACTTCATTTCTGTCTGCAACAGAGGTTGCCTCATCATCTTCCTCGTCATGATTTGTTCTCTCCTCATTTCCTTCTGAAAAGGCAAATCCGACCACTTTTCCACTCGTAGAGGAACGTGGTGCCTCTTCCAGAACATCGCCATTCCAAGGCTTGCATTGTTTCACAATGTCACCGCAACGCAGACATGACCAGCCCTCACCTTCTTCGGCCTCTAGCTTCTCTGCAATACAGACAAAGCAGTATATACATCCACATGGAATAGTTTCGTAAGGATTCGTAATATCGGTTTGCGCAGAGCCAATTATACCTCCTGCAGATGCGCCAAGGACATCAGCTTCTGATGTCGAAGTGGGGTTCTGGTCCTGGTAGCAGATTGCACATGTTCGTTCAGGGAGGAACGCAAGTTGCCCCTGTTTTTCCGTCGAGCCATTTTCATCTGAAGCTTTAATTGTAGCCATTGTTTTCTTCCATGCTCGGGATATCCAGCGTCGCCAGCGACCAATCCCAACAAGCGGAAGGAGGAACAATAGAAACTCCGTGAAGGCATGCCAAACCAATTGCCGGTTGAGATACTCAAATGATACCTCGCGACTGACCTGGCTGGAAGGAGCTGCAAGGCGGATGCGAAGTATTCGGTCAATCAGTGTACGATACCGGCCATTGACAAGGAAGACTAGGAAAGAGACAAACGCCGCGACGGAATGCGTCGTCGAGACCAAGTTCGTTATCCGAGATAGAAGTCGGATATCTGTCGAGGGCTGGTAATGGTTAGTTGTTTGGTTTATAAACATAGAAAAAAAATAGGATGGCAACCATGACATACCTCTTCGTAACCATTCTCGCGATCGATCAGCCAGTTTTCCCATTTGTTCCACACATAACGACCCCCTACGGTGAATAGGCCGTATAATGATTTCTGCCATTTTGTAGGTGGTGTAGATATACGTGACGTAGATCGGCTATCGACATATTGGAGACCTTGCAGAGCGGCACCGTACGAGGCGTTATGGTCCCAAATAGAAAGTTTGAAGAGTAAGGCACGTAGTGCAAGCTGGATCTCACTAGACCATTCGTCGCGAACATGAGCCTATCAGAAAAGTAACGCAGTCAGAAAATGTAATGGATAAGAAGTGTGCGATTCCTCTCATACACCAAAGTATTTCAAAGCTTCCCCGACCTGGCCTTTGAGCAAGTCAAGCAATTCTTCATCTAATAGTTCTGCATCAACCTGGCCGACGCGAAAAATAGGCTTTGTACCATCCCGGCCCTTCACGTTATCCCACACCAACACTCCAGATTTTGTAAGCCTGTTCAGGGGATACGGCAATCTGTCCAGGGCCGCAGAGTCGAGACGCGACGTACGCTGCTGTTCCCTTAGGCGGGTCTGAGCTTCTAGCTCTAGTCGCTGGCGACGCTCTAGCACCCTCTTCTGAGCGGCAGCAAAATTCGCAGAACTCATTGTTGTACCATAGCGATCCAAGGTGGGAAGATTGCCCAGACACTCTGGTAAAGATCACTCTCGGCGTCTAATGACGATGCTCGCCGTTGACCTGCCGAGGTCCGTTCTCCGTGTCGATGCAGTGTGGGGCAAAGCAGGTTTAAGCGGATCTGATTGGAACGAGGAACCTATCACGTGATCAGATTTATTCTACGATTAGACGTTCACGTGCCTTAGATCTACCGTAACCCTAACCCTCGCTGCCCTAATTAAAAGCGATCTTTGACCAAGTAAATCATGGAATTGCTGGAACACGGGTTACAGAACGTGCGTTAAATCTATGTGCGACGAATGTACACTGCAAGACTTCCAAAGTATTCCTTATCGCCGGGAAATTCCATCTCATCATAGTGATCACTGAGCATTTTTCTTAGGCGTGGAGAAGGTGGATCAGTCCTGCTAGCTATCAGTACTCAACTATACTTTTACAGGTGGTTCTGAGGAAGGAGATCCTACATCGGAGTTTCATATTCCCCATGGAGAATCTTAGAGCAAATCATAATAGCTGGCTGGGCTATATCTGTAACGATCTGTCTGATGGGAACATTTGGCCCACATGAGACCACGAGAGTGGAATTATCGACTTCGATTAAGCCATCAGGGTCATCTAGCACCTTAATTCCAGATGCACCCAGAAGCAGCCTATCACAATTAGTATATAGTGGATCTTGGACATAACAAGAAATCCCCTCAGTGCCAAGTTTCTCGCATAATAAATCCTTCAATGTCACAACGAGTGCATGTTGAAACGCCGATCGGAATGAAAAGTCGCATTCAATATCGGTAAGCGCAATAGAACCAAAGGCAAATCCAATGATTTTAGTGATGACTGGGCTTATGGGCATTATGCAAGTCTTGAGCTGTTGATATGCCTGACTTGCTCTCCATTGTTCTAGGCGAATCTGGAAGAACTTATTGGCATCCTCTTCTGATTTTACAGGACAAACGCCAAATGGTTGTTTGGTGGAGGCATTTCGTAATACTCGATAGTGCAGGATTTGTAAATTGCAACATGACAGATCCGTAGACCGTGTCACAGGGCGTGTCATTAGTTTCTGTTGAGACATATACATAATAACCGGTTGGCCACTCCAAAAATATCAAGTCAATCCATGATCTATCCCCAGAGCACAGAAAAGCACGTACACAATGAATTCAGCACCAGGTTCTGGCGAATCATGTATCTGTCCAGTTTCAACAGGAAACTCGACGGTAACACCGTCCAATCCTTTAACCTTTATTTTTTTGAATTTCACCCTTGTATGCTCGTTTCAGTTGTTGGCTGACCTCCTGAAGTGCCTCTCTAGTGAAAAGGGGGTCGCCTTTCTCAAACAGAGACTGCACTATTGATCTTGCTTCTTCTTTTGGAATGGGAGCTTTCGAATATACATCCGAATTGGACGTGTTGTCAGCTCTTCCATCATTGGAGAGCTTTGCGATAGAAATCATGTTCAGCTACATGCCTACAACCCCGCGATCGGATCATCATACATCCCTGAACTAAGCCGGAACGGGCAGCACCAATCATATGACAGCTCCGCGACTATAGATTACACAGCAGAATACAACTGCAAGGGGAGCGATCTTGAAATAACGCGAGGAACATTAAAATGCGAGATTGTTCAAGAAGAGAGCCACAATGCCAGTATCGAGACATTACCTCGAACCTCCGGCGAGACCGCAGGGCAAATATATCGTGGTAATAAACGAGTTGGAATGAGAGCGAATGAGAGCTCAATACGCTGAGCATGCCCATTTCAATACTCTGTGCCATGTGGGCTGCGGGGTTTCCTATAATGGCAATTTCCACTGACCACTGTCGCGGCGTCGTCCGATGTCGCGATCGAAGAAGACCTGTCACGATTCAATCAAGCCTACCACGCGAGCGTCTCCACAACTCATCTGATACACAGAATTCGAATGAGAAATTTTATAGTACTATGTGTTGAATTAATGCCCACGTGGATGCCAAGGCATCGTGGCACTCGTGAACCACAGCCTGCCGCCAAAGCTCCTTGACTTTTCCCAGGAACAGGATCAAAGCGAGAGCTGCCAAGACGGGGACACAAGTGTTGCGATTGCTCATAAAGATATTCACGATTCAACGGTCCTTCGTACCGGAGAGTCCGAGACAATACACGATGGAAAAACGCTAGAAAATGCAAGAAGCTTTAGACTGAGTCGCACGCGAGGTGCCAAGTTCGACGTTTTCCGCAACGGCACCGTTGGAGAGAGGTAGCAGCCGCACGTGCTGTCTTCGTTACTCGCCGGATAACGCGGACGAACTAGCCCCAAGGCTACATAGATTATCATTGCTTTCAATTTTCAAACGTTGGGGACGTACTATTGCATGCTCGATTGATAAAATAAAGTAGTGCGGGGCCCCCTCGCAGGACCGGCCAATCACCAGCAGCCTATTACTATGGCAGCCACCAGCGGGTGGGACGGCGGCCGAAACGGGCAAGGCCAGGCACGACTAGGCACGACTCGGGACTAGTCTGCAAGGAGGGGGTGGGGCAAGATCTGAGCTGACCGACCAGTCACAGGCGCCAGCGCGACAGCGTGGACAGCTCGTCCGATCTCATTCCTCGACCGCATGCCAGTTATCAACTTGTCAATCGCTCTCGCGATGCAGCTGCGGTGGCCAACCAGATGTCGTGCATCCGCGGAGCTGGGCCCCCCCAGAGGCTGAACTGCCAATCAGGCAAGGATCGCTCGCCATGCCATGCAGGGCATAAAGAAACTTCTCGGACAATGGCAGCTGCTGCTTGGGATAGATGCTTTATGCATACCACGTGCGGAGGGACACGCTGGACGATAAAAGGTCCCTCGCGTCGCCCTTGCCTACCGCTGTCTTTCTCCCTTCTTTTTTTCTCCAACAACAACGACATTGCACCCACAGAGCAGCTGTCTCTATCGTGTAAATCAATTGAGTGAACATGCAGTCTACTCTTCTGTTGCTCACCGCCGCTGGTGCTGCTGTGGCCCAGCTGGCTACCACCTCTGAGCCCTCGCTCGCTCAGATCGAGCAAGCCGCTGCCACCGTGGTCCCATCCTCTCCCGTCTCCAACGTGGAGGGCGTTGCTTTCAAGCACTTCTACCAGGTCTGGATGGAGAATGTCGTAAGTACTCTTTGTCATCGAGAGAGAGCCATGCCCAGATACTGACCGCCATTGCAGGACTACGACACCACCGCCGATGACCCCAACCAACAGTGGATGGCCTCTCAGGGTATTCTGCTGACCAACTACTGGGCCGTCGCTCATCCCTCCGAGCCAAACTATGCTTCCGCTGCCGCTGGAGACCAGTTTGGTATGGACAACGATGAATGGCATCAGATTCCTGCCAACATATCCACTGTGGTTGATCTCTTGGATACCAAGAACATCTCGTGGGGTGAATACCAGCAAGCTCTTCCCTATGCTGGATTCCAGGGCTACAACTACTCCAACCAGGAGACCAATGCCAACGATTACATGCGCAAGCACAACCCCCTTATCCTGTATGACAGTGTTGCCTCCAACGACACCCGCACCACCCGCATCAAGAACTTTACTGGTCTGTACAACGACATTAATGCCGACACCCTTCCTCAGTGGGCTTTCATTACTCCTAACATGACCAATGATGCCCACGACACCAACGTAACCTTCGGTTCCACCTTCGAGCGTGCCTTCATCCAGAACCTCACCACTTACTCTGACTTCTGGAACGACACTCTCATTCTCCTCACCTGGGACGAGTCCGGTAACTACACCGTTCACAACCGTGTGTACTCCATCCTTCTCGGTGGTGCTATCCCTGATGACCTTGTTGGCACCACTGACGACACTTTCTACACCCACTACTCGAGCTTGGCTACCATCGAGGCTAACTGGGGTCTTCCTTCCTTGGGTCGCTGGGACTGTGGTGCCAACATCTTCCAGATTGTGGCCAACAAGACCGGATACACCAACTACGAGGTTGACACCACCAACCTTTGGTTGAACTCCACCTTCTACGGTCCCCTTTCTGAGGACGTCTACTCCAACTACACTGGCAGCTGGACTGTCCCGGCCACCGGTAACGAGACCTGCTCTGCCGGCTACGGTATCTTGGACACAGTCAAGACTACCTGGGGTGGTCTGACTCCTAGCTACAACTACACCAGCCCCTTCCCCTTCGATACCGCCGATAACAAGGATGTTGGTGTGGCTTTCTCTCGTAACGGCACCACTTGGGTCTCGGGTGTAAACAACACTGTCTTGACCACTTCCACCACCTCTAACACCACCTCCACCACCACATCATCCTCATCCTCTACTGCCTCAACCGGTGCTGCCTCTTTGGCTAGCGCCCCTGGTGCCATCACCCTTGTCGTCAGCGCTTTGTTGGCTGTTGTTGCTGCTTTGTAAATTAGACTATGAGCATTCAGTTGTTCCCATTTAGGCTTGTGTACGCGTGCTAGTTCATGAAGCCGCGAAAATTTTCTTCTAATAATTGAGACACTAGTCCAAATTTACATTTTGCCGGCTTGAAAAATTACATACCTTGTAAACAGATACTTTACATGATTATATATATTCTTATTTTTAATAGGCTTCATCATCAACTACCTTAACCTCGTAGGATAGCTGGAAATGGCGTATCTATCTGACATATTACATATCGACTACTTGTCGATTATGTACCAATATTACCATCAACAGAAAACTCTTCCTTCGATGATGACACCCAATAAGTTCTCAACAGTGTATTAGAAATTGGTTCTTTGTACAGGAACTCCATCATCACCAGGGCGCCGCTCTTGAACTATTTTCATCTTGTCGTCCGGGCCTCCAGTGCCTTCGAAATCTTTTGCCTCCGTCATTCTGAAAAAAGAGAAGTCAGTACGTCTCGAGTATTCCATATTTGCCTAAAGTACCGAGGCAACTCACCTCCCTCGCGCATCAAAGTCACCACCCTCTTCAGGTGGAATCTTCCTACTACCGCTGCCACCAGAACTAACATTGTTTCCGTAACGGACCTCAGCGCCGGGGAAGTCTCTTTCAACATGCGCATTGACTCCCGATTCGGTAGCTGAGTAGTTTTATCTTTTAGCATGAATGGGTTTTGCGGGTGAGTTGGAACAGAATGCTGGTTTTAATCTTACATGTTACGCTCTGTTGACCAACACCATGTTTCTTTTGATGGCTGTTGAGGTCTTTTTCAGCTCTGTAGGCAATATCTGTAAGGTCCGCCATTTTGATAGTGCTGTGCTGTGTTTGGGAAAAAGCAATGGATATGATATGTCGACAATAACGACGAAAATGTAGTGTTTGCTTTCTGGATTGTCCTTGAGTAAGGTGTAACTTATATTATTTTAGATTCGAGGACGTTGGTTTCGTGGAAACCTTGGAAGGTTGTTGCATCATGATACATCATGCCGATGTCATCTCTCCACATATTCCAAGCATGAGGTCCACTGGGTAGTTGACGAGCTCATATTATCTAGCAGTATAGTAAGGTGGATATGTCTAGTTTAATATTGATTCGAGAGGTTTTTATCAGACAACTAGGTATATCATTATCGTAAATTGTCCGAATACTGTACTTCTAGGTTGTCTTCAATGTGTTCCATGCAGGTGTATAAATAAACATCAAAATTCAAGCATAAATGAAAAGACCCTTCCGGGATATTTTACTAGATGATGGATCAACCAAGACTGGTGAATCATCATCTGACTCTACGATTCATATTTCATAAAAAATACACGCTGCCTATCTTCGTGACGGTCGCCGCATCGGACTGTGACTTCATTGCTTCATCATGCCCTAATCCGCAGCCCTAAATTACCGATTTGGAAGTAGCGCGCCTCAAGGGCCGAGCCCTATGTAAGCTGGAAGAACAATCATCCGTGGCTGCTGACCGCCCGGCGATCATGGGCGGGGGAAAGTGTTGTTGTGTCTGCAAGTGGCAGAAAACATGTGCTTGTCCAAGATGTGTGTTGTTGGGCAGGAGCTTCTCTACGCTATTATTCTTGGTTGAAATTCTCTGGCATTGAGTCATTCTTTACTGATCTGCTTATCATATGGTGCTCATACCCACATAATCGAAAGATTCCGCTCCTTATTACCGCATAATCAAAGCTGTTTAACAAGTATCAACGTGCCGGTCTTTGTCCCTAGCCATGGTCAATGCAATAGAGGTGCCTGGCGAGGCCAACCCTCTCACTGCTCAAAACCTATTTAATTCCCTAGCAGCTGCGGCAAGCTCAGTTCAACAACAGGTCCAGATCGGCGCTCAGCAGCTCCAGCATTGGGAGAAGCAAGATGGATTCTACCCTCTCCTTCAGGTTTGTCACCACAATTTTGTTTCCTGGGGGTCTGTTACTTGCTGAAAATTCCAAACGCAGGAGGCTTTTCTTGACCTTTCTCTTCCTTTTGAGATCCGCTACCTGTCCATCATCCAGCTAAAAAATGGTATCGATAAATATTGGAGGAAGACGGCTACAAAGTATGCTTCTTCACAATTGTATTATTGGCAAAACTTATATACTAATATAAGTTTAGTGCAATCAAACGGGAAGACAAGGAACGCATCAAGAATAGGGCTCTAGAGGCAGGCATTGTGGAACCTGCCCCTATGCTGGCTCTTCATAACGCTTTGGTGATTGCCAAAATTTTACGTCTTGAAGTTCCCGGAGATGAGTGGTATATATATATATTTCTCTGCCCTGTTTTCCTTGACCCCAAAACCGGGCTGCAAGATTCAATACTGACTATATTTCTAATTAAAGGCCCAATGCCCTCCCTTTCCTCATCTCTGCACTACGTTCCTCAACACAGCCCGGCGCCCCTCCGCTACAACTCCCCCGAACACTCGTGATATTGTTGCAAATAATCAAAGAGCTTTCCACTGCACGTCTACAGAGAGTACGAAGCAGCCTTCAATCGGTGACGCCCGAGATTTTCCGGGTATTGGGTGGAATATACGTCGAAAAAGTCAACACCTGGGGGGCGCTTTTAGAATATAACCGCCTGGATGATGCTTCACTGCCCGAAATCCTTGAGCAGACTTTAATTTCCCTCAAGGTACTTCGCCGGCTTATTATTGCTGGCTTCGAACATCCTAATCGGGATAAAGACGTGCAAGGGTTTTGGTCCCTGAGCCATACACAATTCGCAAAGTTCTTCACTTTCCTCGAATCCACAATAAGTTCATCTCCCGATATTAGCACATTAGTCAAAAAGCATCTTCTACAGTTTTCAAAACTACACGTTGAAATGGCCAAGGTTCACCCTGCGGCTTTCGCACTTCTCCCAGACTGCGTGGCTCTCGTTAAATCATACTGGACTGTTGTTTCCAGACTGGGCGAAGTCTATGATTCTGAGGGGTCTTCACAGAACATGCAAGAGAGTGCTGGCGACGTTGATGAGAAGAATGTCATTGAAATACTTGGTTTGAAAGCATTGTTACTTATAAGAGCATGTGCCAAGATGGCCTTTAATCCAGCCCATACCTTCAAATTCCAAAAGGCAGAAGATAAGGAAGAGAAAAAAGAAGCGGTGGAGCTTATCAAGTCCCAGTTGTTCACCCAGGATTTTGTGGTAATGGTCATGGAACTTCTCGTCTCAAAGTTCTTGAGGCTTTGCCAGGCTGACTTTCAAGAGTGGGAAGAAGAACCAGAAGAATGGGAAAGGAAAGAAGATACAATGTCTGAGGCATGGGAATTCTCTGTCCGGCCATGTTCAGAAAAACTCTTCCTAGATCTTGTGATTCATTTCAAGGCCCTTCTTGTTCCACAATTACTGACCGTTTTCTATAACTTTGCAAGTGAGTATCACAACTCTTCTAAAATCCCTATCGAAACTAATCATCTTTATACAGATCCACAAAACCACGACATCTTAATGAAAGATTCTTTATATTCTGCCATTGGCTTGGCTTCCGCTAGTTTAGAGCAGCATATGGACTTCAACGCGTTTATAGAGTCTTCGTTGGTTCCGGAGGTACAGATAAACGAACAGGGGTACAAAGTCTTGCGGAGAAGAGCTGCCATCGTGATAGGCCAATGGATGCCTGTCCAACCCGAGAAGTTGAATCGACAGTTTATATATCAGATTTTCCAGCATCTCTTCAACAAATCTGATCCTGTGAATGATCTACCGGTTCGCATTACGGCAGGACGACAGTTGAAAAATGTGCTCGAGCCGTTTGAGTTCTCTCCTCAAGAATTCCTACCCTATGCAACTCCAATACTTCAAAATTTACTTACCTTGATTCAAGAGGTTGAACTGTCTGAAACGAAAATGGCCTTGCTGGAAACTGTCCGGATCGCTGTGGTGAAGATGGAAGATCACGTATGTGCATATCACTTCTCAAATTCGTATTACCCGGACACAATTCAGCTAACTTCATGACCTAGATATTACCATTTTCTGATCATATAATGACACTTCTGCCACCGCTATGGGAGCAATCAGGCGAGGAGCACCTCATGAAACAAGCCATCTTGACACTACTCTCATCTTTAATGAGCGCGCTTAAGAGTGACTCAGTGAAGTACCATAAAGATCTTCTTCCACTGATCCAGAATTCGATAGAACCTGAATCGGTATGCATTTTTCTTTTCTGTTGAACTACTAGAGTATTCGGAGATTACATATTCTAACATCCCCGCAGGAAACAATCGTGTACTTATTAGAAGAAGCACTCGAGCTTTGGTCTGCCGTGTTGTCGCAGACACCAGCCCCAGCATCGGCAGAGCTTATGTCATTGTTCCCCAGGCTCTTACCTATTTTCCAAGCTGCTATAGATAGCACACCAATAGCGCTTCAAATTGCAGAGAGCTATATTCTTCTTGCACCCCAAGAAGTGCTGAACGACCAGATACGCGTGCCATTCCTTGCTTCTCTGGAAACGCTCCTATCGTCAGCCTCGCTTCATCGTGTCGGCGTTGTCCCCCATCTGGCAGAAATGCTTATACAGGCCACACAGCATATAGATGGGGGAAGCGAGAATTCTTATAATGTCATTGCAAAATCTCTTCTTGACAGTTCGTTCTTGCATGCCATTTTAGATGGTCTTCATTCAGCCCACGAAGCCAGCCAAACAACCGGCCCAAATAGAAAATCGTCTCCCGTTTTCGGCGTTATTGAAACGGATTATTTCAGTGTTTTAGCCAGACTAGCACTGGCAAACCCAAGAGTATTTTTGTCAGCTATATCCGCCGCGTCCGCTGCTCCAGAGGAGCAAACGCTGTCTTGGCTCCTGACCGAGTGGTTCTTCCATTACGACAACATCGGGCTCGTGACACAAAAGAAATTGCACGTTCTCGCCCTTACACAGCTACTGGCAATCAATTCCACCGAAGCACCACCGCCTCCTTTCCTCTTGAATCACCTCCAGTCTTACCTAACCGTGTGGACTGACGTCGTGACTGAACTCGCCGAAGGCTACGAGGAAGAAACTGCAAACGCCAGTGGTAACAACACAGGCAAGGACTACCTAATATTCTGGAACAAAGCTGAGACCAGCACAACGGGGCCGGGACTCGACGAACCTCCCGAAAGCATCCGTCGCCGGGAATGGGACTCGTCCGACA
This sequence comes from Penicillium sp. OUCMDZ-019, assembly GCA_011750695.1. Classification (NCBI taxonomy): domain Eukaryota; kingdom Fungi; phylum Ascomycota; class Eurotiomycetes; order Eurotiales; family Aspergillaceae; genus Penicillium; species Penicillium sp. OUCMDZ-019. The sequence continues at coordinate 242,809 of WTTZ01000008.1, read as the reverse complement.
TCGTGCATTCCATCAATATCCGCCACTTTATTCACGAACGTTTACAAGCCATCACTCATACTTGCGGTGGTGGTCAGCGATTCCAGGATGAATGGTTGGTGAATGTGGATCGTGAGGTGGTGAAAGCGTTTGGAGCATTGGGTATTTTGTAGACCTCCCTTCAAGTTTACTTAATACAACGCAGACCTGTTTAGTATCCATTTAATACATTCGTAACCAGAATTGTAATGCCTGCGTCCTTACTGGTAGATAGTAGTCGGTCAGATTTTCGTTATCGGATTAGGGTTATCAGAGGAGCAAACCCTAGAACGGCCGATAAGAGGCAAAGGGCGGCGAACTCTAATCTAATCTCACCACTTTGACATATACCTACAACGAATCAACTAGTACCAGGACCTAGGTGAAAAGGGCTTTATCTTACTCCAATGGATAAGCCTGGATTACTCAACTAGTCTCGCTGAGAGCCGAGACTGATAGCATTTCTCCTTTGCAATTGCTTCTCCCTATTTGGAAATGAGCTCAACCGCGGCAGAGTTGGCCGCTGTGGGACCTTGGGCTTATACCTATCTAGTGTCGATAATCAATATGCGGGCAATTCAATGATTTGACATTGTCCTGGCTTTGAGATTGGATTCTCCTTGTTGCATCGAAAAGTATTCTCCCCAAATTTCAAACTTGGTGAAAGGGAAACGAACTTTCTCCGTGAAGTTCTAGTTTATACAATATCACTCCAATCGTATCCATCGCAGTCTCAACCTCATCATGCGTCTACTTCCTGCAGGCATATACACGCCTTTGCCGTGTTTCTTCGATGACAATGAAGATTTAGGTAAGTCGAAAGCTGGTCACACTTCCCTGACAAGCTGTACACTAATGACGAAACAGATCTCGAATCTTTCCGGAAGCATGTCAGATGTATGCCAGTACCCATTGCCCTTCTGTTCATATCTACATTCCTTGGGATTTAAAATTGATTCAATCTTCTCGTATCTAGTCACCGCGAAAGCGGGAACAGTCCCTGTTGTTTCAGGGTCAATGGGAGAAGCCGTGCATCTTGTACGTTTTCTTTACTCGCTCGGGAGAAAAACCAACAACGAAATCCTAAACTTGTTTATTGCCAGAGTCATTCGGAACGAAGCCAATTAATTAGAGCAGCTCGGTCTGCCCTCGACGAAATTCAGCTCACAGAAATGCCTGTTGTAGCCGGCATTGGCGCACCAAGCACACGCGAATCAATCGAATTAGCGAAAGAAGCGGGCGAAGCAGGCGCTGACTTTGGCATGGTTATCCCGCCAGGGTATTATGCAGGAGCTCTTCTCTCTGATCCCAGTTCGCTCAAAAAATTCTTCGTGGACATTGCTGCTGCGTCACCAATTCCAATGTACGCTGGTACTTTACGATATGTAGCTTTCTATCAACCGAACTAACTCTTGGTGGTTAGAATGCTTTACAATTTTCCTGCACTCACAAACGGCATCGATCTGGATAGTGACCAGATCGTTGATATCATTAAGCAAGCACCTAATATTTGCGGTGTTAAACTAACGTGAGCTATTTACACATTCATATAGCACGTTTACAAGACACTGAACGATAAACAGGTGCGCCAACGTTGGCAAACTAACACGCATTATGGCTCAAGTCAACAGCCCCGAATTCCAAGCCACCTACCCCCGCCAACACCCGGAGATACCATTCCGGGCAATCGATGGGTTCATTGACTTTCTTCTTCCATCTGTTTCTGTTGGCTCGTCAGGCGCGATCAGTGGCTTGCCGAATATTGCCCCTGTAAGTTTATAGTCCCGTTTATTGGGTCTTTTGTCTAATAAACACGGTCAACAGAAAGTCTGCGTAAAATTATGGGAGCTGTGTGGGTCTCTTGGGGATCCTGTCAAATATCAAGAGGCCCAAAGACTGCAAAATCTCGTATCTCTGGCAGATGGGATTGCATTAAAAATAGGAGTAAGTTATGATCTGACTTTTCAACATCTCGTTACCTAAAGACAGAAGAAAATATGCTAACAGGCCCCGATAGGTTTCAGGAATGAAGAAGCTACTACAGCAGCAATTCGGATACAGTGACAAACCAAGGCGACCACTCCTACCCATGAGTGACGAGAAGGCTCGAGAAATGTTCTCGTCTCCATTTTTGAAGAACCTGCTCGATGCTGAAACTTTGATTTGACTAGCATAGAGTGCGTAGGCTAGTGATGATGGGTTATTACTTACCATGTAATCCACTACTAGATAACAAATAAGAAAAAGAAAATACCACCCTAACTAGAAACAGCCTACTAGAAACTAGTGTCTGTAATAACCAGGGAAAAATTCGCTGGCTTGAAGTATTTAAGACAAAGTTATAAGTATTCTGTCACAATCTTTACTCGAGGAATTTGGTATAATAAACTGATAATTAGAGTTATGGCATTCGAGTTATCTAGAATTTTAAACGGATAGTAAATGTCCTGCGAATTGGATCTTAGGATATAATGTATAAGTTAAACCATATAATATTAAAATACCCTGACTTGGGCGAGATCGCCTGGGACGGTCGTAATTTGATAATTAAAACAATAACTTCATGGCTTGCAGACCTAAAAAGACATCATGCCCAATCTCATTTGTCGGTACATATCACGAACTTGCCGTTCTTTCAAGCTCTGGCAAGGCCCACTGTAACATCCATTCAGACTTCATAATTTCCGCAGCAGTGGGCCTTTTACTAGGCATATATTCTAACATTCTCCTCAACATATTGAATATGGCAGTCTTCTCGGCTTGTCCAACATCCTCTATTCCCTGCTTCTGTCGTGGCAGCTGCACAGAATCAATGAAACGGTCGGTCAGCGACCTTCCTGCCCATTCAGATATTCTTTCCCCCTCCTCGTTAAACCATCTTTGCCGTGCATCCCATTCTTGCCACCAGTCGTGAGGTAACTTGCCAAGTGCGTCCACGTGCTCTTTTGTCATCCAGTCTTCAGACGGATTAAACCCCTCGAAAAGTGGCCGTTGACCAATAATCTCCCAGATTGTACATGCTAGTGTCCATATATCAGAGGGAAATGATACGGGTTTATGTGATAAGAAATATATTTCTGGAGGAGCAAGGATACCCGGCGTATTGGAATAAAAGCGTTGAGTCATGGTCGGTAAAAACGACTCTCCAAAGTCAGTAAGGAAAATTTTAGCTTCAGCAAGTGTTATCAGCTCGCTTTCTTTCCCAAGCCAGATGGGCACAACTCCGTGGGTAGGAACTCCGACGGGAAGTGGCTTGCCATCAAGGCGCACAATTGGCTCCATATTAGGTTGGCCATATTTTTCGTATAATTGCTCAGGGGAAAGCTCGTCTATACTGTTCGGTAAGCGAAGCATTATGTTCCCTGGATGGAGGTCTGCAAGAATCTTGTTAACCACGTTATAAATTCACTGACTTAAAATACATACCGGCGTGAACTATTCCCCGATGATGGAGGAAAGCGACGGCCTGTATAACCTGGGCAGCGATGGCTTTAGCCACTGGCAATGTAAAAAGTCTGCAATATGATGCATCCTTAGCCTCCGCTAGGCTCATCATCCCAGGCTCTGTAACAAGACACCTGTGCGTTCCATTTGGCCCATCGAGGAGGAATCTATCTAGTGCTTGAGGGATCAGAGCTTTTCCAGGGTGCCTCTCGTCGTTGCCGTCTGAGAGGGAATCGAGAATGTTGCTCTCCTGAATATCTGCATCAGCTACAGCGACCTTGACGGCCACATACTTCTTTGTCCTCCTGTCTCTTGCCAACCAAGTTGTCGAGTATGTACCAAACCCAAGTTTATGCACGACATCGTAGCGGTCTCTAAGATGGTCCCCAATCACTAGAGGATGATATCCTCCAGGACGATAACGCTCAGGTCCTTCTGTATCCTCAAGTGGTAAATACTCAACAGGAGCATAGGAAGCAGAAGAGGTCATTCTGCGGGTAACGGCGGTGTTTCTACCTAACGGAAACGGAATTGAAGTGGGATGTAATGGTGTTGTGAATGGAGGCCATAGATTGAAAAGTATTGGGTTACCGCTAGTATTGAAGGAAAGCCGCGGGCCCTTCTTCATGATAAACAACAGTGGGAGGAGATCTTTACAAGGTGAATACGCGACTCCTTTTATGCCCCCAAGTTCTAAATTTATTTACTCGAATGCAGCGGGTAGCGGAAAATGGTAACTCCGGCACCAGCATCACTAACCACCTCTTGGCGTGCATTGTTGTACTCCCTCAACTTCCTTCTCATCAAGCCTTCAAATCTTGTATAATAGATATTGCTTTCTCTAAAATCAGACAGACAAAACAAGTCATACAAGGTGTATTTTAAATAGCCTTCATAGTTTACGCACAGGCTTGTGGTTCTTGGTGGTAAACGCTTCGTCACTAAGTACAAGCGGAAATAACACAGGAAGAGAGAGGAGAAGAAAAAGAAGAAGAAAAGAAAAATAAACGAAAATGGGACGTTTACATGACAAATACAGTAAAATAGGTGTATGCACAACCACAGACCGAAAGAATGGCAAATACTCCTCGCATTCCACTAGGGTAACCATGAAGCGCCATTATTTCGCCATCAACGATTCTCTAGGAGGTAATATGTCCGTAACCAATTTCAGGTGCAACATCTAGCTCACTTTGAGATGGCCACACTGGTTTACCATTCTTTTTCAGCACTGAATCCAACTTGATTCCCGCGTGAGTAGATTTTTGCAGCGTCCAGATGTCTTTCCCAGGAGTATAGCCATGACAAGCGGTGTGCATGTTGTTATTGAGCTGGTCTTGGTCCTTGTAACAGAAGGTCAGATGCCAGCCATTAGGATCCTCCTGATGCTTCCCATTAATTGTGGTAGTATTGTGTGGTCGAGACCTAGTAATAGCGTGTTTAGCAAAATCTTTTCTGGTTAGATATTGTATCGCAATATATTCAACATACCTAATGAGAATAGCCTTGGGGTAAAGCTTTCTGTCTCTAGCCGTTTGGTACGCAAGTGACACCATATTTCGCAGAAGCTCTGGGTCTTTAGGCATCATTTCCTTATAGAAGTAGTATTTGACCATGTTGACCGTGGACATGATGATGGCAAGATGATGATTAAGAAATGAATGCTTTGTGATCAAATAATTTTCTCGATACTTCAAAATTTCACACGAATAAGGCAGCGGAAAGGTGCGCTTTAAATACAATGACGAAGAGACAGTTGACCAACGACACTATGTAACGAAGCTACTAAAAAAAAGTAACCAAGTCGTCGTAGCTAAATTCCGTGTTTCCAGTCGGCGCCACACAATGCCTGCAACAGGCGCCAGGCGATTTGTTCAAGTTGATGACTGGCTGAGAGTGAATGAACATAATTGCTATCTGGGGAGAGCTGTTTTGGGCCTCCGATTCCAGACGTAGGAGCTCTCAATTGGAGGACGTCAGGAATAGACCCAGTTACTGACGTACCCAAAGAACTGGGCGTCAACACAAGGTTGTTTTCAGCCTTGCGATGTTCTATCCTGGTCCAAAAAGAGATTTGCATTCCAACACCGTCGTTGGCGGCAAGTTGTTCGTACCAATGGCAGTTCAGGTTTCGGAGAACCCTCATCGTTCTCAAACGGCTTGTCTACGCAATCTTTCAGGCGTCTATTGTTCATTGCATTGGCCGAATATCCATGCCTCGTTCGTTCAGGGTAAGATGATCCACCCCGGCGCTTAACACACTCGCTCTGTTTCAGCCTCGTCTCTCTTTTATACCCCAAGTGATTTCACTGGCTCGCAGCTCTTATGCTGCGAAGTGTTAACGTGGATCGGAGCACTGACTGGAGATGATAATAGCGAAATCTTAAAGACAACGAGGCATGGTTATCCATGAAAATGGCGTCGGCGATGTTCCGATGTAGGACGGAGTAGAAGCGATGCTTATCTTATCTCTCTCTGCTGGGGTGGGCCTCTTCCTCTTATCGCATCCAAACTTCTTACCAAAAACATTTCGACTGCATTTTATTAATTTGTATAGGCGGTTGGTCCTATATTTTTCTGAAACCACCCTCGCACAAATATAGATGTCAGACCTCTCCCAGCAGAAAGGCAGAATCTACAAGTCGCGCAAAGCAAGGCCATGCGACGCCTGTCGTCGGCGCAAGGTGACTTGCGATATGCCTGCTGGTCCGCCATGCAAACGGTGTGTGCATATGGATAAATCCTGCACCTTTGAAGAGCCCCCGAGTCAACGAAAGAGGCCGATTGTGCCTAGGTTCGACGATATTGATGCCTCGATACTTCCGCTAGATCACGGACGCAACTCGTCAACCCATCCGACATCACCATCACAATATGATGGAGAAAGTCCTTATGCTCCGTACTCATCAGAGACGTTGCAAATTCATTATACGGGCGACTTCAACCAGCTACCCGACTCTTCAAAATATACCAACAACATGCCCCCATCTGGCCCATTTCCAATAATGTCACCATCCAGTCAGGCAGCCACGTCAGAGCCAACTGATTCCATTCCCAGACGACAAGCTCAAGTGCACCAGGCGCCCCTGGAGTTTGTTCCAGATGCATTCAGCTTTTACATCGGTCCAACAGGAGTGTCCGATATTCATTTGCTCAATTCGCAGCACTATGACGAGAACAATGTATCAACGCTCAGAGTCAGAGGACTCAAATATCGACTCATGGACTCAGACAATCATAAACACGAATGCATGCCACAAACCGTATTTGGTATTACAGATCGGTCATTGCTTGACAAGGCAGAGCCCAAGGTCGACTATCAAACAACCGAGTCTGCTTGGTCGGAATTGTGGCAAATTCTCGATCCAGTGGGTGCATGGCATCTAATCGGCCTATACAGTCGCTTTGTTGATCCGTATTTTCCTATCGTTTCTCGGCAACAGATTCCCGACAATCCCGATACTCTAAGCAACCTTTCGCTAGGTTTGCTGACAGCTATGTGTGCAACAGCTCTTCCATTTGTCATGTATAACGAAGATTTATATCCACTGTTGCTGCGTCCGCCTTCTAGCAGTGAGCTTTATCGTCTTGCATGGTTGGGTGTAACATCTGAACTTCATGCACCCTCCTTGACCACGCTTCAGGCCTGTCTTATTCTTCAACAACGACTTCCAACCAATCTATATCTCTCAGATACTGCGTTTACATGGACGTTGATGTCTACTGCGGTGTCCATAGCACAAACAATTGGATTACACAGAGACCCTTCTACATGGATATCTGTACCATCATGGGAGCGTCATCTTCGTCGACGTTTGTGGTGGGCTTTATGGACAATGGAGAAATGGGTTGCCCTGGCGCGTGGCATGCCGAGCCATTTGCATGACGACAACTCGGATGTCGCTGTAATCAAAATCGACGATATAAGCGATACGCTTTCCGCATCGTGCGCGAATCACGCCCATCTTCCCCATCTAGTGACTCTGACCTGCATCTTATCCGATATCGACCAAACTTACTACACTGTGAAAGCTAGCAACCGCACATCTTGTGATTTGCAACACTCTATAGAGGCAGCGAAACCCCTTCGAGCACGTCTCAAAGCATGGCGTGACAACGTGCCTGACGCCTTGAGATTTAGATCCATTCGAGGCTCCCAAGATCATACAGGCCTGGGCCCCTATCAAAGCCATTACCAACAGCGAGAAGATTTGGATGGCAATGGTAGTTTGCATCTATCATACATAGTCACGCACATGACCTTATTTCGAGCTCTCTTGCGACCTTTGAATAAATGGCCCATTCTTTTGACTCAAATGCCCCCGGATCAGGCAAATGCTATTAATGAGGGTGCGCAAGCCGTGATTAGAGGTGCCTTACTTTGTGTGAGAGAATTTGTGGAGTTCATGGAAGCTCTAACAGAGACTCAGTGGAACGCTTTCTGGCATAGCTGTGAGTGGATTACTCCATACCTGCAATTTTTGAATATCCAGTTTGAGTCGCTCTTTTCTAGATTCTAACATATTCACTGTCTTTCCTAGGGAGCCGTCCAAATTTTGCAGTCGCTGGTTCATTTATGGTACACGTCCTGCACATCATTTCGCCTCCTGATGTTACACGACAGGCCGAAATGCAAGGGGCCACATTTCCTGTTAACTATATTACATTCGAGGAAGAATACGAAGATCTCAAAACCTGGATTAGACGATGGCGATGGGCCAACCGAGTCTCGGCCAACGGTGCAGCCGGCGTCAAGGGTCTAACAAATCTCGGCCTTATGAAAGTTGAGACCATGATGAAGAAAATCGAACCCAGCCATTTCGCAACGGACTTACAGACTAGGTAGGAATAATGTAATTAAATTATATAAATTCGTGGGTTAAACGGTGAAATCTAAATAGATGGGCTGATGCAGCGGGGATTGGATTTTACAGTCAAATTCTCATAAACATATGCAAACAATATACATTTTCCCCCTTTTAACAAAGACCCAGGATCATTCTACCTTCATCCTTAGCACATTCTCCATCATCTTCTTCCACCAATGCTGGAATAGGTACATTAGCCAAGGGCGTCAATCTGAAAGCATGTCTCCTAGCACCAGGCTGGTAGTCTAGGGTTTGAGAATGCTGTGTCACACGCTGGTCCCACACGACTATAGTTCCAGGTTCATAACGCACACGACAGCAAAAGTCCTGGCCACGATTAACGTGATCGAAAAGGAACTTGAGCATGTAATCCGATTCTTCGTCATCCCAGCCAACAATTCGCTGTGTGTAGGATGAGTTGACGAAAAGTGCTTTCTGCTTAGTGACTGGGTGGACGGTAACAACTGGATGAACTGCCTTGCTGATGGGTCGTCGGAGAACTGCAAGATCGCCGTTATCGCGCAGCTCGCGTGCGATTGGGTTGGCTGTTGTGTGGATTGCATTCAGGCCTTCGAGACGTTTACGGAATGAAGGTGACAATCGTTCAAAGGCACGTGTCATCTATTTTAGTCAGTAACATAATCTAGCATTTTCTTTTTACAAATAAGGGCAGATGTAACGAACGCTAGAAATAATGGTATCTCCTCCAGCACCGGGTGGTGATTCTAACATGCAGAAAAATGTTAAGCCAGGTGGCTGAAGCTCGGGAGACTATGAGATTGTTAGAATACCATCCTGAATAGTATGATAAGCGAGGAGAATTTACCTGATCAACGTGAAACTGAATAGGACTCTTTCTAGACCAAGATTTGCGAACGCGGAGATCACTGGAAAGATCAAGGATCAATATCGAAACACGAATTATGCATGGATAAAAAGACTCACTCTTTCGAATCGTAGACAATCACGAACTCTTCTGTCTCAGCCGAATGAACTGCTGCCTTTGGATGTGGCATCCATCCATGCTTGTGTAGGGGTCCTATTTCACGGTAAAACGTAAGTAATATATTCTCATGGACTCGCCGAGATTCTATAACGAAAAAAGAACGCAATTACCAAAGTGACTAGCAATCTCCTTTTGCTTTGCAAATCCAATATCCGTATACTTCTGATCGCGGAACACTAAGCAACCACGCTGCGCGCACATCAAGGCGAGTTCATCGAGTCCTTCGGAAGATAAATCGGACTGTATAAAGATTGTTGCGCGTTAATTTTGAGTTTCTTAACATAATCCAAAAAATGGTATTGAGACGTACAATTTGAACGCCCTGGATTTCTGTGCCACAGTATGGACTCAATTCGAATACCTTGGTGGCATCTTTGAGTAGATTTGGCAACTCGGGATCAGCGCGATGGCCGGGATCAACGTGTTCAAATGATCCGACGGGCTGGATCTTTTCAAGAGGATCGTAGTGTGCTGCATTGAATTAGTTTCAGTTAAAGCTATTTTTTAATTCACATCAATTGACTACTCACGTAGGTAATCTGGATACAGCGGAGGGTTTCCCTCGAGGGTAGACGCCGGCGTTGGCTCTTTCGCAATCATTGTGTCTTTGTATTCTTTGTCTTTGGGTTGAACTGTTTGTGTGTACTGTTTGCAGCAGCTTGAGGTCAAAGCGATAGAGTCAAAGGTCGAAGATATCGTGCTATCACTATAAATATCTACGATCTATACAGCATTTAGAGTTGGCCGCGGTGGATCCCATGGCTGGCCGCGGTGGGGCTTGCCACGGTGCGGCCAATCTGCTTCAGGCAACTGTACCTCCTAGATCGGCCTAGGCGCTCAAAGATAAGGTCAAGCTTGGCCGCCTAGCCCTAACTAAGGTAGTCATCGTTTCGAGATAGAGCGATAAGATAGGCGATTTCTCTATATGGTGAAAAACTATGTATATAATATTATTTATACGTACGTCCTTGCAGAAAATCTACATCTCTACAAGCTTTGAATAATTCAAGTTACTTCCACACAACACCTTCAAGTGCGCCTGCTCCCTCTTATAACGGGAAGGAGAACACGCAAAGATGGACGCCAAAGATATCCACCCAGTGTCATCGAGCGAGAGGGGGGACGAAGTAATCACTGACGAGCCCAAGACCGACATTATCACTGCCGAGACAGCTGTCAAGGCAGTAAATGCCGGCGACAAAGATGTCGATATCGCGGCACAAATTCTTGCCGAATATGCACAGGAAGGTGGCGACAGGTCATGGACACCTGAGGAGGAGAAGAAACTGATGCGGAAAATTGATTGGTGGTTGATTCCAATTGTATGTTTTGAAGACAACCACCTTTTGGGAATTGTTGAGATTCATATTCTAATGCCTTGTTTATAGCTTTTTGTGTGCGCTACACTGTCTGGATTGGATAAAACCGCCATCTCAGCGGCCGCCATTTATAACATTAAGACAGATCTGCATCTCACCGGCCAACAATACTCATGGGTTGGATCGGCACCATTCTTTGGGGGGTTGGCCTTTATGGGGCCTTCTGCATATTGTCTTCAAAAGTATGTTGCGTTCTGATAAATCGGACATGCAGTCCGTATACTGTTCAGATTGCTAACCACATGTGATTTTCTACTCTGTGCAGGGTGCCCGCAGTCAAATACTTTGCTCTTAATGTCTTTTTCTGGGGAGTTCTAGAAATGTGTATGGCTGCAACGACCAGTTTCGGAGGCCTGTTCGTCTGCCGTTTCTTGCTCGGAGGTTGTGAAGCCTTACTCATTCCAGCGGTGACCCTGGTCGTTTCCATGTGGTACCGTCCTGAAGAACAGCCGGCACGAAACAGTATTATCTTGAACGTTATTGCCCCAATTCTTAACGGTTTCTTTGCCTGGGTGGTGGGGTACTATCCTGGTACATTCCCGACATGGAAGATCATTTTCCTGTTGCTTGGTGCATTCACTACTCTCTGGGCTGGTGTGGTGTACCTTTTCCTGTAAGGCTATCTCTTCTTATATGCGCCCGATTCACAGTATCGCTAACATAGGTCCAAATAGCCCCGACAATCCGCTTGAAACGAACTATATCTCCTCACGAGAGAAGTACATCATCATTCAGCGCAAGGCAACCGATAACACCGGTGTGGAATCCAAAACAATCAAACTTGGCCAAGTTTGGGAAGCCCTTCTTGACCCTAAGATGTGGCTCATGTGGATTGCAATCATGGCTCTGCAAGTTCCGAATGGTGGACTCACTACTTTCAACACTCTGATCATCTCCGGTCTTGGCTTTGACTCGTTGCAGACTTCCTTGCTGGCTATGCCACCTGGTGCTATGAGTACTTTATCGGGTATTGGATTGAGTTACCTGGCAGCAAGAACTAGACGCTACAGGACTGTTATTGTTGCCACGAGCATTCTCCTGCCGTTGTTGGGTGCTGTGTTGTGTTATGCTTTACCCAGAAGCAATTTGGCTGGACAGCTTGTTGGCTTATACATTCTCTAGTATGTTCCACTGCTATTTCTTCAACTTTCCAGTTTTCCAAGTTTTACTAACTTTGAAACCAACACAGTACATACTGGGCACCTTATGTAACCATCGTCTCCGTCTATCAAGCCAACATTGCCGGTCATACCAAGAAGTACGTTTCTCCATCCTCTTTTTTCTCCTGTTGCCTTCTTCTGTAATGCATCTAACATTTCAAACAGAGTTGCTCTCTATGCTTGGTACTATGTAGCCTGGGCAACTGGAAACATCATTGGTCCCCAAACTTTCCGCGCCAACCAAGCACCAGCCTACACAGGAGGCACAGTCGCCATGATCGTCTGTTACGTTATTGCCATTTTCACCATCCTCGCCTACGGCTATCTTTGCCATCGCGAGAACAAGCAACGTGAAGCAGATATTCAGAATGGCGTAGTCACGGCAGATGGCCAGGACTGGCTGGATTTGACGGATAAGCAGAACCGGTCCTTCAAGTATACTACTTAGTTAGTATCTTTTTACCTGTTCGTGTTTTATACCTATTCGTGTGGATATGGGGTGAGGTCTCTTCAGCTAGGGCTTTTGTATGGGTACAGCTGTCATGGGTTTTAGATTGATATTCAATTGCAACGTTATATTGCTGTGATCAGGCGTGCTTTTGATAGGAATTGGTTTACGGATATACTCGGATAATAAATATATATGTTATAATAAGTAAATTTTCCAAATGCGAGACTCCCAATTATACCCATACATCTAACAATCAATTCAGCCAAGTCAAAGAGTCAACTTTGCCTAGGGCAAGAGATTAAGCAAGGAAAGCAAATCAAAAATTAGTCAAAAAGAATAGCCAGTAATATTGAGCGAGAGAGAAGAATAAGTAAAAGAAAGACCACGTAACAATGCCAAGGGACTTGGAAAAATAAATGTTCACAAAGAATAGACAACCACCCGGAATCCGGATTATTCATACGTCTGAAGTGTAACTATTTGATAAGAACGTAGAAATTGACTTTCTTTTCCTTTTTAGCACTGTCCAGGGAATTGACGATCTGTTACCGGGTTGGGGAATACATTGGCTGCCAATTGACGCTTCATGTCCCACTCAGGAGCACCTTCAGTGGTCCAAGTCCAATAGACCCAGCCAGTACGTGACTCGAAAGCATCCAGTTGAGCTTCGATAAAACGCCGAATGTTTGTGCGCACATCGTCAGGCAGGGAGGTTACTTCGCCCTGAGAGTATCCATCACAGCTACCAAGGAAGGAGGTTCCTTGTCCATAGCTTCCGTCGTATCGAGCACCAACTCCACGGCCGTTGAGGTATTTGGCGCAGTCAGTCAATGCTCCGGTCCACTCACCAACAATAGTCCATTTGTCGGTAGCAGCGACCTTGCCGCCATAAGAACATGCGGTTTGAACATGCTGGTCGGTGTTTTGAGAAAGAAGCCCTTGGTCGAAGACCTCGTAGTGATGGGTATCCATCATGACGTTCCAAACGCCCGAGTCTTGGCCCATAAACCCATTCCATGAATTGATATCTTGGAATCCATCATGCAAAGTCAGAGCAGTATCCTGGTTAACCTCGCGCAGACGACCCCAGCTGTCATAGTAGTATTGCTGCAAGGTGTTCAAATTGACACCGGCATCTCCCATAACAGTCATAGGCTCGTTCAGTGCTTCGATTGAGGTGACAACATCAAACTGGGTAGCATATCTGTTGGAAAGCTCTCTGATTGCATCCAGAGCTACGTCGATATTTCCAGAAGCTTTATCCCAGTCGATGGAGCCTCGACGTCCACTGTTGTCAAAGCCATTCTGTGATCCGGGAACTGCGATGTAAAAATAGTATTAGCATGATAAATATTAATAGCTAAGGTTCGAAGAATAAAAACATACCACCATGCAAGTCCACAATGACTTTCAAACCTGCGTCTCGTGCCCAGTTGATGGCCTGGTCTAGCACGTCAAGCTGACCCTGTACATATGGGTCACCAGGCTGTGGTACCACTGCCCAGTAGCCGACGGGAATTCGGACGTGGTTTAATCCAGCAGCAGCCATCTGTTGGAAGTCATCGGCGGTAATAAATGAGTTCCAGTGCTGTGATAGGAGACTTTGAGCAGCGTCGCTGCCGAGGGCCTGGGACAAGGTCCATTCATCAACGGCACTATCCCCTCCTTTTTCAAAGAGGGATGGTGTAATCCAGGGTTCAAGAACGAACCATCCACCGAGATTTACACCTCGGACTGTCTCTGAGTTATAATCGAAAGTAAGGGTTCGCGATTCAACACGACTAGATACAACACGAGACACAACTCAGCAAAAAGAATAATGACACAAAGAATAAGGGAACTTACGCTCCAGGCGCAGCCTGGGTTACAGCAGAAACCGTGGCGAGAGCCACCAGGGCTGCGTTCTGAATCTTCGACAGCACCATCTTGAGACTGGGTCAACAGTACCAAAGGAAGAATATGTATATATGTGCGCGTGTCTGGCGTAGTTGTATGTCGATAGTCGTAAAAGCTGCCTCAAATCAACTGAAGCTGGCACGATGACCGACGACTGATACGGTTCGATTCGAGGAATGACTTGGCGATATAAGTAATGAAGGCCACGCAGCGGTTGTCCGAATGCAGACCTGACAGGACCTAGAGAGGTGACAATAGGAGGAGTCAAAAATCCGGTCCAGACGGGGCTATCCAGAAGAAAGTGACGCCGTCCTTCCGGCGGGATTGTGTGGATCGAGATTTCTCTGGGGTAGGGCTTGCAACTCTAACAAGATACTGGGAAGTAACAGTGGAGAAGGTAAAAGGAACGTGAATAGAGAGATTGGCTAGCGATGGTGGTTTGTTTGTTGGTCACTCGCAGCCGAATTCAGAGTGAAGTTGGAGGAGCGAGGTTGAGAAGGAGGAAGGAGCGAGTCAGGCACCGAGAGATGGAGCCTGGCCCAGCAACTATGCCTATTCTAGGACGAGTCACGGTTACAACAACTTTTCGATATGGCTCGCTTCTGCCTGTTTTGCTGTAGGCAGCTTTCTAGATGTCTACCGAGCCTGAGGCCGGAATGCGGAGCCCACGGGTCGAGGTGCCATGAGCCATCATCTGCGCTGGCCAGATCGGTGCGACATGGATATCGATGTCATCATCATCGTTCTAGTGTTATTGACCAGGTCCATGTCTGGCCGCATAAGGCATCGCACCGTTTCCAGTGGCAGACCCACTCATGTTAGCTGCGAGGAATCCATAGATCTTGAAAACAAATATTGGAGACGCTAGTGTTTATTTATCATAAATGCCTTAGCTGATAAGGCATAATCCAGGAACGAGTGATGCGTGTTTGAGGGACATGTCTTCCTCCTTGCTTGGTACCTGCATTGGCTCGGTAGATCTATCAATATACATCTGCACAATTTCGTGCCGGTTAGAGCTCTATTAGCAGTGAGCAGCTATTGTGCTTTCAAATAATATAGAGATAAAATGGACGTAGCCATTAATGCGATGCTAAGTATGCTGGTAAAAACAAGCTACAGCTCGGACAGGCAGGGAGAGATCTTTACTTTTTAGGGCTACGAGCCTGGGATGCGGGAATATCCTGCGGTCACTGCAGTATCTCCACCTCCGACAGAGAAATTGTTCACTTCCGAAAACAAGCCCTTCATTGACAAGTAAATAATAATCCCCTTTTCATATCTCTTGGGAAATGCCATCAAGGTACGCCAGGGCCAGTCGCAAACGTCTTCCGCATGCAACGCGCGGGATATTTATTTTGGCGGCCTCAGGCACCAACATCTCCGAAAACAGGTACCCGGCCAATCAGAGTCTACATCTACTTGGTTTGTTGTACCCGAGTAGTACCTACTACGTAGTTACTCGTAGGATGAAATTCCCAAAGGCAAGAGAAAGGCGAATTCATGTGGTATAATTCTCGAGATCCGATATAGCCATGCCGTCATTATGGTTGGTGCCCTAAATCGGTACCCTAGCCCTAACTATCTCCTATCTTGTCGGCATTGCGATGATGACCATGCGCCAATAGTGTATGTTTGAACATAGCCACGAAGCATCTAGTAGACTGCTACTAAAAACAGAAATGGCCAACGCTATGACGTTGGTTGAGTGAGACTCAGTGAGTTAGCACCCAGACTTAGGGCTAGTTGTCTATATTAATTGCCGTACTATCGCCGATATCCGAAACATCATGCCACACTTCGGACCATCTAGGAGGCACGCGATGGGAAATTCCCTCACATATACGTATACGCGAGGCTTCCTGGCTATATGGTTTAAAATTACACTTCTCACAGACCGATATCTCCATACTCCTGCGGCGCAACCGTGTGATCTCAATCCATTTGCAAGCAGGCAGGCGTGCTAGATGACATAGATGTACATAAGCTACCGATCTCCTATAAATGCAAGATGTCTGTACATATTTCCGGTTCTTTTTTCGAGATATACTATCATTGAACCCAACTCCAGGATAAATTGAATCTACTACCTCGGGCATATTTTTATTAGGAAATCGATCATGCCGGTATCCGAGAGCGACGCGCCAGTTGGGGAGTCCAAAACTCCAACTCCAGCTCCAGCTCCAGCTCCAACCCCAACCCCAACCACAACCACCACTACAAATAACTCTACCAAGCCAGCGTCATGTCCACTGAAGGCATGGCCACGGACCATTCAACACATCGACCGGAAAGATCTATACACCAACCTCGAAGACCGAATACATTACCTGCATACCTTCCTCGACTTCAGTTCTAGTATGTGAGCAGGGACCACACTATATCCTAGATCATCATCTTTCCTTTGTCGAACGAGCTAACACGAGCTGTCAGATGACATCGAAGCCCTAATCAGCGGATCAAAATACATCAAAGCCCTGATCCCAGCCGTAGTGAATATTGTCTACCGCAAACTCCTCCAATATGACATCACAGCGCGAGCGTTCCAGACACGAAGTACGAGCTTCGAGGGTCCCCTTGACGAATTCCCCAGCGAAGATAGCCCGCAAATCATGCACCGAAAGATGTTTCTCAAAGGGTACTTGATTAAGCTGTGCTCGGATCCGAGTAAGATGGAGTTTTGGGAATATCTGGACAAGGTTGGGTAGGTTCTTATTCTTTCGGTCTGTCACTGTTTCTGCTGATTAATGATTTGTTCTCAGTATGATGCATGTTGGTCAAGGACGAGAACACCCCCTGCACATAGAATACATCCATATAGGCGCCTGTCTATCCTTTATCCAAGACACCTTCACCGAGGCAATCCTGTCGCATCCACGGATGCAGCTGTACCGGAAAATAGCTCTGGTCAAAGCGTTGGGCAAGGTGATCTGGATTCAGAACGACCTTTTTGCGAAGTGGTATGTGAGGGACGGCAGCGAGTATTCTGACGAGTACGTCAACAAGGCGCAGGTCGAGCAGGAAGGGTACCTGCACGGGAAGAAGATTGTCAATGACTCGGACGACTCTGCCATGGACTCTAGTGATTAGAAGAATGATACTTGCTTAATAAGGGTTCGCGTGCAATGTAAAGTCGGTTGTTGAGCGGAAGTAGCCAGCCTGAGGATCTCCGGCCAGAAACGGCAGGCGCAACTCACAACTACAGAGGAAACCGCCTCAAACCTCATCTCATCCTCTTCAACTTCGAGGATCTCACAGCTTCAATATTGTCTCTCTTTTGGTTTTATTATACAAGTGCAATTGAATTCTCATATCGTCTACACTCGATCTGACGCTAATTCGTCTTGCCAGCAATCACATTGCAGCAACCGAGCTATACTGCTCGGTATTCCGTTCTCTTCTCTTTCGCTCTTTTTAATACACTTACTATGCAACCGACCTTCGTCTCCAAACATGTTGTCCTTGACTTCAACAATCCACTGCGGCGAGACCTAAACAAACGCAAAGCCCAAAAACAACAACAAAAAGCCAACGGCGAACCGCTAACCCCCGAATCAACCACCAAACGTACGCGCCAAAAATCTCCATTTGGCCTCTCCTGGGAAAGGGATCCAGCCAGCCCCTACAAATTCCTCGAGCCTCCGCAGTGCATTGCCAAAAACCAGATGTTCGCCGTTGAGTTCCGCATGATGTTCGACGAAGAAGAGCGCGTGTATCTGATAGCCTATTTCTACGCCCGGCTGCATCCCAAGAACAAACCGGAGTATCCCCTTGCGTGTGAGCGCGTGAAGACAGGACGGCTGCACCGGGTGCCGCTTTTTCTTGCGAATGCGGGCGTCTATACGCTCGAGATAGTGATTATCCCGGACAATAAGTCGTTTCGTCCCGCGGTGTATCGGCACGACAAGCTTATCACTGTATTTGAAAGCGAATATGAGAATGTGCATGTCGGGGCTTACGAGCACAGACATTTGATAGGGTTTGATAGACCGAGACGGGTCGGTCAGGGAAACGACTTTCCAGCTGATATGGAGGTGGACGATCCGACATCGACGCAGGAAGAACAAGGTGATGGTGGAAACAACATTCAACCCGGCTCAGGCGTGGGTTTCCCGGTATTGAAACAGGCACGGACACTGGAGGTCGTCAACAATGTCAAGCTCCTAACTGAAAGTACAGAGGAGTATATCATGCAGTGGCTAAACCTGAATATACTACCGACAGAGGAGAATCCCGAAGCATAAATGTCCAGGTGGTTCAGTTCGCGTTCCCGAGTTCTACTTGTTGTTCTGGTCTTTTTTCAGTTATTCTTACCCTTTATTCTTAGCATTTTCCAAATTATGCACGGACATCTAAACACCATCGATAGGTGTGTTGTGAGTGGTTTAGTATACGCATGTATTTTTAGACGAGATTGAGAATGGCTTATCCAGTTACACAACTTAGGGCTAACACCCACCGGTGCCATGGATGGATGCGGCAAGCAACCTTGAGCTTATCAAAGAACTTAATTCTCTAAAGTTACCAAAGTTATCAGATTTATAAAAAATTGTATTCCTAAATTCAAAATTGCAAACATATACTATATAAGTATTGGTATATCCGATCCTCCGAAGCCAGTGTATCAACATATTGTAAACGCCGGGGAAACATCCGTCTTGTATAGGTCATTCTGGTCATGAGATGGAAAGAAGAAAAACGAAAAATTAGAATAGATATCCTGTTCCGTCGTATACTCCGATGTATCTTTCGCTAAATACTCCTTTCCTGTTTATGAGATGGACTATGCTCCAGTCAACGACAATGTGTTGAAGAAAGCAACAGTCGCAGCCACAGTTCCGAGGGAAATCCACAGAGGCATTGTAGAAAAGCCCGGGATACCAGAACTCTTAACCACCTGGGTGCTGATGGAGGTGCTGGTTCCCTGAGAGCTAAACGCGCTGCTGCTGCTGGGTGCGACGGAGCTGGCAGAGGGAACGGTTGTGGTCGTGTTAGGGTCGTAATACGCACGGATGATGTTGCTGGCTTGCTCGGCCACGCCGTATGTCGAGGACATCAGATGTGTTGACAAGGCAATGGGGACAACGCTGGCGTCTGCGACACGAACATTGGCAAGGCCATAGACACGAAGATTGGCATCAACGACACCGCCCAGATCCCGAGGAAGCATTGCACATGATGACGATGGATGGTACTCTGAACTAGCCGCCCCGCGCAGCCAGTCGAGCCATTCATCATCGGTCTGGACCTGTGAGCCCGGGGATGTTTCGGCCGTCAGGGTACCGCTCAATGGTGCTGTTTCACCAAGCTGGCGAGCAAGTTTGAGACCATCGCGTAGGATCTCGTAGTCTATAAAACAGTCAGTCATATGGAATTTCATGTGAGAGCAAATATAAAATTTCGTACCAGTTGGATTGGCCAGGTAGTTAGGATCGATCACAGGATAGTCCAATGGGTTCGAAGAATTTATGTAGATACGGCCATGGCTAAAAGGATGTTGGATAGCAGCAGTGATGCCAATGTCGCCGTTCGCATCGCTGTTCATAAACAGGAGCTCGATCTGGCCAACAGAACTGTTAAGAATGGTGTTTGCCGTCGTGTTATAAATCGCCTTGTAGCCAGCGATGACACCGGCGTCGTAGGTCGTGTTCGGGACAAACTGGTCAATCAAAGACGAGGCATTTTTCTGCAGCGAATCCAAACTACTGCCGTACATCGCTGTTGCATTCACATAGGCCACGGCCGAGTCGATGTATGAAAGATAAAGGGTGTTGTTCTGTAGTTGTTAGGACGTGCACCCTTGAGTGTAAGATTTGTATGCGTACCTTCATAGCGAGGTTGTCATAAAATATAGAGCCCGAAGTTACAACACTCGTATTGAATTTTAGGGTGGCACTCTAGATTAATGGTTAATATAAAAGTTAAAGTATCTCATGTAACGAATCACTCACGAAATGATCTTGAAGGTGCTGGCCAACGCCGGGAAGTTCAGACACAAGCTCCACTCCGGCATCCGAAAGAACGTCCTTGGGACCAACACCGCTGTGAAGCAACACAGAGGGACTGCCAATAGTGCCCGATGCTAGGATAACCTCCTTATTGACTTGAACTGTCAGGTTTGTCGCGCCACCGTCAAGAGTGTACTGGACAGCGCTCGCGGTCAGGTTGTCCGAAGGGGAAGTGTCGTTGAAGAGAATGCGCGTAACATAAGCATTGGGCAAGACGTCGTAATTACCACTATCAGGGAGTGGATCAAGATATCCTGACCGACTGTAGGAACGCGTCCAGTTGGTCGGGTTGATGGTGGAGGTCGAGACCTCGCCGCCATAGTTTTGACCGCCGTACATCTCCGAAGAATTGGCAATACCCATATTTTCCAAAGACATCACCCACTCACCAACTTGCGGGAATGTACTAGGCATTGTCAGCTAGGAGGATATAGAGAGGAAGGGAATTGAGCTTACTAGCCGGGGTATGACGCATGGATTGGACCCTGGGTGCCACGAGTGGAAACATCATATGTGATATTCGCTTCTGCGGCAATGGCGTCGGAGGGGGCGTCAAAGGTCTCGCTCTTCTTTATAGCAGCATAGAATGAATCCCACGACCAGTTTTCAGCACCGTCCATGTCTCCAAGAAGGTCTCTCCAAGCATTGACCTCGTCCTGACCGGGGCGGGTCAAGTACAATCCGTTGATAGCGGAGCTGCCTGTAAACCAAGCGTGTCAGAAACATTGTTTAGCGGACAAAGGCGGAGATGCGTACCTCCAAGGCCCTTTCCACGGGGCCATTCTATCTCCCGATCGTCTGCATTGGGCTGAGGCACGGTGTAGTATGCCCAATTCATCGGCGTCGTCCACAGGGACTCATAGTACGAGTAGGCGGGAGTGTCTTGACGGGTCAGAATCCAATGCGCGACCATGACAAACGTGGATACACACCTATACGCTCTCGGTATTCGTCTCCATTGGTTCCTGCCTCCAGCACCAGCACGGTCGAGTTCGCGATCTCAGACAGACGACATCCCAACACAAGGCCAGCCTGACCTCCGCCGACGATCACGAAGTCGTATGAGTCGCCAATCTCGGTGCGCGGTGCCAAGGCCTGCACGCGAGAGACGGCGATCGCAAGGCCAGCGCCAATGGCATAGACGGCTGATTGGCCCGGGCGCATGGTGTTGATGCAGAAGGCACGCGTGAATCGCAATTAAAAGGGCATTGAGGGAGGAAGAGAGGGATGGAAGGGGGGAGGGAGAGAAATAGAAAATATCTGCCAGGGCAGGGCAGGGCAGCGGAGAAGCTAGCAGCCATGTCGATTCGAGTTTTGCCCCTATGGATCACTGGGATCGCTGGATCGGCCGCTGATACGCAGTGATAGTGGTCGGTGATACAAAGAATGGACGATCCAATGCCGAAAACTGGATCGAGGGCGGGTCGTGCCTCGCCCCAAAGGGGAAGGTGCCCTGGCTAGGCCTGGTTGGGCTAGCCGCAAATCTTAATCGGTGGCCCGATCGGCCAATCAGCGCGCATTAGATAAGCAAATGGTCAGGGCCAGCACACCCAAGTGACGTGTGCGCAGTCTAGGCTTTACTCCGACATTTAGTCCGTAGAGGATATACGTACGAGGGTACGTATACTTTTTGTCTGTATCTTCTGGTGTTCATGGATAGTTACAGCGGCGGGCGCGAGGGCAGATAGAGCCGTTTCAGAAATTGGGGGAGCGTGGTATCAACCTCCCGAAGGATTGGATTAATCAGATTCATTCACACCTAATCTTAGTGCAAGCACTATATAGCATGGATGTCATACTAACGTCAACGGCCACCAGCCACACTCTATTAAAGGGACTGGAGAAAACAGGGAAGCAAGAAAGTATATACATACGTACCACAAGGCACAATGTTTACGTCCATAAACATAAACATCCGTCGCACATGGCAACATCTCATCACATCATCTTATCAAGGCATCCAGCTGCCCATGAGATGACGCGGAGGTGACATCTGGTTGCAAGCAGGGATTCGTCTCATTTAATTTAGCAGTGTTACTGTCCGGCCTGTCACTCATAACCTATTCTCCGATGGTAGGGCTCCCTTTGATGATCGCCATTGTGCACCCTGTCAGTCAGCGAGTGGAACCGGACCGTTTCACAAGGCATCTGAGCTAAAATTGGATTGTGTTCGAGAACAAAAGCGACACAAACTGACAATTGGCTCCGAAGCCTGAGCTCGTACCCGGCAGTTGTACTCTTTGTTTCACATCTGTGCATAAGCTGCGGCCAACCCTAAATAGATTCTTACTCTGAGCTAGTTGTAACTGCTCACACAGTATACACTATCAGATAACATCGAAGTACTCAATCGGCGTATCGATTGTGTAAACGGTGCTGGGTTGTCTCCATGGCTATTTTCGTATCCGGCCTCAATTCTGACGCTAACGGAGTGCATAATCCTCTCGTCGTACCAATTTCCCAATATCGTACAGGCCAACAGCGCGGGGATCATGACCGAGTCCGCGGTTGGTGATGCGACATTGACGGGGATCTATCTTTCGAGCAATGTCATACGGCTCGTACCTGCCGTATGTTGACCAAATCTTGCTGCTTGAAAAGTACCTTGTCTCATAAGATTGTCCTCACGAAGATATAAGAGTGTTATCAGACTCGAATTAGAGAAGAATGCAAACGAAGAATGCAAGAGTCAGCGAATCGACTTGATCTGGACAGAGAATGCTTGGCGAAGTGTTTGTGCCACGTCCGTCAGGCAGCACTCAATTCGTGTCACGAGGTCACCTGATCTTTGTCCTAATTTGGTGTAAGGTTAGGGCTAGGGCAAGACGATATATCAAATAGTTCAGTACCAGACTTCCACCCCTATCTATGAGCAATAAACAAGTGCAGACACTGGACAGGCAACTTGTATGTACGCTCACATGCTAGCACCTACCACTGGCTAGCTACTAGCTAGGTGTGATTGGTGACGTGGAAGACCAATAGTTGGGGCATCTCCTAAACTGAATACAGTTATGTACTACCTAGTAAACAGCATTCTTAAGAGCGCGATATTTATTCGATCAGTTAGTGCCCAGTAGCCGTGATAGACTCTACTAAAGAGTAGATGCTGTCAAGACATGCAAGTCAAGATGAACCACAGGGTCATACCAGGAAATCCTGTTTTACGGCTTGATCGATCTTCAGGGGTTCATTGGCATTGGGTACAGATATGAACCTGCGGAGATGATTGGGTGTTTTTGATGAAGATCTGCCTCGGTACCCAGCTCTGCAGGTCTACCTCGTATCCTCTGTTGTAGCACTTGCATGCACATACATGTACATACATTGTACGCGCTGGCGATGATAATGAGAAATGCGAATATCTTTGGTAACCATATGGCATATGCCATACGGAGTAGAGGTGAGTAAATGACTTGTCTCAGTTAAAAGGAGAGACTCGCGTGGAATGAAAACAAACACCACCAAATAGGCATAGCCGGCTGACGTGATGTACGTATGTAAACACCGTTACTAGTAAAAGACTAAAGCGTAGTTGAACTTGGCAGATGGACACCGCTTCAAGTTATCTTTTAATTATGCTCTATTTTAATTCTATTCTCTGTTTGTCCTCTTCTTCTCGACTCTTGACTGTCACTGTCACTATCGCTCAGTCCTACTACAGTTCACCACGCCGCGGAATGCAATAGAATGCAGCAAATGCAGAGAAATGCTCCGTATGCATGCACAACCGGAAATTATCCCAAGCAAAAAATACAGGCCCCACCGGCGACTCCACGCTAAGCCGCGCTAAACCGCACTAGGCCGGTCCGTGGCAATTTGATATGCATTATTCACGTCAACAGTAGCATCGGCTAGTCTGTAAGCTGCCTAGCGCGCTATGCTAGGTTATTTGGCCCCAGTCGGGTCCGCTGCTGCGATTGGCTGTGGCCTGCGCCCCTGTTGGCGAGGGCACGTGCAGGCAGTGTGATAGGCTGCGCACCCCACCACCACATATTATTTTAAATTATTTTACCAGGCACGGTTCGACCTCGTATTGCATGCTCGGCCACGGCTGACCTGACCACCAGGAAGGAGCGGTATTGGCAGGGGCGCCCCAGAGCCGCAGAGCTCGCTTTTAACCCGCGTCTCTCCTTCCTGCATTCTTTCTCTTCTCTTCCTCTCCTTCTCTCGCTCAGCCTCTCCAGCCTCACCACAGTCTCTCTTTGGATTCGAAAATTAGAGTCATTGACTCGTGTCGTTCTTTACAAACAAACAACTGCAACTCTACGCTTCTATTTTCACTTTCAGCTGAACTCGTTCACCTGCTATATAACACCGTTCAAGTTCAAATTCAACTGCAAAACAACCACATCACATCACATCACAATGAAGTTCCTCGCTGTTGCCGCCGGCCTCGTCGCCGCTGCCTCTGCCTACACATACCCTACTCCCTTCAACCCAACTGCCAGCGGCGCTGGTCCCAGTGGAAACGCCATCTACACCCCCGACACCACCAGCCCTGCCACCCTCGGCGAGGCCTACGAGATCACCTGGGACCCTACCACTCCTGGCCCCGTCGCTCTGGTTCTCTGCCAGGGTCCTTCCACCGACTGCGAGCCCATCCTGACCATCGCCGACTCCATTTCCAACAGCGGTGAATTCACCTGGACTCCTTCCGGTCTCACTCCTTCGTCCACCTCCTCCGGCGGATACGGCATCATGCTCATCGACTACACCACTGAAGCCTACCAATACTCCACTCAGTTCGGTCTTCTTGCCGGTTCTTCCAGCGCCAGCTCCTCATCTTCCGCCCCCGCTTCCACCAAGACCACCACTTCCACCGTCAACATCATCCCCAGCAGCAGCGTCGTGGTTACTCCTACTCCTACTGCTCTCAGCACCGTCGTCAGCAAGGTCGTCAGCACCACCACTGTCTGCCCTTGCGAGACCGAGACCGAGACCAAGGCAGCCACCACCTCCACCGCTGCCCCCATCCCTCTCTCCACTGGCACCGTCTCCATCCCCTGGACCACCAGCACTGGCTCCCCCAGCGTCCCCACCTCTGTGGCCAGCACTGCTCCCACGCAACCTGCCTACACCGGCGCTGCTTCCAGCAACATGGTCAGCTACGGTGCCATGGGTGCCGCCGCTGGTCTCGCTGCTCTCCTCGCCTTCTAACTGAATTCTTTCGTGTAAAATCGTTTTTTTTTTTCCTTCTTCTAAGCGACCATTTCCCTTGACTAATACTTTTGGGAGAAGAGCTCAGCTTATTATCTGTTTCCATCTTCGTGAACTCTTACAGCGCAATCAGCATTCTGTATCATCATCGGGAATCAGCAGTTAATAAATACCTTGTTCGTTATAGTACTGTACAGTGGGATGGCTGTTACGAATGGAGCCATGCGAATTTGCCTTTTACATGTGCATAGTTCTTTAATAATGATACCTATACCTTCTATATACGTACCCCGTAAAGCTTTTATCAGTAGCCCTTCGATAAGACAACTATATCTGAAATACTCTGACTTTATCTGTTTAAGATGTATTCATTATCTATTTACACTAATAATATCAAAACGATGATTTGGTCAATTATTTCACATGGAAGCGAATAGTAATAATAATAAAGGAGAATTCTCCGCTTTCGTTAGGTCGTGCAGGTCATGAATCACTCTGTTTTCCTTCTTTGTTGAGTGGTGCAGGTAGAAAGTATGTTACATGTCAACATATCTCTGATTCGAGTAGTTACAAGTCTAGCCCGTGAAGAAATCCTCTGCTGTCATCGGTCGACTCCAGGCGGTATACTCGGGGTCTCCAGAAGACATGATATCGCTTTCGTCAACGCCATCGTGGCCAAAGCGCGTTGTCCTAATGAACGACGTGCGTCGGTGATATTGTTCCTCGGCTTGGTCGTATTCTGCGGCCAGCACTGATGCAGGGCCGTCTCGAATCGCGCGCCCGAATGCTACTATAACCGCGACTGAGAACTTTACCCACATCGCTAGTGTGTGCCCAAGGACGTCATCAGAAGAAGACGTGCGGCTAATGCTGCTATATTTTGAATCGCTAGTTCCGGGACGTGGTTTCGTGTGTCGTGGACTGCTCTGACCGCATGTGTAGCAGATAGATGACGATGGCTCGGGCTTCATTTTTAACGATGATCCTTTCAGCCAATCATCCCGCTGCTGGGGTCCGATAAGGATGCCCAAAATCCACCAAGACAGTTTTCCCAGTCGTCCTATGCTTTTCTGCCAGAGGCCTGCGATGAGCGTTCGAGCGAATGTGCCAAAGGAGTTCCTCATTTCCTGGAACATAACCGGCACACTTTTGTTGGGCGTGGATAGTGACTTGGTATGTTTTGAATGTGTTTTAGGATCATGGGCGTTATGGTAGGGTTTCGGGGTAGTGTAACTACCCGATCTAGTACCACGGGCCCTGAGATGATACGATCCCATCGGAGTGCTTGGGTTTGTCATTCGTTGTGACATTGTAGATAGATTGCTGCTTCTTTCCGCTTCTTCGAGTTCTGAAAATAATGTGGTAGAGAATCGATTGCTCTGGACTTCCGAGCCAGACCTCATTCTTCTGGACAATGGAGATTCCGACATATTATCATCCTCATCCTCCGGCTCTGAAGCTTGCTCATCGTATGTGTGATATCGACCTGCACGGCCTTCCAAAGCAGCTAGCGCTTCTTCTTGGGCAGCAGTAGGCATTCCTCGTTCGGAATTTGGACTGTAAATAAAAGGGTGGAGTTCTGCCGAAAGAGACTGTCGCTGAGGAGACGTGGGAGTCGGTGTAGCAGTAGTCGGTAATATTAAAGGTTTCAGAGAACATGTCCCAGAAGGGAATCGTCGCATATTCCGTGATCGTCCTGGAGTCTTGCCCTGCAGCTCTGGAGAAAAAGGTAGGGGCACACTCCATCGAGATGAGGTTGATGTTGACGACGGGTGAGAAATAGTGGACGAGCGCTGCGACTTGGATGCTGCCGAGGAAGCAACAGTGGAGTCGTCAGGTATCAAGTCTGGCATCTGCATAACCTCCGGGTCTGGGTGTTGTTGTGGTTGTTTTTCGACTCCGGCTTCGGGGTCTCCGGTTGCAACAGTCGGGTCAACCAAAGGCTGGTAGACAAGGTCTGTACGTAACGACACAGATGGAAGCATTGATTTGGGTCGAGATAGACGGGGACCGGGGCTGCGCGTGGGCGAGACTTCTGGGCTCCGAGGTTCTATTCTTGTAGGGGACTGCGCGAGGAGTTCAGTCAAAACGTCGATGCGTCTCTCCAAGCCGCGATTCGTCGATCGCAGAGACTCTACATTCCGTAACTTTTGCGCCTGGAGATCACGCTCACACTCGAGTTCTTTGACACGAGTTGTATAATCCTCGAGTTGACCTTCCAAGAAGATAATCTTGGTTCGCAGCTTGCTTTCAATGTCAGTCCGCAGTGCTACTTCTTCATGCACGCGAACATCGAATTTGTCTTCCCACTCCGAGATCTCCTGCCGTAGCACTTTGAGCTCAGCACTCAAAGACCTGACCTTGGAGGTCTGAGCCTGGGTTGTTGTTGACGCCTGCATTGGACTCAATTGGTTCTGCGCGGCGGCCAGTTGTGTCTCGAGATGCTCAATGTACCTCTCGGTTGCGTAATTCGTGACTCGGTCACGGCTGTTACTCCTGAGGCGATTCTTGTGAGGTTGCACATCCGATGAGGACAGCGGTGACGACCTATTTTGATAAGAACCAGTCGCCATCACAGGGTCACCATGGCCATCCGCTCGAATAGACGGAGACCTGTATGCTTGCCGCCGACTCGAGGAAAGCTCGACGTCATCCAAAGGCGGGCCAAAGAGTGACGAGCGACGCAGTCTGCGGCCTCTCTGTGACGAGTCGTGGATTTCCTGCAGAATGCTTACTCTCCTCCGCACCGAGCCGGGGGTTTTCTGATGTTCGACCGGGGACGCCGGCTGGTTTTCCTTGTCCACTGAGATATCAGAACTGGGCGACGACGACCGCCATGTCGAAAAGCGACCCGACACCTTGGCAGGCGAGATAGTGGCGCCTTGGAACCGCGCGTTTCGAAGCTGCAGCTGGCGCGTCTGGAGGTTCAATGGCTCAGGCCTCGGGGGCGGCGACGGCGGAGAGCGCTGGCGGTGGGAGTAGCTGTATACAGAGGGCGGGCTGGAGCGGGGGGAGCTGCGAGGGTTGCTGTTGTAGTTGTTGTAATAGCTGTTGGGGTTGTTATGACTCGATGACGACGAGGAGTCCATGATTCTGGCTTCCATGGATCGGATGTCAGCAGAGCTAAGGAAGTCGCATTCCGGCGAGTAAATTGGATGTCTGGACCGAGGAATGCCGAGCTCCGATCACATGCGGACTATTCAATACAATAACAAATAACATATACGGGATACTCGATCAATTAATGGTTCGGAGGGAGTAAGATAGAAGAGAGTGTGAATTTCTGCGAGAAGTGAGACGGAATGCATACTGACTAGTGACGCTGCCTCCTATTCCAGCAATGTTTGTTTTTGTCCCCGCCGTTGCTGCCGACTATTTGTTTAGCTGACCCGCTTGGTCTACGCGTAGTAAGTACGGAGTAGTTCACTAGTTATTTCTGGCTAGCAGAGTCAGGCCCATTGATATATCAATTGCCATGGAACAGCTTATAACCCAGGCATATAAATATAAGCATAGCACGGCACATAAGAGTAGAACAGTGACGTGCGTTGTGAAGAGGGAAGAGGTACCCCTGGCCGTCGCTCCACGTGACATGCCCGATAACCGATAAGGATTTTCTCTCCGCCGCTCCAGGTCGAGTCTTCATTCTTGTCTTCAGCCCACGTCCATACGAAACTATTCTTTAATATTATAATATAATATCGACATATCAAACCGTCACCATGGCCCAAGGCGCCCTCAAGAAAGCGAAACCAACCACCAACAAAAAGTAAGCCAGAAAAACCCAACCTTCCGGAGCAAAAAGAACTGACAAAAAAGATCATCCTCCAAAATCGGTCCCCGTGTGATCGCGCCCAAAAAGTCCGCCCTCGCCAAGCAACGCAAGACCATGAAAAAGCTTTCCTCGGGCCTCATATCCAAGACAGAGCGCAGTCTGGCCGAGCGCGCCGGCCATTTGGAGCTGTTGGCGAATGCGAAGAAGGAGAAGATGAAGGAGAAGAGGGCCGAGTTTAAGAAGAAATGATTAGACCTCAAGGATATTGGATTGGATAGGACTTTTGGACGGAGACACGGGACATGGCCGATACAGATCAGAATGTCCCTCCAGTATTTGGGTATCTAGGACCTGACGGCCATGTTCTATACTGTACATAGCTTACGACATACCTCAGTTTATAATGCATTGATTCCAGGGAATTATTATCAATAGTAGTAATAGTAAATAAACTATGTGCCATGAATCGAAGAAAAACATTTCAACCCTGTCAAAAAATCACGGAGACAAAAAGCAAAGTCGTCATCATCATGAATCTCTTTTTTCTATGCTTTCTCATGTATTAGTAGGTCGAACAAAATCATCAAAATCGCTTGCCCTGGGTATATTTTAACGCTCCACCTGTTCCACTCTCCCGTATCTCAATAATCAAACAAACCAAATCGAAATGAAATAATATTTTTAAGAAAGAAAAAAAAGGAAGAATTCGCTGTCGTCGTCATCGTAATCATCGAAATGAAAGGCTCAAGCTTTGGAAATGCTGGCCACCCGATGAGGACTACCAGCCAATTCGATCAGTTCGCGGCCATGCTCCATCCATTGCTGGAATCCATTCTCCGAAGCATCAACCGGGAAGTCGTCCCAGATCTGCTGCTCAGTGTCCGCATACCGCGACCACTTGCCTTTCAGATGGTTGGCGGTAGACCAGGACGGAAGCTTTGTGAGTACGCTGGTGTAGTACACATAGAGGATTCGACAGAGGAGTTCAACACGGTCAATGTAATGCTGCTGGCCGGGATCCGGGTGAACGCCACCATCGCCAAGTAGCTTCCACCACGAGACGCGCCAGCGTAGAGACAAGAGAATGTGTCCGAGTTCTTCGAGGAATCGCAGGTGGGCGTCAAGAGAGATGCGCTTCCATTTGATGTTGTAAAAGTCTCGCTCAAGCTTACGGAAGCCTTCAACCTCGAGTAGACGGCAGAAGATTCGCGACAGCTGAGCAGCAAGCAAAATGTCTTTGCGGTCGTCATCGCTGGCAACATCCATCAACTGGTCTTCAGAGTCACCGTCGAGAGACACGAAGCTGTAGGATGCGCGGCTTGGCATGTTGTTCCACTGCGAGAGAAGTGTCTGCGTTTGTTCAAATTAGTCGAAAGTAAAATGAATAAACAGACATGTACACTTACAAAGACATTGTTCATGGGATCACAGTCCTTCAAGCAGCTGAGCCAATTCTTGGTTTTATCCTTGGATTCAATGACGCGGTGGTCGATAAACTCCAAGAATGTTGATTGCGAATTGTCGCTGTACTCGCTGAAACTCTTGAGAAATTTGTACGTTTCTCCAAGGTCTAGCACATACAGAGATCCCCACGACT
Organism: Penicillium sp. OUCMDZ-019; assembly: GCA_011750695.1. Classification (NCBI taxonomy): domain Eukaryota; kingdom Fungi; phylum Ascomycota; class Eurotiomycetes; order Eurotiales; family Aspergillaceae; genus Penicillium; species Penicillium sp. OUCMDZ-019. The sequence goes on along the minus strand of WTTZ01000008.1, from coordinate 212,047 downwards.
GAGTCGCACGGATGTTGAATTTGCCGCGCCGCTCGCCTAAGAAAGCAACCAGCTTGTTGAGATCGAATGCCGAGGGAATCTCGATGCGCACTCGCTTGTCGCCTCCATTGCTTACGAGGTGATTAACTGCTCGTTGTGCTAATACATGTTAGTATCCAATACATATATCCAGGGTAATCGAATTCGCTCTTACAGATGTAATTGCAAGTTCCATACTCAACAATGCTGGCGAAGCACGCACGCGCACAGGGCTGCTCGTGCAGTGTAGGGCGGCATGCATCACAAGGAGAGTTTCCATCGCACTATAGACAAGTTAGCATTGGCCAACAAAGAAGTAGTCTGGATTTAACAAACCTTGCGCTTATTCAGGCGGCACTGGACACAGGTGTCCTTGTTCTTTCGTCTCAACCCAGCATTGGCTCGGCCTACAGTACTCAAGGGACCCTTGCGACGAGCGCCTCGAGGAGGAGACACAAAGTCTTCCGATGATATGGCACCTCCCAATCCGTCTTCCTGGACAATCTGCAGCGGTCTCGGTTGTTGAATCTGTTCAACGTTGACGATCGAGTCCCTCTGTTTACGCCTGCGCACGACCGAAGCCGGCTGAAGTGCCAAAGGGGTGTGGCGGGAGCCGCTGTGGGATGTAGATGAAATGCTTGATCTTTCATGCTCGAGAGACATCTGTGGGATGTCTGACGCATCTTGGCTGACCATGAACGCACTGACTTTGGGAAACTCGGGTGAAGATTTCAGGGTCTTCTCCATTAAGGCTGGCTCGTCCCATTCCACGATCTGCAATGGCTCTTCCTTCACGCTGTTCTCGGCACTTAAACGCATGTCACTGTTTCCAATAGCAGTGTATGATTCAATGCCGTTGATGTGCGTGGACGGACTTGGTGATTTTGTCTGAGGCTCCGGTTTGATGGGTTGAGACTCATTGTAGGCAGACAAATCCTGTGGGAGAATGGGGAAATTCTCCGATAAGTTAGTCAGTGGTGTGTCGGCGGTAGAAAACCACTGCTGGTTCATCGTTGAACTAGCCATTGAGATGCTGTTCGTCTCCGACTGCGCCTCTAACGGGGGTGAGATAGGATATTGAGTCGGGACGAACGATGGCGAGTAGCCGGCTGAATCCTGCCATCCATTGTACTTGTTGTTGTGGTTATTATGGTTATTACTGTATGAGATGGAATGGCGCAGTCGGTGGAAGGAGGACAAGGGAGGTCGCTGCAAATCCGTCAATAGCCGCTCGCCGTCGTCGACGATCACGGTGTTCGGCTCAAGCGCGCCTTTTGAGTACTGGTTAGAATAAGGCGACTCCAATGGCATCATGAAGCCCGTGGAATTGGCGAGCTGAAACGGCGACCAGCCATTGTCGGCGAGAGCATTGTCGTCGACGGATGGCTGCGTTCGTGGACTGAAAGTGCCGCCAACAAAATTGACGCCATCAGCGACGCCCACAGAGGCACTATTCCAATTGACTCGGGTCAGAACTTAAGAGGCTTTTTGTGTATATGTAAGCTATGTCTAAACGAACCTTAGGTCAAGGCCAGTCGCGTCTATGACAGAGGGGTCAAGGCTATCGCGACTGGGCGGGCCCTGGGCGGAGAGCAGATCAAACAATTCGACATCGCCCTCGTTCGAGTCTTGATAAGAATCCAATTCTGGCAGAGTGTCGAAGGCGGTCTGGTCCCAGTTGAGGTCGGAGAAGGCGTGGTTGTTGCTGGCGTTGGAGTTGGTAAAGTCCCAGTTGCTGAGGAAAGTGTTGGGGTCGACGCCCGTCGCAGACTCAGTGCTCCCGCTGTCCATCAGGTGTTAATGGCGGCGGAGGGAAGTCGTGGCAAGCAAACCGCGACACAGAGCGACTGCTGGTAGTGCTGGAGGATGCTTTCTGTCGTGGGCGGTGATGGCTGGTGGATGTGGTGATGATGATGAGGTCTATGGACGAGGGAGTCTTCGAGAGGAAAGACTTTCGCTCGATCCACGGGGCGGCGGGGTTTGGTCGGGGCGCTTGGAACGTTGCTTTTTTTTTTCGCGGCAACACTTGGCCCTGCCCCCACCCAATTGTTGCTATTAATTAATAATTTAATTGTTCGCGGTTGTTTTTTTAAGACTAGCGATTGCTGCATATGAGAAATAACAAATACGAACATTAACAATAGGCTGCCTGGCGAGTCAGGCTTGGCACCGGATTGCGGCGGAGTTTCTCAGCTGACAACAATAAGCCCTACAATGCAATCCACGGCGGTGTCCGAATGTTACACCTGGCTGGGTCGGGGTTTTATTCAGGAATAATGGAACAGCCTCAAGGACAGGGTACCCCAAGACACTTGGGCCATGTCGATTCTCCAGGGCGGAGGGCGCCCGGACCGGGACATATCAATACAATTAAGCACACGCAGGGAATAATACGCATCCAGAGCGAATGAAAAAAGCAAACACAGACACGCCCCACCGGTCGTTTTTCTCTGTCATATCGGTTGGTATTATTTTTAAAAATTAAAAGGATCGGCTATTGAAGGAGTCAGACTGTCTGGATGATTAAATAATAAATATTAATATGGATCTGGATTTGTTGGGGCCGGACCTGAGCACTCCGCCGATTATTACTGGATTGGGGCATCTTTGTAAAAACGGCGTGTCTGCCGTAAGCGGACGGCTAAGCGTGCAAAAACAGATTTGCGAAAGTTCAAAGGGCACGTTGTTGAGGCAGGCGCGTCCATGACTCCATGGCTCCTTCTCAATAAATACCTACAGCACCTGCTCCTTCGTCTTATCTTCTATCGTCGCTGATCTGAACAAACTTCCTCTCGTCTGTCAATCTCGTCTGTCAATCAGCGATCGCTCAATGGCCGATCTTGCCTCGCCATGTCTATCGTCGCATCGAGATCAGCACGTGAGCTGTTCACGCTGGCGGTTGCGTCAAATCGTCTCACCGAGTGCAATTTTGAGACGAGACTCTTGGACTGCTAGTTAGTCGGTCAATCAGGCTCCGGGCACAATCGATTCAACCGATTCGACCGATCGCTGAATGAATGCGCGAATGCCAGATGCATTGATTTGCATGCTTCTCGACGCAGAATGGGCGACATCGACAAATATATATTCATCCGTGGTTGGGCCACGAGAACTGCCGAGTTGTGAAGGCGGTTCGATCGGGAAGCGCTCCCATTCCTCACCGAGATCCCAAAACAATAGGCTCGGCAAGCTCCCCAGCTCTCTTTCTTCAGGTTCTGGCCATGGAGGACTGAAAAAGAATAGCCGGACAGTGGACTCCTTCCGATGCCCCGCGTCCATGGCCATTTGTATCCATGGAGAGCTATTTGAATTTAGCCAGAGGGAGCTCGGTGAGGATTTTGAACAAAATTACTTTGTCCCAGGCCCTATATTAACTTGCCTATTGTTTTCGCTCTTTTTTCCTCTTTGTCTTTTCTTTCTTCTTTCTCTCTTTCATTTTATTTTTCATTTTCTTTATCTGAAAGGAAAGCAGAGGGAGCTAGGGAGACAGGCTCAAAGAAAGCTGGAAGGAAGCGCCCCCGGAAAATTTAGGCACCACCCACCATCTGTAAACCTCAGACAGACACAGTACATGCAAGCGCAGGACGAAAGAAATATATTCTCTGTTTTTTACCGGTCATTGTGATCTCTCTTGCAAGCTGAATATTTCCAATTATTACTAAGTTTATACCCTCCGCTCGACTTATGCATATCCTCGTGAGTAACCGTCCCTATCTTATCAATCTGAGCAAAACTGACCGAGAACATCAGGTTGTGAACGATGACGGCCCGCCGTGTCGCAAACTGTCGCCTTATGTTCGCCCCTTCGTAGACGCCCTGCAGGATGCTGGCCATCGTGTCTCCGTCGCCGTGCCTGATGCGTCGCGCTCGTGGATTGGCAAGGCGCATATAATCGGTTCTTCGCTCACAGCCACATACGTACACCCAGACTCATTCCGCGAGGACGGGACATGGGAGGAAGAAGCAGAGGAAGAAGAAGAAATCGAAGATCAATGCCACGCTGTTACCGGAAACCTACCACCGACGCCTGCAACCTCGAGCGAGCATTTGAATGTTACTCCTACCAATACGGCTCCGGCTACAAAAGAACAGCAGAGCTGGGCCGTGATCAGCAACGGCACACCGGCCAGCTGCGCTCAACTGGGATTATACGAGCTCTTCAACGATCGCGGGGAGATTGACCTGATAGTCTCTGGCCCAAACCATGGCAGAAACGCCTCGACCATATTCACCCTTTCCTCGGGCACAGTGGGCGGCGCGCTCGAGGCAGCGACATGCGGCAAACGAGGCATCGCGCTGTCATTCGGCAGCAAAGAGGAACAGCTTCCCGAGGTAATCCAAGCTGCCGCACGATTGTCGGCGCGACTGATCGGCCACCTCTACCGCAACTGGGATGAGCGCGTGGAGTTGTATAATCTGAATGTGCCCATGAGAGTGGATGTGGAAAGTCGTCCTGTACGATATACGCGTGCATTGCCCAGTGTCTGGACAAAGGGTAGTCTTTACGCTGAGGTTCACCATCCTGCACTCGTCGATGGCACGACAAACATCCCAAATACATCCCAAGAAGTGGACACGACAAATATAACAAAATCCACCCCTCCCAAACGCCGTGTGCGGCAATTCCAGTGGTCAGCAGAACTGTCCGATATCAAGAAATGTCTCATTGAGAGCCCTGAAGGAACGGATGCTCGTACTGTACTTGATGGGTACACGAGGTGAGTAACTTTCTCCCAAGAACAAATATATATCAGACAAAAAACTAATATAAAGCTAGTGTTACTCCTCTCCTAGCCAATTTCTGGCATCCGCCCGGCTTCAATGGTGAATTACAACTTGACAATTAGACTATTCCCATATACATACACCTTTATTCTTAAGTACCTAGCATAGGCAGAGAGAAATGTCATATACCCAGCTGCAATGAATACATTCAGAAAGTGACCAGGCTGTTATCTGCAAGTACGTAGTGCTATATATGATACGTACATCGAATTGTAAGATTCGTGGATTATATAAAGTTGATTGACATGATGTGATAGAAGTAACTGGGATAATAAGACTGGCGTGGAGTATCATTCATTAAAATAAAAACCAAAAACACCAAAACAACGACCAATCATCTACTGGTAAAGTCCTCTTGCAGCCTCCCCGGCTCCCCCTTCAACAGACGTAGCTTGTTCGGCCTTCAACTTCCCCTTTGCCACGCCCCCTTCGCCAACCCCCATACGACGTGCGACATATCTCTGTGCAACGACGCCGGTCGACAGACTCAGCGACTCCTCCAGCCACTCGGCAGCCCACTCGCGTGGGTCGACTCCACCGCTCTCGATAATATCTGCTATCGCCTCGGGGACGATCACGCGTGGAACATTGGCGGTATCTTCTTCTTCAGCGTCCACCGGCGGAGCTGCCGCATCAAGCCAATCGATCCACTTGCGGGGAATGGTTTGAGAGATTGCATTAAACGCGATTCCGTGAACGGGGTCGTGCAGGTAAATAGCAAACAGGATCTCCTCCTCGTCCTCCTCTGCCACCTCAACCACACCGCCTGCACTAGGCGTCTTTTCTGCGCTTTGGCCGGCTTGGAATAGGTCCTTGGGAGTGATCTGGCTTATCGCCTGGATGGCGAGGAAGATATCACTGCTACGCACAGGATTAGTCTCGCTCAGAACGGCAGTGGCCTGCTTGGCGGCTTCTTCAATGCCGCCTCGAGGTGCGTAGAAATCCGTAGCATAGGCTTCTGCACTTGCTCGGGCGAGTTTGGTGCCTTCGACAGTCCCCGGTACGGCTGCAATGCTGCGGGGATTTCCCGGTGTCACGGTTCGCCACCAGGGCCCATCGCGCCATCCTGCAGTCGAGCTTTGGAAGCCGAATTCTGGTCCTCGGCGAGGAGAGGACTCTTGGCCTCTTTGGATGACGAGCAGATCACCGCCTTCCACCTGCGACATGACACGGGAAAACACTGAATGTATCAAAGGTTCCAGGCTGGGATATCCGGAGAGGTCGTGTGTTATATGTATTTGTAAGCGCTCATGCGAGGAAATCGGAGGTGCGAGCGTATGAATGAAAGATGTGAAAGTCGGTAGAGCTAGAGTCCTCAGCTCACCTCCTAGACATCAAAGTTAGCGGTCCAACCAAATGAATAAGATGATAGATGACGGGTAATAAACATACCAAGATCCCTAAGAGCACCCACGTTTCCTCTGACCTGTTCCGCCCATTTCTGTGCCTCTTCATTCTTCTGGATCTCCTTCACAGCTGCTTCTGCCTGCTTCATGGCAGCCGATGCTGTGGACAGGAAACCTCCCCACCATCCCCCGCCTGAGCTTTTGGACTCTTCATCCGCAGCAGCAGCTGGAGCTGTGACTTCCTCTGGGGAGTGTTCATCCTCGACTGTGGCACGGGCAGGCGCAGCATCCTCTGGCTTGCTCTGTGCTGATTTATCTTCGCTTGTCCGTCCGGAGGAAGGCTTTGAACGACGAGCTTCAGCTGACAGGCGTGGGGTACTGGGTCGCTGCGACGCGAGGGTCTCTAATTCTGCCAGAGGATCCTTTTCGGCAGCCTTGGGAGCATCTGTGGAGGATGGCTTCGTTGGAGACTGATCGGAGGACTCCTTTGTATCGATGCCGAGGTCGTCGAATTGAGCCAAGAGCTCATCATTCGTGGGCTTTGTGCTCTTGGCGGGCATGGTAGCTCAGTCTGAAAGAACCAGATACTGGTTGGTTGCTTTGTCAGAGAGCAAATAAACTAAATGTCGTGGGAAAGGCCGTGATGAAGTGTGGTTGCTATGTAGGAAGTAGAGTATGGCCACCTGCCTCCAATGCGACGTTTGTTTTGAGGTGTTTGATTCGAAAGTGGGTCTCTACAGCATAAGTGGGTCTATCCGCTGGCAGAACTGTTTCACCGCCTTTTGGACTAGCACTATACCATAATTGGCAATCTTTACAAGCCCTACATGGTCAAGTGTAGTCGAGTGTATACAGTCAGCCTCTTATTTGGTGCTGCTTTTTGTAACTGTTGTAGAATATCTCTATTCTCCTAGTATATACAGGTAAGAAAAGCATTTGCTCCTGCTATTCCAACCACAAAACAATTATGGAATCGCATCCAAGATGAGTGCTCCTTCTTCAGGAACAACATCTGGTCCATTTGGTCCCCATTGTGCTTGCTTTTGTTTGGCATACTCTCGGATGTCGTCGTAATTTCGACATTTGTACATACGATTAAAATCTGGAGTTACATGTGGAGGGTCGCCGGCCCAGATGTAAGGATGCAACTCAGTATCAGCAGTGCACATCAGCCTTTGGCGGATGACGTCCATGCAATGTCCTAAATTGACAGTGTCAGATACTAGATTCGCTTGAGTACTCGAGAGACTAAAGGCAATACGCACCAATGTGTAATTGCAACGTTTCTTCTCGATTTAAGAACTCGCTTTGGTTGATAGCTCTGTAGTAGTCTACGTTGAAATAGAGGCTTTTCCGGAGGAGGTTCTTACTGGAATTAGTCTAAAAACACAGGTTTTATAGGGGAAAGACTTACAAGGCAGTGTAGCTGGTGCAATCCAGCCACAAATGCAGGATATCCAGGTCCGCCGTAGCGTTCTGAGACATGGAAGCGGTTTTCTTCAATGCCGGCCGCCTCTGCATCTGCATCGGGGACAATGAGAGGGTCATCTGTATGCACTTAGCATTTACTTTAAAGTCAAAATATAGAGGTCTTGGTGGATAGATACATTCAATTCCCAAATCCAACCATGCGGCATCGACTTCGGGACTGGGCCGCTGTCGGTATATTGTCTCTTTAGAGAACGAGCCATTGAATGGCATAGAGGAATACGCGACCTTCACATCGCGAAGGACCGTTGCTTCATTAAAGATCAGTAATCTCTAAGACGTCGGCAATGCTAGATATGTGTGCCTTACTTTCGTGCTGTGATGTATGAATCGCGCATACTCGGTCAAGACTCGCCCTCCATAGCCAGCCACCTAACTGTATTGATATGACATTGGTGACTATGAGAACAATGGTGAATATCCCCCATGTGTAGTTGAAAAATGATTTGTTTCGATGTCGAGGAAGATCTTCGTCTGCTGTCTTTGTATTTGTCTCGGGACGAAGAAACGGGATGCTGTCTTCTTCCTGTGATGTTTTCATTCTTCTTTTGCCTTCCTGCACAGGCGGACCTTGAAGTCCGCTACTTCCAAGGCAATGGAAGGTCTAGGAGAATTGTTAGATTGAGAAGAGGAACACTCGAAATTAACTGAGGTCATACGCGGAAAATGTATGCACAGTAAATAAGCTAAAAACGCCACCAACATCTACTCCATCGCTCTTGACGAATGGTGTTTTAGTACATAGCCTCAACTTGTATTAACGTATCTCTTTGCGTGAATGTTGGAGCAGCGATCTGTCTCGCTCTGGAAGGATTGCTGCTGAGTGATAATCGCCGCCACCTTCCTATCCCAGTATAGACTCTACAAAGCTTGTGTTGGATGGGTAACATGGCGTTTCTCATTATTCAGTGTACGGTATTGTACTCTATTCACGATTACTCATATAGATTAATGTTGCAATATTTGCCCTCTTTATACTAGTTATCTCCTAGTTCTACCATGTCTAGAGCAAACATGACGCTTCTTGGCCCCTCATAGATAGAACTGATACCTTCCAACTGCTTCATCTTCTAGTTCTTCTTGTAGCCAGTGACGTATCCCACCATTTCGTCCTCTCTCTTCTCCTTCTCGTAGCCGGTGATGTATCCAACTGCTTCATCCTCTCTCTTTTCCTTCTCGTAGCCGGTGATGTATCCAACTGCTTCATCTTCTCTCTTCTCCTTGTAACCAGTGACATATCCCACCATTTCATCATCCCTCTTGTAACCGGTTACATATCCCACCATTTCATCATCTTTCTTCTCCTTATAACCAGTGACATATCCCACCATTTCACCATCCCTCTTGTAACCGGTGACGTATCCCACCATTTCGTCGTCTCGTTTTTCTACCTAAATTTAGTCTCTCATCAAGTAAATGCATATCAGCGATAGAAGACTATACCTTGAGGGATTGGGCCAGCAACAGCCGAGGCAATCAAGCCCCCGGCGACAAGAAGTGCACGCAACTGCATGATGGGTTTTGTTATAATTCGAATTTGACTTTATTGTAGTTTTTGAAAGAAGGAAGGATCACGAAGTTGAAGTTGAACTTACCTTTATAGCCGCAGCCTCGTCCTTGCATTCATTATTACTACTAGTAATTGCCCTTACAACAACATTCCTCCACTCATTTTAGCACCATGCAAGTTGTTGGTCAATACTACATCAGATTTTAGCGGGTGCGCCGGCTTCAGCGGCTCAGCTCAGCCCTTATCTCAAGTTCCACGGAGTAAACGGGATTCCGTCCTGCCTACTAAGCACCTGCTCGCAGCTGTGAAGAAAATACTTAGCGTCTACCCGCATAAGTAAGCATTTTTCATACCTCTGACAACAGAAGAATAGATACTTTCGTTCGCTGAAGCTGTTTGCCTTGCAAAGATCCCACCATGCTTGATCCCAGACACTCGGAATCCGACGATGATTCCTTGAACGACGCCGAAAAGGATGGTTTATTGAATTCTAAGCCACCTCGACCTTCAAAGTCAATATCCCCGCGACTTTTGATGATTGCTTTTGTTTCACAGTCCTTGCTCAATTTGACGTTGTTAGTTGCCTGCATCGGCCTGTTTCTATGGGGCCAATCCGCATGGAAGCAGCAACAGGCAGTAACAGATAATTATTCTGTTCAGGAAGCTTTCGGGGCCAACAAGCAATATATGACACTCGATCACGCATTCGACTATTTGTGGTCGGAGACGGGGAACTCGTCGATTGTTAAATTTGATCCTAGTGTAAATAGGGTGGAATCTATTAGCATGTGAGTTTCTTGGGCAAAAATATATACATCTTCCAAGCTGTGCATGCATCTAACAACCACCAGGTTCCATCAGCTGCATTGTCTCGGATCAATACGGCTAGCATTGCAGCAGGCCAAAGAAGGCCAGGACATCGGCATGGACTTTAACGATAACGCGCATTGGCCGCACTGCCTGGACTATCTTCGACAGGTAACTTTATCTAGCTTTTCCCGCTTGACTAATTGTTCAAGTAACTAAGAAGAATATGGTAGACAATCTTGTGCTTTGCCGACGACACCATGGAACAGCAAACGCTGCTGCCAAACGGTACCAGGTCTAAACTTATATCTGGTTTACAGGACGTGAGGAAATGCCGCCCTCGAGAGCAAATGTATGAACTTAGAGCGGAGTATGGCATTTTTGTTCCTAGCAGTTGATTGTACGATAAATTCGCTAAAAGGAAAATAACGAAAAATGTGAAAGTGTTTTGAATAGACGCTTATTCAAATAGACAACTGTTATTACCTCATTAATAGCCAGTTCGATCTTCTCTTACAACCGATAGGGATAAAACTAGACTCGCTCGGGTGTCTTTCGTGTGCTGAGATATGTAGCCCAAGCAACTCCATAAAGATCCAACTGCCAAAGGAAGATAACTGACAATCAAGAAAACACTGAACGCTAAGCAGCACTAAAGAATAAATTAAGTCATGGATAGTAAATACACTTGGTCTCTGATACGTGATGAAAGCTCGTTGCTTGTAGACAGAGACAGTCGAGACTACTTCCACTGTGTCAGCCAGTTGGCTACCATGAATAATACAGCAACACCCCCAGATATTTCTACACACAATCTCGACAATAGACTCATCAATCCGATTGTTGCAAGTGATTGACGCCGTGAACAATAGACGTAGTAAAGGGCGGCCGCTGATTGGCCGGTGTATGCTCGGGCCCAAACGGGCCTAGCGCCTCGATCGACCCGTTTGTCTTTTTTGAATTTGTACATAATTTTTCTTGGGACAATCGATTATTGCTTCATGTCCTGCCAGCCCCTTTGTTTCCTGCTCTCAATTGTGCCCCGCGCTGCTCTGTCCTATTCACCGGCCACCTCCGCGCAAATCCTGCTGACCAGTGGTTCTTTGCTGTAAGCGCCCTGCCTGCAGTCACTCCCGGGCATGGCGTTTGGCGCTAACCCTTCTTGATTTTGCCTCGACTTTATACTCGTCCTCTCTCTCTCTCTCTCTCTCTCTTCACTCTCTTCTTCCTGCACTCCTCTGCTTCCATTTTTGCTATCCTTCTTCTCTTCTCTTACTTATCTTACCATCTCTTAATCTCTTAATCACTTTCCAGCGCGAGCTCTCTTTTCAACCTGCTCCAGGCTTTTCCGAGACAGTCTCTTTCTACAACGCAGGTACCAGCAAGCTTGCTCACTGCTGAGACGTTTTTCCTCTCTTCTCACCAACTCATCCGTCATTCTCGTCACATCACTTCTTCTCCTCAGACTTCTTGTGCGTTGAACTCTCTTTTTTTCCGTGTCCAGTTCTTCATTTCACTGTCTTTCACTCAAACATCGTCTTCTGTCCCCCGTTGCATCATCTCCGTTTGTCCTTTTTTAGGCCGTGTCCCTTTGAGGAGACACCCAGACGCCCACCACGCCTCACTCGTTCAACGAAAAGAGCAAATATCTGCCATTCACTCTTCTCTCTGTCTGTTTATTGTTGGCCACCAGCCTCTATTGTCTGGTTTTCTTCGCTGGCCTGTTCGATAGTACATCGTCCCGTCCCATTTTTCTCTTTGTTCCTATTGGCGCCTTCGACCGCATTGTTCGGTTACATAATCCGGAGTACATGTTGACATCAAGAACAGCACAGATCTTATTCTTATTCTTCGTCCTCGTCGGTGGCTGGTGCCGCTTGCCACTCGGTCGACTTTGTCTGCTAGATTTATTTATCTAGTATTGATTTATCCACTGATTGATTTATTCATTCACCTGATCCTCACTTCGCAATGGCTGCTGCTGTGGATCAGATTTACGGCGACGAAACCCAGTCGTCCGACTGGGCCAATGAGCGCTCCGATCTGCCAGCAGCTAAGCGCCACTGCTCAGAGCCAGCTCGAGGCTTCAACGCCCATTCAATCGAAACATCCTTGTCGCCTCCGCCGTCAATTCACCATCAGGTCAAATGCCCGTGGTGTGCCAAGGAATTTGAAGCCCCGGAAGATGGGGTCACCTCGGAATACGATGTGCTGAAAGAGCATCTGGCCCTCATGCATCCTCAGATTGCGAACCTGCCAGCGCATGATATTTCCACCAAGAACATCAATACAGACGCTGTTATGGATGATGACAAGGCAACCCTCCATGGGAGCGCCTTGGGCACAAGCAATCTCGCTACCGTTACAGCTCCTACTACCAACACTGAAGCAACGCCCGAAACCATCGACATCGCCGCTGATGCTGCCCCGGAGGCTGACTCAACGGAAGCTTTGCACGGCAAGCTTCATGAGTTGAGACGCAAGCAGGCACACGCTTACGTAGAGAAGCACCTGCTGGCCAGCTGGAATTTGCATGATGCCCGTGAATTCAACAAAGATTACGATGATACTACCGCTGAGCTCGACGAAACTTGGTTATATGTCTTTGATCAATCAAAGGCGACAGCCAAAAAGGCCAGCGTCGGCGTTCCTACTCGCCTTGATCCATATCTGAGCAGTACGACTGAGAAGGGACAGTTTCTGAAACTGACCCCTGTGGAAGATCTCCTTGCCCCACTCAAGGACTTCGAGACAATGTCAACAGATGAGCTTCACGCTTCAGCTGCCAATGTAGCTCATGCGCTCAAAACTTGGCAAGATGAATTCATGGCTATCGAAGAATTGAAATCGGCAATCGGCTGCAAAGCTGCGAAGAAGCCGGCTAACCCCCGAGCCTTGGACCCCCCTGAAGTATTTCAAGACAAGAGAGAAGCGATGTTGTATGGCTACAAATATGATCCCACCATACACGATCCCAAGAAACATGATCCGAAGAAGGACTCTATGTTCAAGCGTCAAGATCCCTTCATTCAAGGTGGTTTTAGGCCCACTATAGCTCAACTCCGCAAGATGCAGATCGAGGCTGGCAGTAACGGTCCAAATCCCGACGGGTTTAAAACAATGACCAAGCACGGGCAGGAGTACGTTGCTAAGTTCCAAGACCCGCCATTGGCTCCTTTCGAAGGAAGAGGAGTGACAAGCCGGAAACGCAAGGTGCCTCAGGGTGAACTTGCAGCGCTTCGCCAGATGAGTGGCCATGATAGCACTACTCCAGCTCTTGAGTCGGACATCGATGGACAGCCTTTCAAGCGCCTCACTCGTTCTATTGTTAACAAGACAGTCGAAGTTCCCGAGACTAAAACTGCACCGCCCAGTCCAGGACCACGAGGCCGTGGAGGACGTGGAGGACGTGGAGGACGTGGTCGTGGCGGAATTTCGAAGACGTCGATGCGGCCTACACAGGTCACTCTGGCAAAAGCCACCGCCTCGAAAGAGCCTATCTCGACAGAAGCCTCCCCCTTGTTATCGAACGGTGCTACGACCTCCCCGCCAATCGACAGTTTGGCGTCTGACTCTTCAGGCAATGCTGCCGGTGGATCGACAAATATCGCTCCTGCTCCCAAACCTGCTCTTGCTCCTGCAACACCGGGAGCACCTCCAGCTCTGGCAGCCCTACCCCCGAATCTTATCCAACCTGGTGAGGTAGTCGATGAACTGGAGTTGAACCGGCGCAAGTTGCTCGCGAAGTCTAAAAATCCTCGGCGAACTCAGGCTATGCTTGATCATTGGAAACGTTTCAATAAAGAAGGACGAACTAGAAACCCTAAGCGGACTAAGGCACAGATCGAAGCCGATAAGCAGGCAGATGTCGACCGCAAATCAAAAGAGCCGCAAAAGGCTCCTGCCGCTAAGACACGCAAGCGCAAAACCGCAACTACTGATACAATCGATGGCCCGGTCACGAAGCAGCCCAAGATCACTGCGGCTTCTATGGCAGGAACTGCGTCTTTACAGCCTGCTTTGATTCAACCTGCTGTCGCTACATCTACTTCAATCGCAGCAATTGCTCCCACTCCGGCGGCCATCGCCCTTCCCCCAGCTCATTTTCCTCCGCCATCTGCGCCATCTAGGCCACGATCTCCGCCGAGTTTCCTAGTCCCGCACTCTTCGGCTCCTGCTCCTATGCCTCCACGCCATTTTCAGCCAGTCATGCAGGGATTTGATAGAAATACCGCCCCCTCTCCATGGGCCGGTCCACCACAACGCTTCTACCCCCCGAACAATCCTGCCCCGTCCTATCCTTATGGACAACCCCAGCTTCCACCTCCGCCGGTCAATACACCCCATCGCTATGATACTGGACCCGCTGAGATCATACAGCCAGGCCCAACCTATCCTTATGATGCGACCCGACCTCACATGCATCTTCAGAATGGATCTCAAATGCAACGACCTTAAGAGCGCCCCGTGTCAATTGTGGTTGCTTATTATTGAACATGGCGATCAACGCAAGAACATACACAATTTTTCTCTTCTCTTCATGTGATTACTACATTCGCCTTGATATACGGCGCGTCATTTTGAAAAGCATATCTCTTTTTGCAAAGGAAGAAAACAAAAAAAAAATTGTAAGACTATTGCTTCTTTCTGTTTCTTTCTTATGCCCTGTGTGACGAGCGCGTTGGTTTCTTCTTTTCTTTCTTTGTTTATGTGTTTCTAGCCAAACCTGCACAGGAGTTTGAGAGGATTGGTGGGTACTTCGGGCTATGCATATGCATCTGGTGGGTTTCTCGCTGCATTCTGGGATAGACCTCTAGTTCACGCCTGACTCGAGCATATCTGCGATATGTTTGGTTACGGCGCTGAGATGGGGAACCCTGTTGAGTGCCTTGTCCTTTGGTGTTTTACTTTCTCTTTCTTCATTGTTTTGCATATTTTGAAGCCGAGCTGCCGACCGCGTTGTGTAACTGCTGGGTGAAGGTTCGCCTTCAAATTGTACATTACATCTGGAATATGGGTTGGGACAAATTTTCTTTCCGGATTTAAAATGGGTCATGATCTTGCGCTGGCGCTGTCATAGGATTTTTTTAATTTTATTTTCAGGTGCTTAGTTTTTTTCTCCAACAAGGCAGTTTAACTATTGTTTCTTCAACGCCGTGTTCTTACAGTACAACATAATAACGTAGTCTGCGATGAGATCGTAAGAGACTCGATTGATATTGATGAAGTATACAACAGCTTCTCTGTTATTGGCCGATTAATTACTAGCGTAATTAATTGGCGTCAGCGTAGTACAGCACAAAAATAAAATACGTCAGTGCCACGTGACTTGCGGACTTGCCTCAGTCCGTCGCCTCTCTCAGTCTTATCTTCACTGACAGAACCGCATCCTCTGCTTCCATCATCATTGCGCTCCATCCAATTACCTCGTGACTTACAATCTACTGTGTTGCCCGAAGGTAGCCACTACTCCGTCACAGATTATATAGGAAGTTCCATAGAATATACGAGTTCATCGCAATGGGAAAGAAGAAGCGCGGTCACCCAGATTTGGAAGAATTGCTCGCCCGACCATGGTGCTATTATTGCGAACGAGATTTCGATGATCTGAAAATTCTCATCTCGCACCAGAAAGCGAAACATTTCAAATGCGAGCGATGTGGGCGACGATTGAACACGGCTGGAGGTATGCGATTTTTTTTTTCTCTCAATAGAGCCATGAATCTGCGCTGATTATCTACCTCACAGGCCTTTCGGTTCATATGAGCCAAGTCCACAAAGAACAGCTGAGTGAAGTCGACAACGCTTTGCCCAATAGAACAAGTCTTGATATTGAGATTTTTGGCATGGAGGGCGTCCCCGAAGACATCGTTCAAGCTCACAACCAGCGCGTCCTTACACAGTTCCAGCAGGCGGAAGCTGAGCGTCGCGCAGCTACGGGGAACCCTCCACCGGGAGCTTCGAAGGAAGGCGGACAGGCGAAGAAACCGAAGCTGGAGATTTCAGATTTAAAAAAGCGCTTGGCAGAGCACAAGGCGAAATTGGCATCTGACAAGACTACAGAGGCAAGCAGCGGTGATGTCACCCCCCTTGGAGCTGGCCAGAGTCCTGCTCAACCTCAAACAGGCTTTGTAAGTGTCTTGCCTATTAAACGAATTGAAAGAGTGCTGATTGTTTCTCAGGGAGAAAACTTCCAAGCCCAACAACCCGCAAGCAATGCTCCAAATACGCAATACCCATACCCATCATCATATGGTACTGCCAATCCTTCCTTTCAACATACCCCGAGTCCTGTATACCCAAATTATCCTCCAAATGGACAGCAGGTTCCGCCGCCGCAGCACTACGGTGTCTCGCAATATGCTTCTCCGCCGCAGTTCCAAGCTGGAAAGACGCCGCCCCCCTACGCAACTACAGCTTCCCCCCATCCATTTGTACAGCAGCAACAACTACCTGCTAGAACTCACACACCGCCTCAGAGTTTACCTCCATATCCACCCCGCCCAGGCAGCTTACCAGCAGCGCCAGGCCTTCCGCAACGACCATCCTTCGGCGGTCCTCAAATAAATGCCCAGCCATTGCCTCCAATGCAACATCCGCTGCCTGGTGTCCCTTCTCCGGGAATTCCTCAGGGTTATGGTCAATATGCGCCAGCAGCGGAGGTTTCTGCTCCTGCTGCATCTGCCACGCCATTATCAAATTCAGTTGATGAACTGATTTCGGGAGCTGCCAAAACAGCGGAAACAGCGCAAGCTCAAGCTGTGCCATCACCGGCGGAGAAGCCTACACCAGCAGAGGAAAAGAAGTCAAAGAAGGAAAAGGACAAGTCAAAGACAAGGTTGGTCTATTCCGACAACGAAACAAGCCCTGAGGAAAAAATGGCAGGTCTGCCAAGATATGCATACACTCGTCCTCACAGAGGAGAGACTGTACTCAGCGATGCTACTGTTCCAGCAGTTGCCCGGCCGACGACGAATTCCGACGATGTCATCGACGCATCTGGTTAAAGCGAAGAGTTAGAAAAAGAAATCAGACGTGGTCCGGGCCGACAGGTTGCAATCGGAAGATGGCATTGTTGGACAAGCAAGTTAAGTTCGACGTAACCATATCAAATATCTATCATTTGATTGAAGAGAACAATACTATTCTTTTCTTTGATATGTTTTAACATGGCAAGAGAATCGCGTTATCACACCGCCCATACACAAAGCCGTCACCGCCGCTGCCAAAGAACAAACCAAGGGCGTGCTATTTTCCACAACCACACATATCAAGGACTATTGTTGTCTCTGGTCATCTGTCGGTGAGTAGGGGTTATTGCCTCTTTCTACTCAAGGCCAGTGTTTTTTCTTTTTTTTATTTCTTGCTTCTGTTGTAAAACCAGTGCGCTGCTCCAGTTTCCCAGAGGACTTGAACGTCATCTACGACAGATTTTTGAACTGCAGGATGGTTCTCAGGTTAGATACCAAGGTAGGCACGTCCATGATTAAAAGCGTTCCTTTCAGTATTAGAGTAATATATGATTTATTTTATGTCTGTGCCGTAGCTGTAGTTGACTTTGTAAGGAGAAATACATTCTAAATGTTGATTGGCTGGTCGCGGACCAATGGCAATAGAGAATTAGCTCGCCATCGGATGCTTACTTCGCGCTGTAAACATTCAACGTACGATCATTCAACGCTCTCCCTCTCCTTCACCCTCATCACAACAGTGTATTCGTTGAAGGATCCATCGTCTTTATTTGAGCAAGCAGCTCGATACAGCATAATAACGCAAATATGGTGCGTACTTCTATCCCAAGATGACAATGACACTGATGGCATCCCTCACCACATCCCATCCCATCCATCCAAACAATCAATCGATCAAGAAGCGATGCATTCTAACTAAATCCTTGCTACGATAACAGCCCTCTCAAGACTTCACCATAACCTCCGCCGGAGCCCTTTCAGTCCTAACCTCCCTCGGCGGCATAATCGGGTATGCGCGAACCGGCTCCATCCCCTCCATCGCCGCCGGCCTCTCAGTCGGCGCACTCTACCTATTGGGCTTTCTGCGCCTTCGCAACGGCCAGCCATACGGTGAGGAGCTCGGATTGCTCGCTTCGACCGTTCTCGGCGGCGCCTCTATACCTCGTGCCATTCGACTGCGCAAACCTGTCCCCGTTGCGCTGAGCGTGCTTGCGACGTATGGACTTCTGGTTTTTGGACTGGCGTTTAGGGATAAGAGGGCTAGCCGTGTCTAAGTCTTTAGTCTTGGTATAGCGGTAGTCGATGAGAGAGAAGGATGCTGCTTGTTGCTTCGATGTGTGAATGAATTATGGGCAGTTAGGAAATACATTGCCGCCACTCCACTCGCGTTTTTCCTCAAATTTTCCATGAATATGTGTGCTACTACGTATCTAGAGCGAATCTTATGATGATGAGAACGAACCTACAGACTACATTAGGACTATGAGTATGAGCACCTCCAGCTAGGTTAGTTAGTAACTTAACCGTTAGTCATCGGCGATTACTAATAAGTCAAAACCAGTTACCCGGTTAACTAACGCGAAACCAGCTGATCTGATAAAAATACGAACAGTCCAAGTGCTGCAGCGCTATGGCAGTGCTCTGCCAATCTAGGCCCTGCAAGTTAGGGTTGCGGCGTCACAAGGACTGTTTAGCTGCATCAGACCTGCCGTACTAGCAGGATACAACCTGATTCCTCACGTCAACACTCAATAATGACAGGTCCTGACTCGGGTATGTGCCGGTTAAGCCAGTCAGGCAGTCAGTTATCCGTATGAACGTTGACAATTAGGAGGACATGTCTAATATTATCATAGATACCAAATGCTATGACGCTCCATTGTAGATATGTATTGAAATACAGGTATCTTACCGGCCCGCTGTCCGCTAGCATAGTGCCAATCCCCGCACTTGTCTGCGAAAATTACCAATTACGTCGCATTACCAGAGTGCATGTTTTTTTTCTTCTCCACCTGGGGTCGTCTTTCTCTCTGTCTGTCTTTGTTCTGTTGCTTCACATTCCCTCGTTTTGTTGTTTCAATGCTCCCGGGTCCAGCTGTATACTCTCTTCCTCTTAGGGCACTGTAGATACTTAGATGTACCTGCCTCAACTCAACAGTCGTTAACGCGATGGTGCAAAATGGACAGCCCAAGCTGCCTGTCAAACAGCTGCTAATCCTGTGTAAGTTGAGGAACCCCCAATATAACAACCCAGTTAACTCATAGATGTGTGATCTAGCAATATGTCGATTTGCGGAGCCGGGTAAGCAAGATAGCTGATTTATAGAACGGATTTTCTGTTTCTAATCTGATACTGTTCTTAATACCAGTGGTTTATACATCGGCTCTACCGTATCTTGTATGTCTAGAACCTTGCCACCTAGATATAAGAGTTACCTAGGTCATATCTTCTGACAACTCGTATAGCCCGAGATGATGGAAAGCGTCGGCGTCCGCAAGAACGAAGTCGCAAAATGGGTCGGAGTATCATCAGCCGTCGTTGCAGGGTGCCAGTGCATCATGGCCGTGCCATGGGGCACATTCTCTGACCGATTTGGCCGCAAATACGCAATTCTCATCGGCCTCACGTCAACCATGTTCTTCTCGCTGATGTTCGGTTTTTCGAAATCCCTCACCTCTTTACTGATTGCAAGAGCGTTCTTGGGCCTCATGAACGGCAATGTGGGCATCATCCGGACTATGGTTGCAGAGCTGGTGCCTGAAAAGGAGCTCCAGCCCCGCGCGTTTAGTATTATGCCCTTGGTTTGGACAGTTGGGAGCATCTTCGGACCTGCGTTCGGAGGAGCCTTGGCCAATCCTGCCGTGAAGCACCCGGACATCTTTGGTGGTTGGAAGATCTTTCAGAACTATCCTTTTGCTTTGCCGAATATGCTTGCTGCGCTGCTGTTCATCGTTGGTATTACGACGGGGTTTTTGTTTCTAGAGGTAAGCGAACGATTCATAGACTGCGTGAAGGTATAAATACTAATACGTCGATTAAAGGAAACGCTACAAACCCGGCGACATAAACGTGACTATGGGCTGGTTCTCGGTCGACTTCTGACCCAGTCCTGTTCATCAAGCAGGTCGAAACCGCACCACTACGCTGGAGAAGATGCGGTGGTAAATGAAAGAACGAGGCTTCTCGCTACTGAAAACACGCATGACGAAGAGAACTATGCCACGATAACCACAAAACAAGCCAGGGCCACTACTACTAATGGCAATGGTGATGTCGGCCATAAACGCAAATCCACCAAAAATGGCATTCGCAACTTCAGATCCGTCTTCACTCCGCAGTCCAGTCTGGTTCTGCTAGCCTATGGCACAATGGCGTTGCATAGCATGGGATTCGACTCTCTTTTCCCCGTGTTCCTGCATCATCCTGAGCAGGACTTGGTTGATAACCCAGATGTAGACCTTCCATTCAAATTTACCAGCGGACTTGGACTTGGTATGTATATGTATATCTATCTAACCTTGGAATATGCTTACTGACAATGCAGACTCCCAAACAATCGGTATTCTCTACACCCTCATCGGCATAATCGGCATGTTCGTACAATTCCTCTTCTTCCCCGTCGCCGCTCGCCGCTACGGTGTTCTACGCTGCTTCCAGGTCGTCGCCGTTCTCTTCCCCGTCATTTACCTCGTAACGCCATTCATCGTGCTCGTGCCAACATCCATCCGCACATTCACCGTTTTCCTGCTTCTCATGGCCAAGCTGGTCCTTGTCATATTCAGTTTTCCGTGCACCACTATCCTGCTCACCAACACGGCGTCTAGTCTCAAGATTCTGGGCACTTTGAACGGTGTCGGGGTCAGTGTTAGTGCGATTGGACGTGCCGCTGGTCCCGCGATTGTGGGCGAAGCGTTCACCGAGGGCGTCAAGGTTGGATATGTGATTACCCCCTGGTGGATTTTGACGGTGATGGCTATGCTGGCTGCGACGCCTGCGTTTATGATTGAAGAGTCTGACGGCTTTTCACCTGATGACAACGACGAAGACGAGGACGACGAGGTGGATGAAGTAGATGGCGACCACGATGACGACGAATAATAATGTCTTAACTAACAACTAACCATCTGACAAAAGTGAAGAAATATTTCGGTTTACATTTCTTTTTTAACGCGTTGATGTATACGGGTATATGGCTGCATGGCGTTGGTTTTAATGATGACTCAAAATAGTACGCTTTGCATCGGTCTTTCAATGTTTATGGATTATTCATTCTGCAAGTTCCAAGGTTGCATTGCGATATCTATAGACTATGGGTATAGTTCATGCATGATGTTTTTAACCAGATAGTGCGTATAATTTGAGTGTGGATATAAATATCTGAATGCTAGGTATTTAACCTGACTAACATAGCTAAATTTCGGATTTGATATGACTATTGATTCCTGTTCTTGGTTTCAATCTGTACATAAAGACATGCCAGAACCAATTTTAGCATCATCTGAACGAGTTGCAATAACTCGGTATATTGAGAATATATACGTGTTTTTACTTGTGCTTGCTCTCCATAGTTTGCGAGAGCCGTCGACGATAACCAATTAGACAAGGCACCAACATGTCCTCGTCTACTCAAGCAACTTGGTCGCGTCAAGAATTCGCTCTTGAATGATTTCACTCCATCTCTGTGACTACGTTAGTAACCCGTTCTGCAGCTCAAGAAAGAGAAATAAACTTACCACTGCATTCGTGACATTAGCCGCATCCAAGCTCTCTACCAATCCCGGGTAGGTCGCTCCAGCGTAACCTGTCCAGAGACCGGGAGCAAAGACAACATGTTTGAACCAACTCCGTCCATCCAGGCCACCTTCATACAAGAACTTGCGTTCGAAATTCTTGTATTTGGTGTTGACACCGCGAATCTTGAAGAATAGCTGTAGCTTTTTCCACCAGTGGTACCACGGTACGTCCTCGCCCAAGTGGGACTCAAGATCCGCAGCATAGGCATCAAACTCAACTGCCGCAGCGTGAAGATGAGCAATGGATCTCTCCAATGGCCCAAAGCTGAAATGAGTCTGCTCGGGAAGCTTGTCTGCGTGTGGTTTGATGTGATCAACATACTCCTGAAGATGTGTCGCATAGTCCGTGGCATTAAAACCCAAAACCGGCTTTTCTGAAAAGTAAGCTCCCAACAGCGAGAATAGTTTGGCGGTGGTGACGTGGTAGTGCCAGCCAGGATCGCCAAAGCGTCTCATCCAGTCGAAGCTGTCGTAATTGGAATGATAATGATAGACTGGGCCAGTTTTCCCCCGAGTATATCCGAATGACACACTAGGAATTCCGGCAAATTCTTGGAAAGCTGTGTAGTCGCTTCCACTTCCGAGTGAGGAAATGTGCCCATCCCATGTGTCTCGTACTGTCTGGCCCTTGACTGTCTGATTTGGTGATTGAACTAAGCTCGTGATTTCGTATACCGCCTTATTGAGAAGGGGACTGCCCTCCACGCGTAATGTTGAGCCGCTTGCTGCTACATCGACATTGATATACACGGCATTCGCAACGTTGAGCCATGGCAGATTTTCCTCCACCCACTCGGTAGATCCGACCAAGCCATACTCTTCGCCATCCCAGCTAGCAAAGATAATCGTTCGGAGGGGCTTCCATCCGGTCTTAAGAGCCTCGCCAAAACTTCTTACTACCTCGTTGAGAGCCGCCGAGCCACTGTTAGGGTCACCGGCGCCACCTGCAACCCAAGCATCACGGTGGTTACCTAGGATAACTACCTCATCTAGGATAGTGCCCTTGATAACGCCAATCACGTTCCACAGAGGTGTTGTAACGTAGTCTTGCTGATTATGGAGGTTAATCACCAAATCATCGGGTGTCGGTCCAATGTTGTATTCAACACCCTTGTGAGCCAGACCACCGCCTTGCCAGTACTTGTTAAATTCAGACGCTTTTGGACCATGTCCATTGAGAGCTTTAAGAAGCGGTAGTGCCTCAGTGTACGATATCGGAAGAGAAGGAATCGACGGAATAGAATGTTCTGGGTCCTGTCGTTCAACGCCAGGCTTTGATGCGTAGCCAGGGGTGGTTGGGTCACCTGGTGCAATGCCTTTTCAAGAAACGTATAATTAGTTGAGAAGTCATAGATACGAGACCTGCACTGCTTACTGAGAAACTGAACACTGCCTCTCTGAACCGCACTTGGGTTTCGAGCGGGTCCAGCAGGGTATGCTTCATACCCATTCAACTCTGTAACATCACCGTCCTCTTGAGGATCTGAGTAGATGACTACTCCGACGGCACCCAAGTCTTGCGCACGCTTTACCTTGAGGCCACGGAAGATGCCGCCATACTTGACAATGACTATCTTGCCCTCAACGGAGATACCCGCGTCGACCAGATCTTGATAGTCTTCGTAGGTGCCGAAATTGGCATAAACAAACGGAGCAGTGACGTTTCCAGTAGCCGAGTAACCGTGAAAAGTAGGGACACGGTCCGGCAAGCCGCTTGTGCTATCTTCTTCCAGGACATCCTCTTCCAAAGTTGCCTCAAAAGCAACATCATAGTCGTCATCACCCTTCTTATTCAAAAGTGCGAGGCGGTGGTCTAGCGGATAGTTGATGTAAACATCGTAGGTCGCAATAGTAGTGTCCTCGACACCGAATTCCTTCCATTTCTCTTGCGTCCACAGCACCTGAGAGAAATTGCCTCCTGCTAGATGCGGTCCTGCAGTATAGTACTTGCTCCACTCTTCGATCTTCTCTGTTGTGGGTGTCTCTTGTAAAATCGCCTGCAGCTCTTTATACGTGAGCCGGTCTCCGTGGGGGTACGACTTGGACCATGGAACATTGACCGAAAGAGAACCGTCCTTGCGCGACCCAAGTGTAATTGGCAAGACGAATAAAGTCAATGCGACAAAGAGCACAACGCCGAGAACCACGGTGCAGGTGCGGCGCAGAACATGGTGAGGGTAGCGATGACGCCGGGGAGCAGTCTGGACGACCAGGAGCGGAGTATTCTCCGAGACAGGCATTTTTTCCTTCATGGCGTCGAGGTTGGGAAAGAACAAGAAGCAATCCCTCGAGCACCAGCTGATGGTTGAGAAACAACGCAGCTGCTGCCTGGGGACGCGATGGTTTAACTATGTTAGCTAAGCAAGAGCAGACAAGATAAGAGGGCGGTGACGTGATGGCACGGCACTCCCCACACTAAGCCGTGTTTGGCAGGTAAATCGAGGACTGTCAGTTGCCGTATCGCGTTAGTCTCGATTGAAGTATATATAATACAAGTATATAAATAAGTATAGAAGGCGCCCTCCCCTTCTCTTTGGTCCCTCAGAGCTCCCAGATCTCTTCGTTTATGCTTCCATCTGCATTGAGATACTCTGCGAGTTTCCCTTCGTTCAGTGGGAGTCGTCGACCTTTTTTGTCGAATTTTGGTCGGCGATTTGCAAATCTCCAAGCCAGATAGACATAGGCATCCCATTGATCGCCACTTGTGGCCAGACGACTGTAGATAAAGCCAGTGATGAAGCTGCAGGAAGAAGCAAAATGCTTCCAGATTAGCTTCTGAAAGTACCATAGGAAACAAGCTCCACTTACATTCGCTTATTGTCTTTATCCCAGAGTAGGTTGGTCAGTTTATTTTCATACATCTTGATGCCACATCTCACGCAGTCCCTTGGTAATTGAAATAAAGTTAGTAACTGACTGAAGCATGAACTCAAAGTAACTCAAGATAGCACATACTTCCAAGCTACTTGGAAAGCCTCGCGAATGTCGTCACGTTATTGGCGTGGCATTTTCCAATATATGTCGTTATCAAGACGACGACCAGGCAGTTCAGCCATTACCATAAAAACAAGAAACCCGCCAGGAACAAGACTCGATTCGTCTTGCTTTTCTTGCTTCCATGCAACTAGATTTGGAGTCGATTGACAATACATTCTCGTCAGGTTTACCAGAGCCGTATATACGTTGTCTGCGAATTGAGCTAGTTCTTCTGATGCTTGCTTGCTTCTAACATCATACGTTTCAATTTCCGAGCCCACATATGGTATCCTAGTGACCCGAGGTGTCAGTTTCCATGAACAAGCCCACAAGGCAAAAACGAGGATATACGCACTGCATGAAGATTTTCGTATAAGCCGATTTATCGGGGTCTGCGGGGTCAGCACAGCGGAACAGAGCCATTGCTTCCATGGGAGCGTAGTCAGACTCCGCCCATTCTTCCTCGGTGTCTTTCTTGAGTGTTCTTTTCATTCAATTTCTTCACAAGTTTCCATTCTTGGGCGGGGCGAGAGTCAGATGCCTCGAATTTAATCACACGGTTGGTCTAGGATGAAATAAAGAAGTTTCGCTCCGCCGTCTTGCAACCTAGGATTGAAGATCAATTAATGGACAGTGATATTAGGGTGGTGGGTGAAGAAAGTGAACAAAGAAACAGACGTGACTTGTTCCGATGAGTCGCTGAATCATGTGACTGGCTAGCCCTCGAATTGTTTACAGATCATGACGCAGTCATTTCTAGCGACGATTTTACATACAGACTGTATGGACTGCTTATCGTGGAATAAATTCAGTCGTCCATTTCTTGATATGATACATTTATCAGACACAAAGATATAGTGTTCAGTCCGCCTGAAGACGAACGATGCAAGATATATAATATAAGTTGAATAGGGGAAAGTAGCCCATTATGGAAAATCATCGTCGCTGTCGTCTTCAACAGTATGGATCTGGTCATTCTCGGCTGCATTGAGTCTGTTTCCAATGTCCGTACTGTCTCTGAGGATTTGACGAGCATCCTGACTGTCCACGTTCATATCTTCTTTGATCAATAAAACTGCCAGTTCAGGGACAAGTACAGCCTGCGCATAAGTGGTGGGACCGGCCGTTTTGAGGAGATTATCCATAGCTGCTAGCTGGCGCAGTTTGCGAGAATATTTAGTAGTCACGGAGTTTAACCTATGAACCATGTTGTCAGTTGGAGGATCCATCATTCTGAATACACTATGATTTGAAAAAAAAACTCACATTCTGCTTGCTCCCTTCGGGCCGTAGTATCCACACGACAGATTCTCCAGACCATCTTCTTCCAACGACAATTTGAAGACTTTTGCCTGCCCATCTTTCATTGCAGTCTCAAGAAGGCCTCTGTAGAAAGATGACGGACTAGGTACGAGTAGGCGTTCAAGCGCTGAGAGGTGTCTTTGAAGTCGCTCATCAAATGTATGCCAATCGATCGTAGGGTACCCCTTATCCGCCCACTCTTTTTCAGCTTTGTGGGCTTTGTGACGCTCACAAAACAGACGCTCGTCCCTTAGCCGACGGCCATTTTGTATCAGAAACTCGTTGAGGAGTTCTGCATCGACTGGCGCATCGCAATTCGGACAACGCGATTGCTCGGTCGTGTCTGTAACCGTCGACTCCATTTGCAATGTCACAGCCTCCTTATCGGCAAGTTCTGCCATAGCCAAGACCTCTTCAGACGATGGTGAGCTGAGAGGAGATGAATTGTCATTATCAATATCAAAATCGAGGTCCGCGGAAGTGAGGGCAGAGCTGGGAGCTACGGTAGATTCTCTGACCTGACCGACTGGCGATACTGAGCCCTCTAAAACACGATCATCGCGTCCTGCAGGTAAACGGAACGCAGGCTGCGAGTTACTTGCATGGATATTTGTGGATGAACCATGCCCCTCTTGCGAATTGGAGTCTGACGATAGTAGGCGATTAAGAGTACTATCACTGGGTCCTCCAGGTGTACGGAACGCAGGCTCCGAGTCGCCTGTATGCACCTTTTGCGTATTGGAGGGATTCTTTATGTCTATAGTCCGCGGCGTTATAAACGGAGCCGAACTTTTGAGCATGTTTTCCTTGAACACCGGCACCTGCTTGAAGTTGTCTTGGCTAGAACCGAAAGCCTGACTGCTCGCTTTTCCTTTATACGTGTTTGTTTTCTTTTGTTTCGTCTGATTGAATGAAGAGTGAGGGTTTTCGTCTGAGGGAGCACTGGACGGAGGATTGGATTTCTGCGATTTGGCAGGCGGCGCTGGGTTGTCCCTTCCATTCCACTTCCGCTTGGTGGCGCCTGCCTTAGTGACAGCCTCAACCTCTTCTTCTTCCTCCTCTTCTTTCGTCTCTTCGTCCTCACTGGAACTCATCGGTTCATCGTCAGTGGCAGGCTCTTGTTTCAACTTCGGGCTGCTCGCTTTCTTTTCGACACTGCTATTGTTGCTTCCCTGATTGATCGGTCTGCCATGGACTTGCGACACAGGCGGCCCGTGCGGATTATTAAATTTGGTCAGGCTAATCGAGGCATGGCTGGCCTGCCTGGGGGGTCTGGCCATCGTGCAATAGTCAAGAGTTGAGCTATGTTCGGGAAAGCAGCAAACGATAGACGAGATATGTGGAATGCAATGTAATTTTGTAGTGAGCACGACGCCGCTCACATGTCGCAATACAAGTGAGCCCAGCCCTTGGAGTATCACAGCTTAAGTGTTTGTTCAACTGACGATATCAGATTGCGGCTATGGCTCACATGCTGCGGTTGAAAAGGCATGTATTGAGACGAATATAAGTGCGTACTGATTTTAATGAACATGGTTAGCTCTGCCATCGAGTTCCCGAGTCAATTGACAATAATTTCGAATACTGGAAGATACGTACGACAGGCTAGTCGCCCTCAAACGATGGGTATATTGAAACGCGCTTTGTAAATACGCGTCGGGATCCGTCTGCCGGAGATAAATGCGTAAATGCTTAAATGCTTAAATGCTTACCGCCTACGGAAAAAAAATAGTGTCACAACAGACAACCCTAACGGCAGCCTGTTACGACACTATTTTTTTTCAATTAACAATTAGGTATTTAGCCCAATCACCAAATCATTAAACGCACCATATTCTAATTTTGAATAAAAAGGGAAGAATGTCTAAAATAATTCTGGATGCAAGTCTTAACTTGAACTCTCATTAATTCTAGCGTAAAACAAATGCAGAACAGACAGACACAAACGCCTTCATCTCCATATCATCATGCTCGACAACAACCTAAACTGCCTGCTTTGCAAAGAACAAAAATGGTAAATGGTAAATGATGATGATAATAAGAAAAAGGAAAACAAATCCTCCCTAGCATCAGTATGGCAGAAAGCGAGGAATCTATATCATATGGAATATGGAATAAGGCCAAAAGAAACAAAAATGCCGTATAAAAACCAGTTCAATGCAATTCTTTCATTCAAAGGTCATAGAAATTTCCCCCTCCTCTTCCCCATAATGTTCATTGTCGGTCCAGGCGTTATGTCCAAAGTCAACTGGCATTGACGCAACTGAATGTAATGCCGGGCGAGTCGTTGAGATGTCCTCCTCGGCATCATATAGCCTATTATTACTGCTGTTGTGATTACTATAGTCATTATAATGTTCGTTATAATGTTCGCTTCTAAAGGATTCTGTCGTTGTCGATACATTGTATGCCGTGTCAAACGTCAATTGGATGTCTTCTTCTCCTCCGTGGTGGAGATTGCCTTGAGTAATGTCTTTGTGTGCAGCATCTGGGTTGCCGCTCGGTATCTCGGGAGTATTCTTTGTAGAGGTGTTTTTCTCTACTAACGCACTAGCGTCACTTTCGCTTTTTGACTGTCGTAGATCAGGACGGCTCGATGGATCGGCAATATTGTGGTTCAGGTCCACCTTAATAGGCGGCAGCGTTGATTCGAGTTGCTTGACCTCAATCTGCTCAGATGCAAGTTCCGCTCTGATGGCGTCAATGTCAAAGAGGACGTTGTCATGACTGGACAGTGACTTGGGCGAATCAGGGTGTGACATGTCTACCATATCTGGATCGTACGTCTCCCAGCCCTTCTTTTTCGCCAGAGTCGATTTCTTGAACAGTCCAAATCTCTTCTTATCTGGTCTTTCCTCTGCTTCTCGGCGAGCTTCATCAATCTCACGAATCAGCTCTCGTTGCCGTTCATTATGATTGTCGGGATCAGGATCTTCAATTTCCGCAAATTCATCGCTCAGCACTTCCCACCCGACTTCACGCAATAACCGCGGCATGGCTGCACGGTAGTTCATGTGACCGGTGACCAAGTTCGTCACGTCGAAATTCTCTACACCTGGGACGTTAAGGACGGGGGCAAGACCAGCCACACGCATGATACCTCCGCTGGTAGCTCTGAACAAGTAACCTAGGATCCAGTCGTTGGATGAGTAACCATTCACGAATCTCCCGACTACGACGCTTCGCGCTTTGAGATAGTCGTCCTTATTGGCCACGATTGGCGAACCGAATAGATAGACGTTTTGCACAAGACCGTGCGCACCTTTCCTGGCAAGTTCTTTGAGACAAGAGAATATCACTCTTGAACCGAGAGAAAACCCAAGGAGTGTAATGGGCCTCTTTCCTAGATTGCGACTCATTATAGAATCCGCGAGAATCAAACCGGCGGCATTCGCTCGCACTAATGACACGTTCCAAGGATTGTCAATGAGATATGTAAGTTTTGTAAGCACAAGGGGAAGTTGTAGAGCTCCCATCAACGCTGTTAGGATCGTGCTACCCAAGACTTGTTGTAGACCTTGAGTGAGAGCCTATATACATACATCATTAGCCATCACTTTTGCTTCTACGTGGTACCAATATTTCTTACCTCTGTTGCCAAAATGTTGATAGTGGAACCCATACTCTGGAGCATGTCCGGCTCCCAAAAGACAGAATAGAGATCACCCATAATGGGATCGACCGTACTGAAAGGTAGTCGTACATCATCGACCTTGCCAGTCATCCAACCGGCGACAGTGACAATCAAGTTAACACGTTGGTTGTTGTGAAGCGGACGATACTCAAAGGTCTGAACAGCACCTGTCCGACGATGAGAGGCCCTTAAGCCCGAGTAAGTTCCTGTGAGAGTTGCACCGGACGCGATCAGTGCAGTACCACCAGTTCCACCCAAGAAAGCGCCTGTGCCGGAGATTCCAATGGTGGTGAAACCAGCTGCCAAACCGGCGCCAATGACCGGCGCCAGAAGACCCGCCGAAAGGCCAATTACCAACCCTCCTCCTACAGTTGCCAGGCCCATTACCATGTATTTCTTCTTTAAAGCCTGCTTTCGTCGCTGTTCCATGTGCTCTGATTCATCCCAATTTTCCTTCTCGGCAGCTTGCTCCATTTCTAGAGCATCAATAACCTTCTTCTCGAAGCGACAGATCTGCATCCACGAAATATTCATTGCTTTGCCAACCTGTTCAAGCAAGTAACGCGAGCGGGCATCGTAATTTGCATCTGATATAAGGACAAGGAACAAGTCACATAGAACAGTCCATCGGAGATCAATTTCTATGTTGGCCGACGTGGGCATCTGAGATGGTGTCTGAACGCCTGGCACTTCGTCGATTTCGGCAGCATAAGGTGGGGGAGATACGCTCGCCCCATAGGGAGGAGGCGAGACGCTTGGTGGAATAGAAGGGCTACTTCTTTTCTCGTTTTCAGGATTCGGCGAGCTCAAAGCAGGGGACCCGAGGGACGAACGACCCTCTTCGGCCATTGGGTTCTTGACTCGGGAATTTTTCATCAGAGGCGCAACGAGATCCGCCGACTGCACGCCATGCTCGGTAAGCTGTTCAATCATGATCTGCTCGGCAGAGTCAATGTCCATATGAGCGAATATTCGTATCATTATTCCCTGGCCCCATTTCTTCATTGAGTCTAGGGCCTCCAGCAAGGCCTTCTTGGAAGATTTTGTAGCAGGGATATTCTCCAGGTCATTAGTCATTTGGTATATAGCAAGGCGCACAACTCCGACGTAGGCAATCCGTTGGCCTTCACTGAGAAGGTTCTTCGTAGCCTGCAGCTGGCTAAGTGCATCGCGAGTATCGTCGTCCACACCAACCGAAGTTCCGCCTTCTTTGAAAAGATAGCTCGAGTTTTCATCCATGCTTGTCACAGAAACGGTATCATCATCCAGCTGTATACGTGTATATCCTCGACTCGCTGCCGTAGGCTCCATGTAATCATCCTCGTCCAGCTTCGAGCCCTTCGCAACTAGCCTGCCGTAGTCATCATAATGATCCATTTCCCCTAGCGCCGGCATTTCCTTCCACTCGTCTTCGCTGTCACTTTCCTCGTCGGAATGCTGCTCGGTAAGTTTCTGGTGAGACCATTCGGAAGCTCCAATTGAGTCCTTTTTACTATGAGAATGCCTTCCTTCTTTGGGACTCGCCACTTGGTCTTCCGCTACCGGGGCGTCAACAGCAGAGCCTTGGATTTCTTTCGATTCAGAACCATTGTTGCTCTCAATTGTTACGCCCAGCCCGGTAATTGGAGCAGGGGATTGCGCCTCATCTACCTGGGCCTCAATATTCTCCCCCTTGTTTGCCTCGGTATAGTCGCTAGCCGTCGCCGCTGGATCGTGTTGTGTCTCAGTCAAAGTGGCACCAGCCGGAACTGGAGTTTGTTCGGCATCATGGAAGTCCGGTGATCCCGGAGTGGAATCCTCGGAGCTTGTCCTCTCGTTCTTGGGTCGAATGGGAAGCCCAAAGTCATCTAATTCCAACTGCGATCCCTCACCGCTCTGCGGGGGATTTTTTGACTCGGTATCAGGGACTGGCCCTGACTGCTCTGAAGACATATTAATGGCCCAATGCCCTTATAAATTATTTAGCTAGGACTTCCGTGTCCTGTCACTGCCGGTAAGATGGTCCGTACGGGAGTCGTCGCTCAAGTGATTGCCCTCCAAACAACCCATTCGCGCGAATCAGCGGAAGACAATCCGGCCTCGTTGCGGCTTTGCGAAGGAGGAGTTTTCAGAAGCCGGGCGAGCAGCGACGGTTTGTTGGACTCGGAGTGGGAGCACAGGTGTGGAAGCCGCGAGCGGGGGCTGCATGAGACGAAAAAGTGGACAGCGCAGGTCAGGCACGGCGACGCGAAGACAGAAGACAGAAGACAGAAGACAGAAGACCCCAATTCCTCGCGTATGCTCACTGCTGAAGGGCACCCATTCCGTCCGACCAGGGGTTGTAACGAAGGGAGTCGCATAGGGAGGGAAAATGAGGAACGGCCGGAGCGAGCTTGCTCCTGTGGAGGATCATCGAGCCTGAGAGCGCTTTGGTTGGCCAGCGAGAAGCCGCCACTAACTCCGTTGTTCATGCACGCAACTGTGCACTTTACATTATTTTTATTATTTTTATTATTTTTGCAGAGAAAGATGTATATTTTTTAATTTTTTAATAAAAAATATTTGCAGGTCCAGCAAAAACTTGCATCAAGAGCTGTGCGTTTACTTGCGGCTGGGACGTTTTTCTGCGGTGACAACATCTAGGTATGTACAAGGCAACCGCTAAGATGCCAACAGAATCCTTTCGGTTGGACACCAAGAATCCATAACGCATATCCAGACATGCCCTGGGTAGATGACGGTCAAGGACACTCATCCTGTAGAACTGAGGCGTATATAGAACAAACCAGGGTGCATATTCTCCTCCTATAAAACTCGGATTAAGCCTCTTAGCCTTCCCGAAGTCTGGTCAAAGCGATTGTCGCTGTAGTTCGGACAAGGCGAGATAGGCAGGAGCGATGGAGTCCCCGAAGAGGCAGGCAGGTACACGTGATGCCATCCTCGGGTTGGACCGATGCGAATAGCATCTTCTTTGTCCTTTCTTTGTCCCCCGTGAATACCCGCGCCGGCACGTCTACCGGGCTGCCGTGAGAGAATAGAAGCCTTATGGAAGCACCTTATCTAGTTGTGCTCGTAGTACTAACTACTAACTATGTACCAGCACGTCGGCTCGCTTCCCCGGCCTGCATCAGGCAAAGACTCGCAAACTAACCAGCCCACAGGCCAATCACCTGCGACGACATGCATCATAGAGCCTCAACTGGCGCACTGTCCTCGGCCCCATCTCCCCGCAGCCCTGCGAGATCTTGGCTTGCAATACGTGCAGGCAGGGAATATTGTGGCGATGCCGGGCCAGTGGTGGGACAGGAAAACAGGAATAAATGAGGTCCTTGTGTGCCCACATCCTGTCTATCCTTAGCGTCGCGATACTTATACCTATGAGAACATGCCTGCAACAACCCCAATAATGAATGACACAGGTGCGTGCTTCTTTCTCTTGAAACGGATCTCTCTCAGCTGATCTAATTATGCAATCGCTCTCTACAGGCGTGGCGAACATTGTCACCAGTGTAGCCGGCGCCGGCTTGCGACTAGCCTTGCTCTTGAATGCCGTTGCATGCCAGGTTGCAAACCTGGGCGTCGATATTCATAGCATTTCCAAGGGCATCGCGCTCTTCTCGACGAGTCTTAAACAACTAGGCCAGAGTCTTCAGGCCGAGCATTCGGTACATACCCGAGAATGTGTTGACACAGCGCACCAAATCAGCCACCAGGCCCAAGCAATCTTCGAAGAGGTTGAGGATATGCTGGACAAAGTTCAAAAAGCCGAGGTCAACCCGGATCAACAAGCCGTCTCGCTGCAGCAGTGCTTCAAGACTTGTTTCAAAAAGCAGCGCGTCACCTACCTCTTAGCTCAATTGGAGTCGCTGAAGCTGAGTCTCATGGTTATGCTACAAATCCTTCACCTTGGTCGCTTGCAAGAAGTCAAAAGGTACGCTCTGTTTCAAGCCCTTGCTTTCGTTGTCCACACCAATGCTTTGTATTGATACTTTGTGGTTTTTACCAGCGTTTTAAACACCCTCACCGACGAGTTGATCATGCAAGAGAGAGCCGATGCGCAGAATATGCTGATTGTGAGATATTGGTCGACAAAGAGGCTCGATAGGTTATGGGATCTTGCCCGGCAAGAAGCAAACGATACAGCCCCCAGCTCTAGCCGTCCAGATATGGGCTCAGGCAGCCCGATGTTGTCCAAATTGCCGGTTATTCCCCTTGGAGTAGAGTCGTCACTCAACTTTATGGAAGAATCACCAAACGACATGCTGCGTCTTACAGAGGAAGTTCTTGATGCATTGCTGAAACGCTGGATCCGCATAGAGGCTGGTCAACGTGTCAAGAGCATGCTGCCGGCCTATGTGTCTTCTGGGAGTGACGATGAATTATCCGATGCTAACGAGGCACTTGACCGGAACTCCATGCAAGGATATCTCATCGAAGGTGTGACGACGAATTGGAGGGAACCTCATTCGCAAGAGGCTCGCGTGAAAGCAGCGCAATTACGAAGGCTGTATTCTAACAAGCAAGCTCATGTCCATAGCGATTCTGAGGATTCAATGCTAGAAAAGAAGAGGATTAGAAAGTCGTCCCGCGCGAACTCGGGTTTTGCAGACAGCGACTCTGATGATATGCCCGAGCAGGGACAATTTAACGCAAAGGAAGAGGTGATTGTCGGTCAGTCGAGGGAAGGCGTATCTCGCCCTTATTCATACTCCACGGCAAATACCGTCCCTGGGTGCGATGCTGATAATCACTGGCGGCACGAGGGTGCCCATAAGAAACCTCAGTCTCAGCCTCAACCTCAGCCTGTTCGGCCTATACAAACTCAAGTCCCACCTCAGTCTCGACCAATCCCAGTGCCACAGGCGAATATGAACAGACAGCCAGATCGACTAGCTACCTCACAACCAACAAGACCGCCGCCTAGTCCGTCCAATCGCAATGGCATGTATACACACGCATCGCCGTCCTTCTACAAAACAACGCCCACATCGACCGGATTCCCTGCCACTTTCTCACAGCCTCAACAGCAACCTCGCTATCCTCAGCAACAGCAACAGACTCCCACCAATCCTCCTTCCCATAGCTTCGTCCGAACCCTATCCGATAATTCAATCCAACCACAACAGCAACAGCAACAGCAACAATACCTAGCAGCGCCATCATCGCAATCACACCGTAATCGATCCTTCCGCAACAACAGCAGCAGCAACCGTCGAAAAAACACTGAAAGCCCTGCACCTGCAGCACATAACCGCCACAAAAATCTAAAACGGACCGCCATGCGAGGAATTCTCGGCGCAAGTGCCATAGGGGGCTTTATGGATGCTCTAGAAGCTTTCAGTATTATTTGACTGACGCTGTCCTACTTAGTTTTCTTCTATTTTCGGGTTGTTAGTTCTATTGTGTCCACTATTTGTATACGTATTTGAATATGTATGTCTAATCTTTCTTTCTTTTCTTTTCTTTGGCTGGCTTTTTTGTTATTTTGCCTCTGTTGTATTTGTTGTATGATATATCTAATGAGCTACGAATTCATGAGCGAATACCACTTTCTCGAAATATTCTTCTACTAACAATGCCTAGTTCTCGAATCGATGTGCTTTTATGCCATAGGCACTTGGATAAAGTGCACACGTAAACATTCCTTATTGAGTATTATTCATATCTTTCATGAAAAGGCTAGTTCAAGGAACAAAGTTCTATGTATGTTTGTATTCGCGTAACGCACCGTGTCTGAATGGGGTATAATGGAAAAGGAGAAAAAAAAAAGGGTAACACAATCAAAAAGTCGGCAATTGAAATATCCCATGCTCAGGAACCCAGTCAAACTCCACTTCCATGGGGGATATGTCATGATCATTGCCAGTCATTACCGAAGGGAAAGCTTGGTGATTAGATAGGTTTATCAACTGCTGCTGTTGCTGTTGATGGAAGGTCCAAACATCCTGCGGTGAGATGTGATAGCCGGCAGTATGCGGATCGACTTGCTGCTGCTGCATGGTCGGTTCGTTTGGTGATGACGATGATGGCGGTGGTCGTATCCAGGGTGTCGCTTGGTTGTAGTCGGTGAATGTGTTTGCCGCTGTCGTTGCGGTGGTATTATCATTCTTAGGGGCTCCTTGGATTGGAGTTAGACCTGGATAGCCTAGGCAGGCACTGAATTGGTTGG
Source organism: Penicillium sp. OUCMDZ-019 (assembly GCA_011750695.1). Taxonomy (NCBI): domain Eukaryota; kingdom Fungi; phylum Ascomycota; class Eurotiomycetes; order Eurotiales; family Aspergillaceae; genus Penicillium; species Penicillium sp. OUCMDZ-019. The sequence goes on along the minus strand of WTTZ01000008.1, from coordinate 176,268 downwards.
ACTGGTGTTGATATTCTGCTTTTTCTTGCTGCTGCTGTTGATGTTGGTGCTGCTGAAGTATGAAATCTCTCGAAAACGAAACATTCGAACCAGGAGGCCCTGATGGTGTCGGAACGGGTATAATCCCTCCATTCCATGCGTTTGATACTGTTGATAGCGACGGCGCAATATTGATTTTACTGTTGCTGCTAGCACTGTGCTCTTCTTGCAGTTGCGCTTCTTGACCCGCATGGTGTCTCTGGAATCGCTCGAACCAATCTCGCGACTTGCCACCAACAACGCGTAGCCATCTTGATGGAATCGGGTATTTGCAGTCGGCACTGGCCTCTGCGAGTCTTTGAGTCAGAGAATCCAGATATTCCTTTATGTTGAGAGTATCAGGTCTAATGATTTCCCCCAGAGCACCGGACTTGACAGAGAAGAAAATTTTGAGCAGAACCATGAGGCCTAGCACTGTACGCATGTACGTGAGATTGGGCATTTTTCGCATGGTGTGCACGTCGCAACTCAGAAATGTATTGAGTAATCCCTGCGCCGCGTGCATCCACTTGATGGTGAGATCAACCCGCATCGCGCTGAGTGGTTCCGTCGGCCGTTTGATACAGCTGTCACTATCTGGGGCAGGTAGTGTATAGTATTGTCGTTTGATCGCATCTGGATCACGGTAGCCTTCGCCAATACCTATCTCATAGACAACTAGCGTGGTGTACTGATATTCAAGCATCATTGGAACTGCGTTTTCCGGTTTGTAAGAATGAGCATGACTCTGAAACTACAAAAAGGGCCATACCTGTAAGATGCTCCGGGTCAATATCCTCTTTCCAGTCTTCTATCTTTTTATCAAACAAACGGAGGACACTGTTGACCCGAGTTTCCGACAACACGGCCGTAGAACTGTTGTCGTCTAGCCCGAAAGATGACAGGGCCTCATCTGTTATTACCTGAAGCCCGAACCAACTAGCATACCATTTGTCCGTGTCGATTGGAGAGCGGGAGAGCAGTCGTACGCATTCTTTCATCCAGTCGTTAAAAGGCAGCATATTGGGTTGACGCGCCCGCATTGCCACGCTAGCTATAGTCAGTATCTCAGAAACATGGATCATAGAAGAATACGGCTACTCACTTTGAAGCCAGGTGGTAGCAAGCCAGGATTGTACGAGCTTGCTCGGCCATTTGTTCATCGAATTTGTCGGTCGGGTTTGGTTGTCTCTCGCTCTGGCCTCGGTTAAATTTTCGAGGAATGCGCTTTTTGGAAGCAATACCAATCTCTAACGCCATAGTGGCAGCAATATGCGGGTATTGATATGCTTGGATTTGTGAAGGTGACTCGGGAGGTAGGTAGTAAATATTCATCAACAGAAGCGCCTGCACCATTTCCAATGACTTTTCCCCTCGCAGAAAGAATCGTTGCGCGTACAAGGCAAGCATTTCACGATTGAGGGTGTTTGCTAGGCCGTCATCGACTGCAATGGAACTAGCCGCTAAGATGGCTAAGAAAAGGGTGGGCTTTGTATTTCGCAAATGACGAGCCGTCGTATTGGCAGGAAACACAATGAAAGGGAAATAAATCATTAGATCGTTTATGAATAGAGACACCAGGTCTTCAGCCGTGCTCATTGAGATGACGCCGCGGTCAATGACGTCTCCTTCATTGCCCTTATCGATCGAATTCAGCGTCAGTGCCGGGGTGCTTAGTGAAGAGTTTCCGTCACCCGACATTTGCGGAGAGGAGCGGTAGCCTGGGGATTGTGATGAATCGTGAAGAAACGGTCGGTTGAATGGAACGACTGGGGTTGTGAATTGCACATCATGGTGTGTGGGTTGTGGTTTTCCCGTCTCTTCGGATCCGAAATCGACCGTGTCATCCTCGTCGGCCTCGTCTTCTCTTCCAGGTTCAGAATCTTCGTTGAGGTTCTCTTCGATAACTATGCGACGACCTTTGAGCACTGTGCGCATGGCAGCCATTTCCTTTTCCAGTTGAGCGACACGCGAATCGGTGCGCTTCCGTGGTCGACGCCGCTGCGGCGCAACAAATATGCAGGCTCTTTTCGCCTTTGCACATCGCTGGCACTGATTTGGAACAGTTGGGTCGGGCAAGCAGCGCACTTTCAATGATCGACAAGATTCGCAAGAGCGATTCAACTGTTGTGGAGGAGTGAGCTTTGGTTCCATTTTACGGTCGGAGGTGGCGGTCTGCTGAGTGGACATGCTTGGCAGTCCTTGCTGCGTCCGAATTTGTAGGTATGTGGTTCTTATCTCAACGGATCAACAATTCGAGCTTCAGGTACATGCGTTCATTCATAGCTCCGAGGCGGGGCGACACAATTCAATGCCGGTCGCAGAGGCTGGCATTAGCGAACTAATGGCAATAGCCGAAAAGCGAGTTCATGAGCACGGCCATGGGTTGTAATGTGGCATCGATTGTGGAATAGTGTACTCACAGGGACCAGATGGGGTAGATGCAACTGATGTGCATGGAGAAGGTGAGCGGGTTGGGTGGTTCGCCGGGAAGACGGAAACTGTGGCTCAAGTCCCTCGTGGAGCGGCTCTTGCCGCCGATCCATCGGCTGAGTCAGCGAGCCCTACCGCAGAAGACATGACTAGGGTTGGGGTTAGAGTTGGGGTAAGCCCATCTATCAGCTTTGCAGGATGGTCTGGTCTGGTCAAAACCAATGTCAGTGTGCTCTGCTGTGTACCGAATATTAGACATAATAATCTGCGGAGTGCTCTGCACGGAGCTGCCTAGTATAATAAACACTATATAAACTGACGCTGTACTCGCTACTTGATAGCGCTTACAGCGACACCTTAAATAAGCGACCTTAAATAAGCGCTGCCTTGCAGTGCGGAAATACAGAGTACGGAATCCAGAGAAGTTGGAACAAGCATTGAGGCTTGCCCCAGATCGTAGACTGGCAGCTGCTGTCACCAGAGGTGGCGCTTCATACCAAGGCTTGTCGTTGTACGGAGGAACGGGGCTTGCTTCGAGGCGAAAGCGCTAACTTCTCAGCGTGCATCAAGATGCTGGGGAATGTTACACTCATCGCAGAGGTTGACATAGGTGGCGTAACAGCCCAGACATTTAGCAGGATAGAGAACCAGCAGGGAGAGATATGTTGGGGAAAGACGAAATTTGCAAAAGACTTGACTTACATTGACCAGTTATTTATCATTTGAGAAGTAAGCACATTGAGCCTCACATACTCCGTAGACGGTAGAACAGTCTGCGGCAGAAAGCTGGCGGTGAGAGACTACAAACCGGAACGAGGCTGCCAAGCCCGGCCGAGATTTTGGTGACGAATGCCAAGGCCGCCAAGATCACAGGCCCCAGTCGCATCGCCTGCCAAAAGCGGAAATCCATCACACGGGCTGGGGCATGGGGCCTGATCCGTTGGTAGGTACGTGTACGGTACTGTATTGTACTGTCTGCATCGTTTGGACAGCATGTAACTCCGTAATCCTATGCATGTATATGTGGATATGTCGTAGTACATACTAGTACGTATTAATAATATATGCAAAAATTGTACAAACCTCAAAGCCCAAAGTTACGCGCGGGATGTATAAAAGTATAACTCGTATGGCGACTCGTAAGGGAACGCGTGGCCCTGCATGGCCGGCCAATGACCGGCCAGAGAGAGCCGCATTCCGTATTCTTGGCAGCGGCAACCACGGGGAGTTAGTGAAACAATACGTATGGGAATTACGAAGCAAAGATTCCGCTCTGCACAGGTTGGCAAGGAGCTCAGTTGATAATCACAGAGTCAGGGTAAGCAGAACAAAAACAATCCCACTCCCTTGTACTCCATACCACTCCTCTACTCTATGAGGATGAGACTACGTATGGGTATGAGTATACGCCATACGCCGTACGCCGTACTCGTATCTATTTCCCAATGCACTTGACAGGTGTTCGGCAAGGGTAAGCCACCGGCCCACACGCACAAAAGGGGCGAAGATACGTAGATAAGATTGATCGCTTTGGGTCTTGGCAAAGCCAAAGTTTCTCCGTCCGACGTCCTAGCTGCGACGAAGCACGCGCTTCATGACTCGCCAGTCTTGACGCTCAGCTGTGTTCATTCTCGATGCGTCTTGCACTCGCACGCTATGCATAGACACAATAGTAACATGTTATGATGGTGCTTTGATAATATAATAATATACATCTATGTATGTAGTAATTGGACAGGCCAGCGCCACTACGGGGCCTGCATTTTTGGAGAAAAAGCACGCTACCAACCGCGCTGTGGATCTAAAACAGAATTGAAATTTACTAACTTCTGGAGGACGTAAACCCCGTTGCAACTGGGGCTGCTGGCCGATTCAGATTCTGTTACAACCCCTACCCCATACCATATCTTTTCCTCGCTTTAACCACCTCTTTAATCTACATATGTGCCCTCCTCCCTACTCCTTGTACAGTTAACCTTCCTTTTCTATAAATCTTTCACATCGCCACATCAGGTGCCTTGCCGTTCAGTCGTTCCCTTTTTTCAGCATAGCCAGATACCCACACTTGCTATCCGTTTCCGATCGCACGGCACGTTCTTCTTTCGCTCTTCAACAAGACGCCGTCTTCTTTATGCTCCTCTGCTTTGTATATACGCCATCCCTCTAGACAAAGAGACGCCACTTCCGAAGAGCCTTCCGAAGGCTTGGACAACCACCCATCACACTGCCTGGACCCCGCCGAATATGCGCCCGTCACTGCTTATATGCGGCTTGCTAGTCGCTACCGTGAATGCCGCGGCTATCAATGCAAATTTCGTGGACGAGAGGGAAAAGTTGGCCAAAGATTGGAGCGGCAAAGGAGGCAAGCCCGGGCCAAAGTATTTTCGTGAGTGCATACTCCCACCCGTCAATTCGCGTTTCTCCCTTGATTCTCTGTTGTTTTTTTGTACTTCCCGCATGTTCAAGGACGTCCAGGCTAACATAGTGAAATCTCAGAGGAATCAAAGTAAGTAGTTGTCATTATCGTTTTATACCCGACTCGCACTAAACAAATTTTCGAACTGCGCAGGTTCAGTGGTCATTATGATGGTCGGTATGTATAGCTTTGGAGCTGGCGCTTTTATGTTTCGTATATCGGTTTATTGACGCATCTCAGGTATACCGACAAGGCGCTTCCCGAGCACGAACAAAACGAACATTTATCCTCCCTCATTCAAACATACTTGGCAACAATGGACGACTTGGGCGTGGAGACGTGGATCATGCATGGAACGTTACTAGCATGGTGGTGGAATCAAAAGGTAGGACACGTCCCACCGTCAAAGCTTTTTTTTTTCGCAGTTCCCGTGGCTAAATGAACTTTGCGCATCAGATTTTTCCTTGGGACGACGACCTAGATGTGCAGGTGTCTGAGCCTGGCATTCATTTTCTCGCCGAAAACTACAATATGACCGAACACCATTTCGATATCCCCGGAGTAGAAGGAGGTCGTACCTATATACTAGAAATTAACCCCAATTACATCGTTCGAACCACCTTGGATACGCGCAACGTCATCGATGGCCGATGGATCGACAAATCGAGTGGTCAGTTTATCGATATAACCGCAGTGCGCGCGGACGATTCTCGACGGGCAAGGGGCGAAGTTGGCGCGCTGATGTCAAAGGACGCACATCGATTCCAGGAAAATGAGATCTTTCCCTTGCGACGCAGCTTTTTCGAAGGCGTTCCGGCTAAAATTCCGTATGAATATACCAAGCTATTGGCGGACGAATATGGCGACAAGTCCATGGCCAACTCCAAGTTCATGGGGTGAGTTGGATATTATGCATGCGCCTGCGTGATAAGAAAGTGGGCTAATCATCCGTTATAGATACACGTTCGTTGATGAAGTTCAGCTCTGGGTCAAGAACTCGTACGTTGCACATCTCTACTGTGTCTTGCTATGGTTATCTTATGAATGTGCTAACGTGGAATTTTAGGGAGGTAAGCAAAGTCAAAACTGAGTTCAAACAAAATGCAAATACCGATGAAAAGACCTCATGATCGATCGAAATCTCAAAAAAATAAAGGAGTGCGTGCATATAGCCATGAGACGACTGATACGAACGAAAACTTTGCGCAATTTTTTCTCTATTCTGAATATCTTGGGACATTGCCTAAATGGCCGGCGTTGGCGAAACCGCTATATTGAAAGCAAAGCTGCATTCAATTTTTCTTTGGTTATTTTTTGGTTTCCCTTACATTTTCTGTCTGGTTAGCAACTTGATCTCACCTGTTGGTCTCCTAATATTTGTCTGGTGTTTTTCACTGTATTATCTCTTTCGACTCTATTGGTCAAGCATTAGTGGCGTTTGGTTTTGCTTTTCTCTTTCCGATTATCTGAACATATGCATGTCTATACATATACCTCTACATCTATATTCTGTTGCAGTTTCTGTATATAACCTTGGAAATTTATGTGCATATGCATGCTGATCACCTAAAAATTCTCTCTATATCTGCCAATATGGACATGCCTTGTACCTTAATAATTATTGGGCTATCGACTGATCGTCAAGACCGATATTTTGTGGCCTGAGATTTCAGTCCCAAGGCCTAGACGTGTCTTGAGAGAAATCGCCCAAAAGGGAAGCGCCGGTGGATCCACTCTGGGAGTCTGGACAAACTCCGAAAAGTTAGATAGACACTAACCTTCTTAGGTTAGACAATGCAGCTAAGCAGCACTTTTTTCTGTTTTGGGAATGGTTTGGTTGGATTTATAGAGATGGAGCTGTGGATGTATGATTGTCTACGATATGGATTATGTTGAAAGATGGCGAACAGGCGAAGTGAGAATTCTAGAGAAATATAAATAGCAGCGTCAGGTCTGAATGATTCTGTTCTTTTTCATTCATTCCAACTTTCCATTTACACGATCTCATTTTCAAAGTTCATTCATCTATACATTTTTTCCTTCTACTAAATATACGATGACTGACCTCTCTCTTACCGGCAAGGTAGCCATCGTCACAGGCTCTGGCCGTGAGACTGGCATCGGTGCCGGCATTGCCCTCACTCTGGCCCGTAAGGGTGCCTGGGTCGTCATCAACCATGTCTCCGACAAGACTGCACCCCGAGCTGCAAAAGTGGCCGAGTCAATAGCACAGGACACCATTGGCAAGGCTATTGTTGTGCAGGCTGATGTTTCCACGCCAGAGGGAGCAAAGGTGCTTGTTGAGGAGTCTCTGAGGCAGTTCGAGGTGGATCACGTTGATATTCTTGGTACGGACGCCTTTTTCTTTTATATACTGTTTCATGCTGACAATATCCCGATATAGTCAACAACGCAGCAAACAGCAATCCGGTATCCTTCTTCACTGCCTCTTCTTCCTCGTTGGAAACTCTATTCAAATCCGTCGTCTTCGCACCCGTGTACTTAATACAATCCGTCATCCCACACATGCCGCGCGGAGGACGCATCATAAACACCGGGAGCGTCGCATCCACACTCGGCATCGCCCCTATCGCGCTATACGGCGCGGCAAAAGCAGCCGTGGATTCCATGACATTCGCCATTGCGATGGAGCTCGGACGCGGATATGGTGTAACCATTAACACTATCGCACCGGGCCCGGTTGAGACTGGCGCACTACCCAAGGAAATTGAGCAAAGGATCCATGAGCCTTTAATTGCTATGACAAGGGCCGAGGAAAGGGCGGGTACAGCAGATGACATTGCGGATGCGGTCTTGCTGCTTTGTAGTGAGAAGAGTAGGTGGATTACGGGCCAGGTTATTAGCGTGAGCGGTGGTATCACTGGAGGTTGATCTTGTTACTTTTTCTGTGTATATAACAATGTTATAATAGATAGGTCAGGTTATAACGGCGTGTTGTCGATTTCATTGATGAGTGACTCGTTTTCCAAATTTGTGCCGCCAACAACATCGATCCAAGCGATATCGCGGGCTAGTTTGAAAGCATCGGTAGCCGATACCATACCTAAAAGACTCATGCATCTACGGATTTCTACCACGTAGAGCATACGGCTTCCTGAGAATGGTTGCAGAGCGGCGACGGTGAGTATAGCCCACAGTTGGAGTTGGAGAGTGTGTAGTATCTCGTCCTGATTTGACGAGGAGAAGTTTGTTTGATTTAATGTTAGAATTTCAGAGAACTTGGTCGATAAAAGATTCAATTCCCCCGACTCCTCCGTGATAAAGGAGTACATTCTCTTCAGGGTAGCTAGAAGGATGAGCATAGATAACCGTAACATTTCGCGAGAAACTTCTGGCGAGTCGAAGGAGAACTGATCATCACAATCACCTTCGAGATCTAGTCGTGGAATCGAAAGGAGTTCGTGGGTGATAGGACCTATCATGTAGATAGGGCTTAGGTCGTCCTCTCGTCTCCAGAAATCGGGGGTCTGATAATAGGCATTGACGATGTTGGCAATATCTTGAACCTTTTCTAAAACGTGAACTATAGGCTCTTGACTGAAAAGTTCGTACTTGATTTGCTGCATTAGTGGAGTATGTGAAGGTGCATAATACGTTGAATATTCAATATCACACATGAATTCCGGGAATTGAGGGTGTACATCGTTGTTGGCAGAGCCCAGAATATCATACCTTATACAGTCAGCTTCTACTCAGAAGGGAGCTCAGGACAATTTTCTTACCATGATGCCCAAAGCATCAAATTATGGCTGATATTCGTGTATCCTCCACAAAGTTGTATGATTTGGCGGAGACCGCCTATATGCGCTGCCCAACGATCCCATGTCCCAACATAAAGCTAATAAAAAGAATATTGTTTAGTTAGTGCGCTTCGCAAATGATATACAAAACTCACGTCGTGACAAATGAATCCTAAAACTGTCGTTACAACACCTGTGCTGATACAATCACTACTGTTCTCAAGTCGCTTGGTAACCTGACTGAGAGTTTTGCCATAATATTCCAATGCCTCTGTGCATTTCTCGTACTGGAATAATTCTGGCTGTCGTCTTTGTGCCATGAACATGGCTGCATTGGCCATGCATAGTTGGAATGCGGTTGCATCCGTCAAGGCCATTGAAAACCAGACAGTGCGAAACGGTCTAAAAACATAGTCGGACTCTGAAGTCACTATTCAGTCAGATTAGACTACCAATTCAACTTTTAGGGGGATCTTGTCAGTATACTCACTGAAGTAAATGAGCTCCCGTGCCCTTGTGTGCATCTCACCAGGGAACGGCCATGAATACAGCGATTTCTGGACTGGTGTATTGATAGTTTCTGACTGACAACACGTGTCGCGGTGTCTATTATCTTCAGCAATGTAAACATTCTCCAAGGAAAATGTCACACTTTTAGGCTGCTTTCGCCGTCCGCGAAGAGCATCTCGCATCGCTCGGCTCCGGATTGAGCGCTGAGTTGTCTTTTGCTTTACATCGTCTGGATGATTGACGGTAACAAATAGGAAGTTTTTATTCGGTTTGTTGCTATTCATTCTTGCTATATGCCATGTGCCATGTGGTTGTGCAGAACGAAGAAGTTGTCTTTGAGTCTTGTAACTTTGAACGCTTCCGGTGGGTCCACCCGTGCCGGCCTTTTGTCTTAACCCTAATTTACTATTTAGGTAGAAGTATAGAGATAACGGCTAAAATATTTGAATCATTTTAGAAGACGCCATTGTAGCTGCTTGTAATCCATGAATATATTGCTTCGTACTATTCGAATACTTTGATCGGGTTCTTTTGTGCCAGCACATATACAACCCCATATCTTCTTCTACGTGCCTGTTTAGAACTAATTAGGAACATATAACGGCATCGTATCCTCCCACCGACTCATGGTGATGGGCGTTTTGTTGGTTCCATCCACATTCATCTCCATTAGCACTGCATAAGGCTGCTGGTTATTGTCGTAGATCGTGGCTTCGTCCTGGAAGCCAAACATGCCCGTGGACCATTGGATCTTGCCGTCGTGCGTCCACACGGGGTGAGCGTCGTTGGCTTGGGAGGTTGTCAGGACTTGAACGTTGGAGCCGTCGAACTATGTACGTATATTAGAGCGTTAGTTTCACAGGTATAGAGTTGCGCTAGGTCTAAGAGGAGGTTTGCTCACGTGAGAATATCGTAGTTATCCTGGTAGGCACTGTTGATCGGCGAGCTGGTCCGTCGCATAAACGGAATCTTGGATCCTTCTGGCGAGAAAGCTGACATATTTTCCCACCATGTGGTTAAAGGAATCACTTCTTTCGTTTTCAGATCCATGCGCTTGATCCCCAACGGCCAGGTCGTATTGTATCCCCATTCACGCCAGATTAGGTACTTCCCATCCGGCGAGAGAGAGGGAACCCCTGCATTGGTCGATCCATCCGTTATCTGAGCATACGATGACCCATTTGCAATAACAAGGTAGATCCATCCCGGGTTTGAATACCGACCGGGTAAATAATATCCCAGTCCAAAGGTCAAGACCTCGCTGTCCGACGGCCATTTAGGCTTGAACGCACCGGCGGCTTCTTTTTCCTCGGACAACTTGGTTACTTACCCCGTTGCCGTGGACATCCGACTGTCCGTCGCCGTTGCGTTCGGTGGTGAACCATCCGCCGTCGGGGGACCACTGGGCATGATAGTCGAAGGATGCATCAGGGTCACTCAGCAATTGGGGTTTATTAGAACCGTCGGCATTGGATATATCTTTCAGGGTTCTTTATTAGTACTTTTTTAAGAATAAGAAAACAGATTATTCTAGGGTTTTCAGGCGTAGGTACATAAAGTTGATTCAGCGGGTGCAATTCGATTCATGAACATAACACCCTTCTTGTCTGGGATAGCCGATTCGTGGGCCTCGAGAGGCTTCGATGGCGAGGGATCTCTGGACGACAGTTGTAGGGGCAGGCGCTGCGCTTCGAGAATCCTCCGTCGACATACGGACAACCGCCAGCGGCGATACCTATGAGGGTAAAAGCCGCAGAGGGTCTCATGATGCAGAGGGGAATAGCGCAATCTGCGTACTCGTGGTTCAGACGAGATTATGCGGGACATCATGGCCAATTTTCAGGCTTTTATGCAGATTCAGATAACATGGTATATACGTATACGAGACTGCAAACACCAGTAACAACCCATGAATTACGTAGCATAATAACTGCTCGGAGATGATCAGATATCTGTAGGGAGTACTCCGTATGGAGTATACTAAGAGATATAATTACATATGTGCCAATCGTTGCAAGGGCATTGCATCATCGTGCATTAGCCCCATAACCGTAAGAAGAAATAAGCATAGGCCCCTGGCGCCTTACCCGTTTCTGTACTGTATGACCTTGCGAGCGGACCCACTCTTGATGTCTGGAATCTCCGGGTTGTTTCGGTTTTTTCATGCCAACGATCCAATTTCGCCACCGTTTGGAGTAGATAGATATATATGCTGCACAAGCACACGTACTCTGTAGATCCTTACTCGGTCCATATATCCTCTCCGATCATGTTTCTGCCACGCAAGCATGCGGAGGTAGGCGTCGATCTTGATCAATAGCTCCCACCACTGTTTGTTTGCTTTCAAGCCTTGATCATTGGCTAGAATGTTGACATCTGAAATAATATGCGTCATGCGTACTACGTACACCTAAGTTTCCCAATTAATAGCTTAGTTAAGCGTACACACAAGGCAGCTACGGAGTACTCTGTACACGCAGCAGGTACCTAGGTATACAATCCAGTGTCTTCTGTCTAGTCAAATGCTAGTAATAAGGCTCCTTGGTTAGCATGTGCTGTCACCCATGGCATTCATACTCTACAGTTACATCCCTGAGCTGCACCAGACATGCTCCATTTTAGGGCTTTGAACATACTAGATTTCCAGGATTCCGACCAAAAAAAACAATTTTATGAAAACGAGTCTACATATAACACTACGTTCTTTTCGGCTAGTAGAGTCCGTACCAAATTCATAGCATTATTTAAGAATTTATTATGTACATTATCTCTGGATAACCAAGGTAACACTGCTATTTCCTTGTCCTGCCTAGATACCGCCTTGGATACACTAATTCAACAATATCCAATTATGCAAGTCATAAATCAGTCAATAACAGTAATTTTGTCCGACAGCGGCTTGCAGTTGTAGGCCACAGAGATAGGCGGCCAGGTGCCGCCCGGCATGAACGCAATGCTGCTGTAGTTGTGTGTGGGACTGAGCGCCATGATCTGACCAACGGTACTGCCGTATTTGTCTGCCAGATCCTTGTAGACACCAAATTCAAACGAAAAAGGCTTGATGACACATTCGCTTGGCTCGCAGAGGGGCACCTTGAGGAACTGCCCGACGGGGAGGGCATCTGTTGTGCTTGTGTTGCTTCCATACTGGCCTATCAATGAATCGGTGGTGATGTTCAGGCGCTTAGCCACACCGTCGTAAGTGACCCCATTCACGGTGTAGTACAGACGGGGTCCACCGTAGATGCAGGTACGTGTGCGAGTGGTATTGGGGAAGAGACATGTCTCGTTGTCCGGCTCACACACCTGCGGCGGAATGATAAATTGCTCTCCGACATTGGGCAGGATCGTCACATCTGCCATCAGGTTATGCCGGCCAATATCGCAGACACCGCGGTTGGTCTCCGTTGCAACATCGAAGACAGTGGTCCCATCCACGGTGATGTTGTACAGGCCCCAGCTGGTGTCGAGGGCGCTGGTGTTGCACGAGGCTGTGGCCGCGGCAATAGCAGCCATTGAAGCAATGGAAATGGAAATAAATGAAGTAGTTCTCATTTTGATAACCAAATATTCTCTTTCAAGAGCTTATATATTAGAAAGCAAAGGGCAATCGAGCATAAAAAGGATGGAAGATATTTTTGGACGAAGGTAGAAAGGGAATGTTTCCTCACTGGAGATTTGTCTCCAACTTATAGGTTGCTGAGTCTATGGACTGTGATTGTTTCTACTTCGGGTTTTAATCTCTCAATATCGTGCTAAGTGATCCAGATCATCATCGGCGTCCCAGCCCCAACTTTTAGGGGAATGGTCGATTCCACCTCGTGTGGCTATGTAGTATACACTACTCCCTTTATGTTTGGTTATGTGCTATATCATGGACCCTGGCTATTGATAACTCTACGTATTCTTGTGACAAGCTCCACATAATCTTGAACGGAGTAGGATCCGTATATGGAATGACTATGTTTTGCTTCATTACGAATGTATCCATGTGCAATACAGCTTTCCCCGTACAGTACGTAATATCCGCGAACTAGTTATGGTAACCACGTAGTTATTCCCTGTAGTGTAAACCAGCTGCTTTTTAAGCGAACTGCTATGATATGCTATGACATGCCCAGGGTACGTATGCATTCGATTTGGATAATCTGGGATAACTGCTCGTAGCCTAGCTACAGGCTAGTCAGAGAATACTCCGTCCTGTCCTTATTATGCCATACATCCTCAGTGTTATGAATAATTCATAAAACTAATCGAAATTAGGTTCTCTGCTCCGTGGTAGGAATAATCAGGTATGATCGTTTGTTTATAAAGTCACCGAAATAAACGAGGACCGCGCAATGACTTTTGTGGTCTACATCAACAGGCATTCTTGTATATATCGAATATGCAAATATTGTTTTTGGTTTATTTGCTCCGTATACCTAACCTTAAAAGTATAATACTAAATTATATACTGCGTCAATGTCAGCCACTCCCCGCAAACGCAGATCCTTTATACTTTGAGCTCTGACCTTTGAAGTACGTAGCAGCATTTTATTACCCCGCCAATCTCATTGATTATTGAAGAAGGTTGATTCCGTGGGTTCCAGGCTTCATGAAATTTTTTCTTCCTAACAAGCTAGGATAGAAAGGGCGATTTCGCTATGGCTTTAAAACGTCATTGTATATAGGGTTTAGGGCAAGGGTTTGGCAGGAAAACCCGAAATCCGGTGGCGGCTTAGGTAAGCGTTCCAGAAGGATCTGCAGCCAATGAAATCGTAGCCCCGCGATTAGTCATACGCATTAAACTTTTAGCCTAGCTTAGTCACACTGAGCCTTGACGTGACTTCAGTTGGCAAGAGAGAGAAGAATCTCTTTCTGGAGGGGGAAATAGTAATGATAACGATAATGACCATGCGCCATCATCAGTTCAGAAGACTTTCCTATCACTGAGATAGCTATACGATCCGAGGTCGCCCGCAACTCGTCGCAGATCTCGACATTGCGTCACTCCGTCCTTTCCGTCCTTCAAGAGGGGCGGTCGCCTGTCGCCTCGTCTATCTCTACGTTCTTATTCAGATGAATAATACCTGTCGGCGCTGACCTTTGGGACAAGTGTGGGATTGACTTTGCTGGAGGGTGCTGGATCTTTCAACATGTCCAGCAACACCGGTCCTGGTGGGACTACGAATGCGACAAAGAGTGTGAGCGCGCCATTTCCATCAAGCCTTGCCAACCAAAACGTACAATTGGGGTCAGACTCCACTCAAGCCAGTGCGGCGGACTCGAGCCTCAACCCGCGCAGTTGTGTAACCTGTCGCCGACGCAAGGTGCGGTGTAACAAGAGAGAACCATGCTCCAATTGCGTCAAGGCCGGAATTGAGTGCATTTTTCCCGGGCCCGGTCGCGCTCCAAGGAAACCGCGGCGTCCTCCGGATGTTGAGCTTCTCTCCCGATTAAGGAGGCTGGAGGGAGTTGTGGAGAGTCTTGGAGGAACAGATGCCATCGAAAAGCTTGTTTCTGCGAATCGAACGGGTGATGTCCAGCCAATACAACAACCATCCCCATCTCATGCCCCTTCCGTAACTTTAAGCAATATCGATAAGCCCGGCATACCGGGCAAGGCCGAGGTGCAAAAAGAAGTTTCAAAAACAACAGAAGAAGTGGGGAGGTTGGTCATCGACGACACCAGAAGTCTCTATGTGAGCAACCGCCTCTGGACCAGTATTGGCGATCAGGTAAGCATGCAGAACTCTCAATGCGCGAGGCGAGCTCAGAGAATCTTCTATTGAATGTGATCTAACGGCTATTCGGTGTAGGTTGAGGAATTGCAGGATATTCTGGATTCTTCAAATGAAGATGAAGACGATTCTACCTCTCCTGGGGAATCGGTCCACTCGGCTAATCGTAGCAACGATGCCTTTATCTTTGGATATAGTTCACTCGCTCATACTTTGCGCAACTATCATCCCACTCCGACACAGATATTCATCTTGTGGAAAACTTATGAACAGAATGTCGCACCATTGTTAACCATCGTCCACAAACCTACCATTCGTGACATCATAATCAACGCAGCCACAAGTCTAGATATGTTGGACAAGAATAGTGAGGCTCTTGCCTTTTCTCTCTACCTTACAGCAGTGATCAGTATGACACCCGAGCAATGCTTAGCCGAGATAGGGGATGATCGTGATTCCGTAATCAGTCGGTTTCGGTTTGCCACCGAGCAGGCCATGGCACGAGCAAATCTGTTAACTTCGCGAAATATAAACTTGCTTCAGGCTGCTGTGATGTTCGTCTCAGGCATTCTCAAACAAGATCAGAGTAGATTCGTTTGGACTCTGTCTGCCGTCATTCTTCGACTAGCGACTGGCCTGGGTCTCCACCGCGACGGCACCAATTTCGGTCTCAGTCCCTTTGAAACAGAAATGCGCCGTCGACTTTGGTGGCATATTTGCATTATGGACATCCGCGCTGCCGAAGATCATGGCACGGATCCTATGATCAATGATATGATGTATGATACCAAGTTGCCTCTTCACATCAACGATGACGATATTAGCCCGGATTCGAAGGAATTCCCCCCAGAAAGGCTTGGATTCACGGATATGACTTTTACTCTGATACGCGCCCAAGTCTCTACGGTATATCGCAACTTGAACTATGCCCACCCAGGGCAGAACGTAAATTCCATAGGATTCGAGGAACGTAAAAAGACCATTGAAGATTGGCACAACATGTTGAACGAGAAGTATATCAAATATTGCGACATGCAGGTACCGATCCAATGGTCTTGTGCGACTGTGGCTCGATTAATGGTGGCCAAGTTGTGGTTGATCGTTCACCACCCATTTATCAAGGATAATATGTCAACTTTATCGCCCGAAGATCGCAATAGAATCCTCTTGACATCGATAGAGGTGATTGAATTCACTCATCTTCTTGTGACCAGTGAATCTACACAGCGCTGGAGTTGGCTCTTCGGATCTTATATTCAATGGCATCCAATTGCCTTTGTCCTTGCGGAGCTCTGTGTACGGCCACACTGTCCAGGTGTGGAACGTGCTTGGCTTGCGGTTGATTCGGTTTTTGATGCATGGCGAGATAAGTCGGCCGCGAAAAAGGCCTCGTTATGGAGACCATTAACGAAGTTGTATAAAAAGGCTAAGACCTTCCGTACAAAACAAGAAGCAGACATGCAAAGATGCGCTTCTACTCAACCGTCTATCACCTCGCCCATGGAACCACCCGCCAGCAATCCAAGCCAAACCAGCGTCTCTAGCAACAGCCCCTTGTTCGCGGATGGAAGTCAGTCACAATTCTCCAGCCCAGGGCAATCGTCAAGTCCTGCGGTCTCAGCAGTCTTCAGTCACCCATCATCTACGAAGCGAAATGAATCGACCGCCGCCCCTGCACGTGATCTCAATCTTGATTTGAACAAGAATATGAGTGAGATATTAGTCGATTTTCTACCTGCATATTCTATGGCTCCGAACAACCCGACGTCAGATGCCGGCGGAATCTACAGCTCAAACAACACCACTACTGCTACTACTGGCATTCCAGCGAAAGTTCCCAGTACACCTGCATTTGGTGCTATGCCTTTTGAGCAAGCTTTATGGCCCGCAGAGACGCCGAATACGTTTGAGATGCCTATGAATTGGGACCAGTTTGATGATGTTATGCGTGACTTCCAGCAGGATTTCGAGCAAGTCACTGGACAGAACGTGGATAACTACCCAATGGATTTTCTGTAAATAATGTTGGAGATAAGCACGAACGTTTACTCCATTTATCTCATGTTTTCGTTTATTCCGTTGTTTTATTTATTTCTTTTTCACTCTCGACTCTTGAGTACATTTGGCTATTTGCGGGCGTATCAATCAGCACAGAGGAGGATGGTGTCCATGTTGGCTAGCGATGAACACTTCGTTTGTTATGTAGTAGATACACCGTTGTTCTTATATATAATTCATGAAATAGTTACGCGTTATTGATTAATATAAAGCGACTTTGTATTCCTGTAAATATGTTCTATTTCTACTACATAATTAGTCGTCAGCCTGGACGCTGATTCGCCACTTTGTTACAGGTGGGTCGCGACGCGGCCAATTGGCTTGCGGCCTGAGGAAGCTATGAGCAATAGAAGACACGCAGCTTCAACTTCAACTGTTCCACCAAACACCAGCACTGAAGAAGCCCGCTATTTCGTTCAATTCGATTCTATACATACAAACACCGACTCAACCAGACTCTCTCCACCTCACAAAGTGTTCAAAACAGTGCCCGCGAACAGAAAATAAAAGAAAACATGGCACCAAAACGCCAGCCCGTATCCTCCGCCGCCGCAGCATCACCTGCATCGACAACTTCATCAACAATAACTCCCTCCTCCACAACAACTCCCACACCACAATTGTCCACCGCGCCAGTGGCCCTATCACCGAAGGCTTCTGTTGCAGAAATCTCGCAGCACATTTGGAAGCGCTACTTGGCGCAAACATCGCAGCGGACTTTCCTTCTGGATGTCTTTATGGCCTATCTTGTCGTCGTGGGCGGGATTCAATTCGTTTATTGTGTTGTTGCTGGGAACTATGTAAGTCTCTCTCTCTCTATTCTTCTTCATTGATTTCTCCCCTTTGTCGCTTTTTCTAATATTAAGTGAAATAGCCATTTAACGCTTTCCTCTCCGGTTTCTCTGCTGCTGTCGGCCAATTCGTTCTAACTGCGAGCTTGCGCATGCAAACGAGCTCGGCAACGCCGTCTGCCAATTCTTCAAAGGGAAAGAGTACGACAGATAACCAGGAACCTACACAGGAGATTTCTCACGAACGGTATGGAGACTATTCCCGGCCCTTGCCCCCCTTCCCCAAGAGGGGAAAGATAAGAAGAACATTTCAAATTCTGGAAGCTTGGGAAAACATATGTCTGACAATTCTCCCTAACAGTGCATTCGCGGACTATATCTTTGGCAGCTTGATTCTGCACTTTTTCTGCATTAACTTCATTAACTAGACTGGTTCTCGGCTTATTCTGTTTAAAAAAAAGTTTGGATTAACTTTTCCCCCTCTCAGCTCCTCTCAAGCCACTGGAGTCGTCACTTTTTGCTTTTCTACTATCAACCACGTTGTTAAATGCGCGTTTTCTGGCGCCCTTCGTCTTGTGTTAATTGGGTCGCATGTATATTTACTGGAGGTTTTGATGGAGCTTTCTTGCTCTTGTTATTCGGATATATCGATTGAGGGGGCAGCCGGCTGCAGTTGAATGAATATGATTAGATCAGAAGACATCATTTTGCAGCTCGGCATATTGTGCTGATACAAGACATGGATGTACAAATATCCTACTGTTTGAAATTAAAAAGGTTAAGGACAGATTGGTCAATTCATGAACAAAAAGAAGTAGTTAAGAGTCTATTGCTATAACCGCGGACGTCCAAGGTACACTGATGCAACAATATATAAAACAAAAAGGTATCATTATACATATCCACATTGGAATCATGATATCAATTTACAGTATCAAAAAGCCCTTCCCCCAGGCCTCCGAGCAGTCACCGGCTTTTTCACTACACTTCCTCCTCCACCGCTCCTATTATTACCAGCACCATTCGACGATGATGATGTTGTCAAACCGCCTGCACCTCGCTTGTTACCGACAATCATCGGCCTTTTAACAACAGACGATCGAGCAGGTTTTCCAATGCCAACACCGACTTCGATCTCCCTTTTGCGGCGAGCTGGGTCTTCGCGTTCCTTTTCGCGCTGTTTCTCTGCAGCTGCTCGTTCGCGATCAGCTGCCATTTGTGTCTCGATTTCCATGCGACGGTTGAATTCGTGCTCTGTGATGCGTTTCTCGCGATGCGAGTAGCCTTTTTCTTTGACGGAGTAAAACACGCCTCCGAGTTCGGCAAGCCACTAGAAGATATATCAGTTGTAATTCTTGCAAGACTTCTACATAAATATGCATATAAACTTACGTGTGGATCCACTGCTGTAACAGTAGACATGTACTCTTTGCTCGTCAGAATGAGTTCATGGTAGACCACATAGTCTGGCACATAACCCAAGCCGTAAAGCGCACTTGTCGGATGCAATTGCACCGTCACACTTGTGCGGAGATTTATAAATTCGCCAATACCCTTCACACGAGCTGCCTGATGATAGTAGCCCGAGCAGATGCACTTTCGAATAACATCCCAATCGGTGCCGCAGCTGACAAGATTCATTTTTTGCACAGTCATGATATCGTACAGCTGATCCCGGATTTCCCTCGCTCGGCGAAGTGACTTAGAGTGCAAAAAGTGCCGCACGCACCACCCGTCAGAGTAACCATTGGATTTCCACTGCGTATATACGTGTAGTAGAGTGAGATGGTCTGATTCGGGGACGAAGAATTTTTCCCTGGCGGCATCGGATTCTTCTTGTCGTTCCTTAGGCCGGAAAAAGACGTTCGGTACTGAGAGCATAGAAACAATAGTTAACATTTCCTCACTGCACTGGTACTCCTCTGAGGCCGTAATCAACAGTTTTGCCAATGAAGGATCCATAGGGAATGGAGTCATGCGGCGGCCAAGGGGCGTCAAATCTCCCAGGTTGTCCAACGCTCCGAGTGACCATAGTTCGAACAATGAAGTAGATATTGTTTCTTGTGGTGGTGGGTCCATGAAATCGAAGTCTAGAAGATCTTTCACCCCTAATGACTTCAACAGTAGGACTGTGTTGGCCAGACTGGTTCGTTGAATCTCTGGGATTGTCTGAATGTAGAGTTCGTTTTTAAACGCCTGCTCTGTATATAGCCTGAAAGCTTTGCCTGGTCCCGTCCTTCCGGCGCGTCCAGCACGTTGACCAGAGTTTGCTTGAGAGATGGGCGTTATTTGAAGCGTATCCATACCCATGCGGGGATTGTAGACTTTTAGCTTCGAGAAGCCCGAGTCAACCACATACATAATACCATCCACAGTCAAGCTTGTTTCGGCGATATTCGTAGCCACAATAACTTTTCTCACTCCGGGAGCTGCTCGCTCAAATATTTTCGCTTGCTGCTCCGCAGGCATTTGACTGTAGATGGGAAGTATGCTTAATTTAGGAGGGTCATTCAACATCTTCAGTCTCTCATCAACAAGCTCACAGGTCGCTTCAATATCTTCCTGTCCAGTCATAAACACTAATATATCACCCGGTCCCTGCGATACGTGGATGGCAAGAACCTGCTTGACGGCACTATCCACATAGTCTTCACATGGTGAGCGAGAAAATTGAATGTCCACAGGAAAGGTACGACCAGGAATAATAAACTCAGGGGCTCCGCCGAAAAAACGTGAGAATCTTTCCGAGTTCATGGTAGCTGATGTGACGATCAGTTTCAGGTCCCTTCGTCGGACTAGCACTTTCTTGATCAGTCCCATTAGGACATCTGTATTGAGCGCCCGTTCATGAGCTTCATCCATGATAATGCAAGAATATTTATCGAGATCTGGTTGAACCAAAGATTCTCTTAGTAGTACACCATCGGTCATATCTACACGCACTGTTAGTACTCCCAAAGATGAATCTGACAAAAAGCAGAATGACTTACATTTGATTATAGTCTTGTCGCTAGTACAATCCTCAAAGCGAATGGCATACCCGACAAGGTCTCCCAAGTCAACTCCCATTTCTTCACTCACACGCTTGGCTACGCTCATGGCTGCGACGCGACGGGGTTGCGTACACCCAATCATTCCGTTTTTGCCATAGCCGTCCTCTAACAGGAACTGCGTCAATTGAGTAGTCTTCCCAGAGCCCGTCTCGCCTACAACGACGATGACCTGATTGTCTCGTATCACTCGGAGGAGATCTTCCCTCACGGCGAAGGCAGGGAGAAACTCTCTTTGTTCGCGCAACGTTTTGCTTTTGCTAAAAGCACTAGCTCCGCCGTCGTCCTTTTTGAGATGTTGAGCAAATTTATTGGTGCTCTTGTAAACCTCCTCAATTGGAGCTGCCACAGCGCTGTCGCCTTCGTCTTCCTTAATTCCAATCAAGTTGCCCAATGCCGTCCCCGCCATTGTAGTGGCCTCTTGTGCCTGCTTTTGTCGTTCTCTTTGCTGACGCCGCTCTCGAACAACTTTGCTCCCCTTACGACTGAAAACTGCCAGGTCACTCTGAGGATCACGCACTGCAGATATGGGCTCCAGCTGCTTTGTAAAAATCGTGCGGCCGTCGAGGAATGGCGGGCGCAAATCGTGCACCAGAAGGTGCACTCGGGTTCCTTCTTCATCGTCAAGGGAGAAATCACCGGTATATTCTCGTCTCTGCGCAACACCCGAGGTCAACATGCGATTTGTCTCCCAGTTGTCGATATCCTGTCGCTTCGCATCGCGGAGTGGCGCAGGGAGTGAGCTTTTTTGCCTTTTGGCAGGCGGCGGCGCATCGTCGCCAGCCATGGTGGACTAATAGTTTAATCGTCTGGTCCCTCTCGAATGGCTCTTGGTGAGCCGTGAAGAATGGCGTTACAACTGAAGCAAAAAGTTGAAAAAGACTGAATGGGTTGAATTGTCGGATCTATTTGACAGTTGCTTGATTGACATTTTGAGGCAAACGATGCAAACAACGACTAGTGCGGATGGAGGTGCATTTTGGCTTTACAGTCTAACGTCTTTTGGAATAGTGGGTCACCCTTCGAGCGAGTCGGAGCGACGACGAGAGACGAGAGCTACAATACGGAGTACGTAGTAACGTACTTCAAAATAATCTAAAATGTTGAGCAACCATAAAAAGAGTCTCGCGAAAGACTTTTTATTTCGATAAGCACAAAAACGTCGCAGATATACAACCTTTGGTAGCAACTTTTCTTTCATCCGTCATTTAGTGAAGCAAATAAGAATAGGAAAAAGATGGCAGAGAAGAAAGCTTTACTGTCTCCTCCGAATGAAATCGACCAAGTATAACGATTGAATGCAAATTTCAGGCATTATCGCAGCTCTTCTAACGACGTATGTAATAACCACCGTATTCTCCAATATTAGTCTCGGATACTCTATAGGGTTAGGGTTATGTACAGGCCGGTGTGCCAAGACTCGCCCCGCATTGAGAATAATCCATGTTTGTCGGCCAACGACCTCAACTCACGCCCACCAACCCATCCACATCATGGCCTCGCAACAGCAGATCAGTGTGAGGAAGCAGCAGGGTTAGTGGTACTATTCTGTTTTCTTACTATAGTGAATTTTCACTGTCAATACTCTGTCTGACCTCTTGACAATTTAGAGCTCCAGCTCCAGTATTCCAACTACAAGAATGCGCTTCAGCACATGGCCCAGAAAATCGGCGATATTGAACAGGAAACTGAAGAGCACAAGTGAGTTAGGATTTTTCTTTTTCTTTCGCTCGGTACTCGCAATTAGTCGAGCAGGAAATGAAAGGCAGCCGGTCGAATGTGTTTGACTGACCTTGGATATCACAAATATAGATTAGTCATTGAAACTCTCGAGCCACTTTCGGAGGACCGCAAATGCTTTCGTCTGGTTAATGGAGTTCTCGTCGAGCGGACAGTTGGGGATGTCGTTCCCTCCCTCAAAACAAATGCCGACGGCCTGAAGCAGGTGCTGGACGAGCTATTGAAGCAATACAAGGCAAAACAGACAGAAATGGACAACTGGAAGGTTAGTTTTCTTCGTTTTCAGGCATATCCTAAAAAGGCTCTATACTGCGGATATGCATTTCGTTGGCTTTTTTGATGAGTAAAGTTACTAACCCCCCCTTTTCTCCTTACATAGAAGAAGAATAATGTCCAAGTCGTTCAACAATGAGAGCCCAACCCAAATTACAGCACTTGCGTTGGCATTCCAGACAAGACTGCAGTTCAACTAGTCAGAATATTGGGTTACTCTCTGAGACAACGGCGAGCGATGATACCAGCTTGGATGAAAGTCTGGCAATTGGGGACATGACTGCTATACTTCGGGGATTAGGTCTGCTGGCTTTCCATATTCCCCTCCCCAAGGAGGACAATGTGACGGAACCCAATCTTGAAGAAGAGTCTTGCTTGGGAGTGAGTGGGCAAAAGACTGTCAGGCATGCCTTTCTTTAAACAAAAAAGGGGTAGATGTCTCGGAGACCGGAGCATACATATGAGACTAGACACTGTGAAAGTCTATATTTGGCTGGAGATGCAATCATGCCTGACAAGTTGGCATTTCGTAATGCGAGTACGAGGCGCCGATTTGTTGCGGAACGATTTCATGGCATTTGTAGTACGTAGTCAGTCAGACAACTGTCAAACAACCGAAAAGATTTCCGAAATCTATTTCCCCCTCCATGTCAATATTAAAGAAACGTATAGCTTGCATAATAATATCTGGTGTGGCTGTGAGTTGTCTGTCATGCAGTGTTAGCCTAAGGCATTAACCAGGTGGTGGTGGTCGCCCAATGAGATTGTCATCCTCACATACATCTTGAGCTTAAACGAAGAGCATATTTCTCTCTCTGCGCATGCTGTGAAGACGCTATAAACTGGCTAGTTGTGCGACGTGCATTAGGGCCATTGCCTTGCTTTTTCCATTCATTAAAATTCGAGTTCTATGCATTTGTCCCACTATCTTGGGCCTCACTTCTACAGTTTGACTGGTCTTGGGATATAGTAGTTCGGGGCGATCTTTGACCGTGAAACGCAAATAAGGTCCGAGGCTGAAACATTTGCTACGAGATGGCGTGCCATGTCATCATAAATAGTCTCCTAGTCCGTCATGGGAGCGCTCGTTGTTGTACAGGTCGTCAGCTCTGCCCAGGTACTCTAATCGATTCCATCACACCATAAAAGAATGCCGCGCCTCGAAGCACCGATCTGTGTGAAGTGGCACACAAATTCCACAATTCTCATTAATCCGAACGGGCTGTGCAGTTGGCATTTGAGTATTGACCATGCCTTGGACTGATCTGATGCTTCTTGGTTGCTAGCCTGGTAGGGCGCGTAATTACGGTATTTATATACGGCATTTCTCCGTGCTCGGGTAGGAAATTCCGGTGCGGTATTGTCACGGCGGTATTGATACCGACGTCGCGCATCTGCAGCCGGAAACGGGCAATCCTCAGTATTTTTCGATGCGACCGTTCCGGGCTCATCCGTCGAATTATGAATACATCAATGATCAGGTAGACATTCTCACGGCGGCTGTCGTTGTACATACATACGCCCTCGTAGTGAACCGAGTCGAATGCGACTCCACCAGGAAGCCTCGTATCTTCGCCCTGACTGGTGGTCCAAGCCGCGACTCGCGCTCTGTGCTGCCTCTCTGGTTCGCCAATGGGAAAGTACTGGCGTCTGCTCGTAAGCGTACTGTAGTCCGCGGTTTGTTGATGTTCACATCAGCCGCGTTTTCTCCATGAAAGAACTGAGTAACAACGAGTTTAAGTGCGATCAAAGCGAATCCTACTGTAGTTGCCCCCCCACTCCGCGCACCCCCTCCAGCGGAAGCTACCTAGCTACCTGCCTGCCTGCCTTCCTCAGTCACCTCCTCCTCCTCCTCCATCATCTCTCTCTGTCTGCGTCTGGACTGCATATCCGCACAACGCGCGCGCAATTCACCAGATCCTCGTCTGCAGCACACCCTTGTCGTCTCTTCTCTCGATCTCGAATCTTCCCCCCCGGTGGAATTCGCGCGTTAGTCGCTCTAGCCCGTTGGCGCGCCTCGCTCACCTACACCGCCAGAGGACCCATCATCCCCAAGAATTAACGACTCACGAGTCACCACTACTGACGTACCTTCTGCGCACTAATCCCCCACGCGGGTCAATCTAAAACACCCTTTCTCAGGCGCCTGCGAGGTAAATCGCTGCCCAGCCAGGCCGACTGTGACGCACCGCGTGCATCCATCTTGGACCGGAAAATCGCGCGCCCCCCCCTCTGACGTGGTCAACACTTGCCAACAGAGCACCCCGATCTGACTCCTATATCAGCGTCAATTATTGTCCTCGGACCATATCTAAAAAGATGTCTTCGGCCTCTCCTCCCAAGGAACCAGATGTGGAACCTGAGACTCAGTCAGGCGATGACCCCGAACAGATGGACCGCGACAACCAGGACCCAAGCGGACAAGGGCAAGACTTTGAGGTGAAGGAGCAGGACCGGTGGTTGCCAATTGCAAATGGTGTGTTCTTTTGCTCTTTTCATGTTCCTGCGTCTGACTCCATGCAATCCCCTCTTTTCCCTTTCCTGCTGCGTGCAGCTGGCTATTTTCCATTCCAATCATGCTACCCATGACCTTTCCCTTTTTGGTTCTAGCCCAGTTGTCTATCTATAAACTATGCATTATCTATCTTGTCTTTAATTTGTTCTTCACCGGTGTTTCAGACATGCGACTCTTGCAGTCCCTATTGGTCAATTTCGGGGTTTCAACGAATCCTTTCTCTTCGCTGAAAAGACTTCGATCATGCTTGGCTAATATCGATCCTCTTTTCTGACAGTGGCCCGTATCATGAAAACTGCGCTTCCGGAGAACGCCAAGATTGCAAAAGAGGCAAAGGAATGCATGCAAGAGTGTGTGAGCGAGTTCATCTCTTTCATCACCAGTGAAGGTAAGAATCCGCGCTCTTCTTCTCCCTTAGCAACAAGACAATATGCTTAATCCATAGTTAGCATCCGAAAAATGTCAGCAAGAGAAGCGCAAGACGGTCAATGGCGAGGATATCTTATTTGCCATGACCTCTCTGGGATTCGAGAATTATGCAGAGGCCTTGAAGATTTATCTATCCAAATATCGTGAGGTGAGTTATGATATTCTAGACAATGTATTTTAGATGTGCAGAGCTGATGTTTTGCATAGACACAATCCGCTCGTGGAGAGAACCAAAACCGGCCTACAAGCAGTGGATATAATGCTGGCGGACCAGTCGGTGGCTCAGCCAGTGGAGCCTCCGCTTCTCGTGGCGCAGGTGCAGCTGCCCCAGCTGGATTCAGTGGTGCTTCGGAGAATTCAAACAACATACTCGGCTCAAATCTGGACCCTGCAGAGCAAGATAACGCCGCCTATGGCTATGGGTCCATAGGCCACAATGGCGCTGGAGCTGAATTCCATTAAACGACAATGCACAGGCTACGCATGCATGCAACATGCAATATCCTAGTGCTGCTTGTACTTTTTCGTTGATCTCTTTCTTTATGTTTTTGAATTTCCCTGGGATAGCACGGATGCTGCGGTTTCAAAATCGAATCTTCTACTCTCATGTACAATCGACAGACAACAAAGGCGTTTTATTTGGCCCCGAGGACAGTGAGATTATGCTACAATGGCGACCTCTGCGCGCATAAGTGTCGTGCCCATGTACACAAACGTATCTTTTTCCAAACTGATTTTCCACTGGTGGTTTGAATGTTGTTGGACAAATTGCTTTTCGGTGCGGCGCAATTAACTGACTAGAGTGAAAATGACGCCAGACCCGAAGCAGGCGCTTAAGGTATTTTGGGGGTATGGGACAACAGGATGGTTTATATGATTATTGCTATTGCTACTGCTACTATTTTGAATATTTTTTCTGGGTGCTTTTCTAATCTCACGGTGGATGCTAGTCTACAGAAAATGCAATATAGATTTGTCAACGTGTAATCTGTCCCATGCCATGACCGAATAGCCATATCTGATATCTGGTAGATATAGTAGTATGTACGTACTTGCTCAATATTTCCAGCATACAAATTCGGCTCGATACATGTCACGTGTAGATTGTGGCCCGTGACAGCAAGCACAGGCAATTCTATTGGTCCGCCGGCTGCTCCCACGGCTCCTTCAGGACTTCTGGCCAATCACAGCTTGATATGGCAGCGCTTACTACTTAGCCAAGCCTGAGGCATCGTGGCTGCCCCACCAAACTAATCGAGGGTTCGGAGTACGCAACTGCCCTCCGTCGTCTCTCTTAAAAACCCCCGACCTCCCCCAGGCTGGTCGACTGACTCGACTAATACCCCTGCATCTCTCCTGCCTGGCCATGCTGCGGTGCGCATTCCACCTCCTTCACACTTGATACCGCACGAGATACGGCAATGGACATCCTTTGATTGATTGGGGTTTTGTGTGATTGGCGACTGGCTGCGCTTCGGTCTGTAGAGATTACTCCAAGTCAATGCAGCTCTCCGCATATTTTGATCAATGGCTTCGGCTGAAACCGAGATTCGATCACCCTTCGGCCATGGCGTAGCGAAAAGGAAACCAGGTATGGCTATTTATGGATCTTTATTTTCGTGCAGGCATTGTGCTTACTTTTATTTCTGCACTCGAAGGTGCGGCTTGCGTGCATTGTCATCGTCGAAAAGTAAGATGTGATGCGCAAGCAGTGGGGTTCCCCTGCTCCAATTGTCGTTCCTCCGGCAAAACCGATTGTCGCATACACGAGAAGAAGAAACGCCCTGCAGTTCGCTCAGTCTTGAACCCAGTGCCCATCCGCAGCCGACCCCCTCCTGTGACAATTGCAGGTCCGCGCTCCCAGGGAACTCCCAACGAATTTCGATTGTCAAACTCGCCCAATGATTTGCGCGCCACGCCACGTCAGGATGTTGTTAATGCAATCAACCATTCTCCGGAAATGAGTGGTGGCACTGATGTCCTCCACGCACAAGGGCTGGGTCTCCAGAATCGTGCCGCTCAGTCTCAACCTACAAACCCTCGTGAGGATCGACGAGAGATGGAAAATCGTCTAGTGACCCTTATTGACGATCAAGAACCCGATTCCCGCGAAATCCAGCGCGGAGTTCGTGCGATTTATGTTGGCCATGATGTGTCCAATATGTCCTTCCTTCTCCGTCAGCAGCGAGGCGATGAAGGGTCATATCACTTCGCTGGCAACGAGATTCCACGGCGTCGTCTTGAAATGGGCCACGATCAGTTCCTGCAGGACGCCTTGACTTTACCAGAGCAGTCTTTGGCCGACGAACTTGTCGATATCTACTTTACCCACGTCAATCCAGGTTATCCAGTCGTCGATGAAGAGCAATTCATGACTCAGTACCGCAATCGAGACCCTTCTGATCCGCCACCGATATTGCTCCTTCAAGCGATTCTACTGATTGGCGTCCATGTCTCTCGTGAAAAGCCGGAGAGAGAGGAGCTGGAAGATATATTGTATCGCCGATGCAAATGGCTGTTCGACCACAGAATTGAACGAAACCGAGACATACTCGTTCAGACGGCGTTGCTGTTGACATGGCATTCCGACGCCATCGACGACGATGTTTCTGCCAATGCTCATTATTGGGTCGGAGTCGCGGCTCGAATTGCTACAGGTCTAGGAATGCATCGCGACCCCGTGTCGAATAAATTTGCTGCTGGCGATCGTCGTATGTGGCGACGTGTCTGGTGGATCCTTGTTCAATACGACGTGTTGATATCGCTATCCTACGGCCGGCCCCAAGCAATGTAAGTTTGTTGCCGTCTTGTTTTGTTTTTGGGTTTATACTGCATGCATGTACATTCTGCTGACGTATCTTCTAGCAACTTGGAGGATAGCGATGTACGTCCTTTGACAACGGCAGATTTCATTGGCTGTGGTCCACGCGTACAGGCAGACTTTGTAATACATTTTGCCGAGCTCTGTTCGATGATTTCATACATAATTCGCGAACGATTTGGCCTGAAGGTCAGTGTGGAACGCCGAAAGGCTATACTGCCCGAGGCTGATGAAGCATTGGCGAACTGGTCACTGAGTTTGCCGGACTCATTACGACTCCGCCCCTCCATGGACTCGTGGTCCGCAATGCTTCACCTCACGTATAATAACTTTCTGATACTCCTCCATCGACCTCACCCTAAGGCATCTGCCTATTCAGAAGATTATGGTCCGCACGACGCCGAAATCTGCAGCGCAGCGGCCAGCGTCATTACTTCTATATTCGATGAGCTCCGGCAAAAGAACGGCATCAAATATCTTTGGTGCTCCGGCGTGTTTACACTCTTCACAGCAATGATTCAAGTGCGGGTTGAATTACGATTTTCAAATCCTGTATTAGCCATCAATGCTCTGCGAAGGTTCGACTCTACGCTTTATTCGCTTCGCTGCTTAGCCGACTATTGGTCCAGTGCCGAGACAATTCTGCGTCTTTTTGAGAATTCAAAGAGGCTGCAGCAGGATCTCCGCCTTGTGCACGAAGAGGTGCCAGGGCAAAATAACAACCGGGCTGTAGAAATGACATCCAGCCCTACAGGCGTTTCCGTTGCTGCGCCGATGAATTCACAGCTACACACCCTGGGTGCTGCTGCTCAGCAGCGAATCATGGACGAATCAGCAAAGGCTTCAATTCAGCCAAGCGAGGATTTCCGGTATAGCGGCAACATTATTGAAGAAGCTAACAACCCACCCACTGCTCAGCAAGCAGATAATAGCCTAGAACAGCCTCGAGAATACCTGGATTGGAAACAACTCTTCCCATTCGCCGGGCTAGAACAGCCTGTGCCTATGGCGATAGGAGGGTTGCCGGACATAGAGGACGAATGGCGACAGCTATATTGGGAGCCACAGATGTCAGATTTGCTGCAGGAAAGTGTCTGGCTGCAATGAATTAATTCCCCTTTTACAGTATATCAACATCAACAACAACAAAGTCATAAATAGTTATTCCGGGTCTGTAACCTCATAACATGTACCACCTCGCGATGCCCCTTCGGGTATATCGCGTTGCGTAACGGCCGTCGACCGCATAACAGCCGGGTTTGGTTTGGATACAGCTGGATGTATCTCAAATCAAATGGACGGCGGCATTTGAGGCGGCCAAGTGGCAATAAATGCAATAAATGCAATACAATATGAAATATATGCGTTGAATCTGCAAGCGGGGCGGCGTCGCTGGACGAACCACACAGTGACCCTTGTCGCGCTGCTAACTACATCCGCAGCGCAAATACGGGGCTGATTCGGCGCTGCTACACGAGGCCGTTTATCCCCGAGTTGTTTCCAGCGCGCACCCCGCCAACACACGCTTGCTGACTCGTCCCAAGCTAGGCATAGAGCTTGAGACCCTGAAAACAAAGCGAACTTAATTTCGACACGGGTGGACCGTGGGACAATAAAACACAATCTTACTCAGACCGACCATGGCCGGCGCCGGGAGAGGTGGCTTGCCCTCGGAGAGCCCTTTTATGCTGAGCGACCTCACGCAGAGCTTGCAGATGACATCTCGCAACGCCGAGAACGTCTCTCTGCTCAATAATAACAATGATAAGCTGGACGCCACGGCTGGGCCTGCCCATTATTTCAGATCGTCACCGCCTACTTCCCTGTCGCACCTCCCGCATCAGCCGCCGCCGCCGCAGCAGCAGCAGCACGCGGAGTGGTTTCGTCTTCACCCGCCTTCAGGTTTGCACTCGTCCCCTTCTGCCAATATCAAGCAGGAGTCCCTGGGCGGCGGCGAGGACGATGATGACGATGCCCCCGTGGAGGATGGCGAGCTCGGTCCCGACTCGAAGAAGCGCAAGCGCAACAAACCCACGCTCAGCTGCAAGGAATGCGTGGACAAGAAGATGAAGGCAAGTCTTGGTTTTGTTTCCATTGCAATGCCCTTAGCTTTTCTTTACGAGTGTGGGCATTGGGCATACATATATCATTATGTAGCAATATGCCGCACCCATAGATGTATGTGATGTATCAGAGACCCCACTGCCAGGCTGTCAGATACTATATCATACCCCCCTATAGACGGTTAGGCTTCTGCCAATCTGCCAATTGTCAAATGTCAATGCGCACTTGATTCTTTGTCGATCTGGCGTCAGGGTCCAGCTCCACTTCTCCAGACTATGTACGATCCGGCCCTCGGGAGGCTTCGGGATCAGATCCTAGTACGAGCTTAGTGGTACAATGTATATATGTACAACACTATTGTCAACCACAACTTTCATTATTTGTCGGCTATTTTACTAACTCTTCTTATGATGTTCAGTGTGATCGAGGCCGGCCGCAGTAGGTCTCCTTTATATGCCTCTTACAAGGCGCCTGCTTGATGATGATTTCCAACTGACTGGTCAGCTGTCTGTCCTGTATCCGAAGAGGCACTGAATGTGTTTATAGAATGAAGGCTGAAGCAGTCGAGTCTGTACACCCCGGCCTCATTGCTGGCTGCATCTAGCTGACCGATACAATATCTTTCCAGGGACAATAACCGCCAGTCTTCAACCCGTCGGATATACCCCCCGAGAGCTTCGAGGCAGACTCAATCTGCGAGTGATCAGGTTAGTAGCCATTGAATTGCCTTTGAGAGGAGAGATCGGTTACTTAGAATTAACTCTGCTTTGTAGGATAGCTCTCCAGGGTCCTCAAACAGCTCTAAACCGGCCTTGTTCACGCATCAAGGAGGCACTGATCTTCTTCTCAGCCATGTCCCATATTCCGAAGTAAGGGTCAGCAATATATTCGGAATCGGTGCAGAGTATGGTTCCGTCACTGTTACTTTTTTCCTGCTTGCATGGGTTTCCCGCTGATAATGCTCCGGGAAGATACCCTTTTCCCAATTACTGGACTCAGAACGGCGGCGTGTCTGAAGTGCTAAGCTTTTTTCCGCATAAAAAGCAAGCAGATATGTATGTGTTTTGTTCACAAGATTCAATGTTGCATGCAGTATATGTTTTCGTGTCTGACTCTTTAAATACCTCAAGCCTCGTGGGCATCTTTTTCGAAGCCGTCGACTCTGTCTACCCATTGATTAGCCGCGAGAGGTTCTACACAGACTACGAGGGCTTCTGGGAATTAGACGACTCAAAAAAGCTAGAAGTGGACATCGATTTTATTGCACTCGTCTTCATGATGCTTGCGATGGGAACTCAGTTTCTCCAGGGCCCTGATCCAACAGGTCAGGTTAAAGATGGTGCTGAATTCTACTCGAGTGCCTGTTACCAAAGTCTTCGGCTATTCTCATATTTGAACCGGACATCTGTTCGATGCCTTCAATCTATGGTCCTCATGACCTATTTCTTATTAAACTCGGGGCGAGCCTCCGATGGCTGGGCTTTCTCCGGAACCCTCATCCGGCAAGCGTATGCTGGTGGAATAAACCGCGAGCCGACCCTGATCAGTCCTAAGTTCACCAAATTCCAGCGTTTGGAGCGTCGACGACTATGGCATGGAATTGTTTGCCAGGACAGTTTTATGAGTATGAGCCTCAGGCTTCCACCGACTGCCATTCACTTTGACGTCGATAATGCTGCTCCAATGCTAGAGAACGACGAGTCTTTTTTCACAGATGCCAGCCTCGAAGCTGCCAGTGAGGACTTGAATCATGACTCCTCTCATTCAGACATTGGGTATGTTC
Organism: Penicillium sp. OUCMDZ-019; assembly: GCA_011750695.1. Lineage (NCBI taxonomy): Eukaryota > Fungi > Ascomycota > Eurotiomycetes > Eurotiales > Aspergillaceae > Penicillium > Penicillium sp. OUCMDZ-019. The sequence goes on along the minus strand of WTTZ01000008.1, from coordinate 143,883 downwards.
AGAGCATGTATTCGCTTGCGCTGCTTGCTCAAGAAACCATATCAACACCGCGGTCATTGTCTATGCCCGTGGCGTCCACCCCACGTCAAAGAAATCAGCTGCTGGCACGTTTTCGGTCGTGCTATCGGACCTTTCCAGATGCATTTCGTGCCTGGGACGAGGAGACCATTGAAGAAACGGCTCGGCAAGGAAAGAAACGCCTTGTCCGGCAAATCATGTTTCTCACGGGACTTTATTGGCACTGCATCACCCTAATCCAAAGCGAGGGGCTAGAAGACGTCTCTTTCTCGCCGTCATCAGATGAAGGCGCGAAGAGCCCAGCAGGTAATGTCGACAATTGGGTTCGCGGGACATTGGACGCTGCGTATCAGTCGATGCGATCCTTTTTTACGATCTATTCTGTCCTTGGCGGGGAGGGCAGTGTCTGGTGGGCTTTTTGCCATCGGGCCTTTTCAGTTTCGGTACGTCTACTCTTTTTCTTTTTAAATCACTAGACACTAATGAGACTTTTTTCACGGTTCACAGATCACCGTAGCAGACCTGCTGAAAAAGCACGAGACTGCTCGGAGTCGAAGCAACTCGGAGACGACTACTTTCTCGAGTTCTTCCAAGAATTCGAATCAGAACAGGCGCAATTCGACGCTGGATTGCTGGGGGCGAGCGCGGAACGATTTGCACCATATGTTCGAGCTTCTCAAGATGCGAGCACAGGATGGTGACGCGGCGGCCAAAACTCGTGTCGAGGTTCTAAGCAGCTATCTCAATTGTTGATTGATTTTGCCACAATCTTGTGGTTATATATATTATGAGTCATGGCTCTTACTGAGGCTGGTCCTTCAGATAAGTTAGATATATACCAACTTACTAATATTAGTAAGAAAGAAGTTGATGTCAACTATACCTGTTACATAGGCATTTCAATAATGCCATATCACTAGTTTTGTTATGCTTAGCCGTTTTTTGAACCATACCATCCATGGATAGTTCTCTATCAAAATGCCTCGTATTCTAATTTTCCATATATGCATTATATAGGCAATGGTCATCCAAAAACAAACCGTTTCCAGTTCTCGGCCAATTTCCGCGTCCCATCCTCAAGAGACCAACCTCGTACACGGCACACCGTCCTGACAACCTCTTCGAGTAGACTGTCCATTTTCTCTCCGGCACAGTGCAGATCGCTCTCAACAAGGATACGATCCTCTGGTAATGATTGCAAGGCCGCCGCCACCTTGTCTACAGTAGGCCCGGTGAAGTTAATGAGAGTCGAGAAGGAGAAGTAGACATCCGACGGCACTGTAGGGCGAAGAAACTGTTTTAGGGCTTCTGGTGTCCCGGAATAGGAGTGCATGCAGATCCGGGGTGGATATGGAAGAGGAGAGTTTGCTGCATCATCTCCATCATCCCCATCGTCTATAAACTCGTTCTCTTCCCCACGAGCACGTGCCTTTCGCTGTCGTTTGCTTTCTTTTTTCCGTTCATGGCCCTTCCATAGTTCCTGCAAAACGTCAAAAACAGCCCCATGCGCCTGCACACTGTGCACAGAAACGGCGCGTCGCAGCTGACCTGCAAGCTGCAGTTGGGCCTTTAGCAAAGCCTTTTGGTGCGCAATCGTTACTTTGTATGGGGACAGTTTCCGTCCCTCCCGCGAGCCAGGTGTGAGCTCTGCATCGCGCGCTTCGATTTCTTCCTCTTGCCATGGCATGGGCAGTCGGAAGGCCCTGTCGAGGCCAACCTCGCCTACAAGGGCATTGGGATGCCCCAGGAGACGCGCTCTGGTTTCAGCAAGGAGGGCCGAGAGCGGTTTGGGTGTTGGTAGAGTTTTAAAAAAGGCAGTGCTATTGTCACTTTCGCTCCCCGTCAGCCCTGTAAGCACATCTTGGTAATGTTGTATTTTCCTTGACTCTTCGGTCTCTTCGTCTGGTGTTGTCGTGTCTTGGAGGATACTGATTTGGTGCGCAAACCATGGATGCCAGCCAAAACACGGGACGATCTTGCCGTTGTCGTCTTTGGCACCAGTATTTTGATAGTTGCCAAGCTGCTTTGCAATCTGGTCCACGAGTTCCTGGTCCTCTCCGCGTGTAGACATGACGGTCAGCGCCGTGGCGTGCATGTGTGGGATGTCTGATATTGATGTCATGGTGTCGGTGGGGTGGCAGTGAGCATCGAAAACGCCCAGTTCCCATGGCAAGGGAGGTTGTTCTTTTGGTGTTTCATTTTGTATATTGGGTTCTGCCATTTTGTGTGTTTTCCTGCTTTTCCATTCCCCGTTGTGTTGTGTTGTCGGTTGCTTGGAGTTGATGTTGGAATAAGCTCGCGATGTCCACATTTTTATATAAGCCAGTCGCCAGTCTTTACTTACAGAACTTTTATAGACAATCCACAAATCCACATCTAATACATACGTATGTTACAGTCCACGTAATTATTGACTCTACAATGAATAATGATGCCATAAAAACTATATGTATTCGATTTCTTTATTGTATATACCGTACTGTAATTACCAAAATCGCCCCCGCATGCATCAGCGTCACATGTCAAGCCAGTCAGCCAACGGTTATCACCAGTTTCATCCTTCGTCCATAACAATCATATGCATTCTCACCCTGCTCTTCTCCATATTCATGCATGCATGCATATCCCTGCCAGGAGTCTGCCTGTCTCCTCACGATCCGAGCGTTTCCTGACAGCCGAGGACCCCTCTCTATAGTATGACAGATATTGTTCTCCTCTGCCAAACAGGTTTGGCCATGATGAGATGACTCTTTTATCATAACATTCGAACAACATATACAACTACTATACGTATTTGTCCCGGAGAAAGGAACAATGTGGTCGGCACTGGCACACCTCTTCGTTCTGCCATTCCTCCTCATAATATCGATTCCCCTGGCCCTGTCCGCATCCATCACGGCATTCTTGGCCTTCATAACGCTGTTCCTTCGCGCACTGGTTGTGTATTTCGAATTGAGCTTTGCGCTGCTCGCCAATTTCTTCTTATTCCCAGCCCATTCCCCGGCGTCTGCACCGTTTCTTGCCCTTTCTGCAGCAACTACGCCGGCTGTCGATCGATCTCCTTCGAGGACGAAACACGGCCATCACTATTATCATGATAATCGAAACAATACACAGCATAGTACCGCGAATTCGCTACACTCAAAAGAAAGCGTTGTCGAAGACTACTTTTTTCATCGTAATCACCCGGTTGGTCCGATCCATTACAGAAAAGGTCTTGTGGACATACATGCTGACAAGATTCCAAACAAAACAGCATGGCCCTACTCTAATGTCCTCGCATGAAGTATTGTCTAGCTTTATCTCTGGCAATGCCGAGCGCGACTTTGAGGGTGTTGGTGGCTGGCGAACGCCTTTGGCGTCACGGAAAAAGCTTCGGACATCTTCGGCTTCGTCCGTAAGCTACAATAGTAGTGAGGAGGCGCTAGACGATGATGACCAGGCCTGGGTATCAATCAATAAACGCCTGGAGCTTCCTTCAAGACGTTTGAACCTCGCCTCGCCGAATCTGTCGCCGGTCATGGCTACGACAGTGGAATCGATTGATGTTCGCCATCAGCAACCGCAACGACCGAGATTTCACAGACGATCAGTCACAACGCCCTTATTCTCGAAACAGAGTCCTTCTCCAAATGCTTCTTCCCCAGCAGAACAAACAACAGCTCGCACACAACTCCAAACATCGAAATCCAGCGCCGGTCTTGATTCTCTACCCTCTTCCTCCTTTCCTCGGCCATCGACGTCTCATGCTCTCCTCCCCTCGGCCTCCTGGCACGATCCCCCTTTCCTCATGACACCGACAAGTTTTGGCGCAGACTATAAAATGGTGCACTATCCGAGCTTCGCTAGTCGACGAAGGAGAAGCTCCGGGGGTTCTTCGGCGGCTGCAAAGGCTATATCCCTGACCGGGTTAGGGCTGACCTGATTGATATCCCTGAGCGCATCCGTATCTGTTACCTGAATTGAGCCTGCAGTTTCAGCTAAGGCGAAAACAATTACTGTATGTGTATATTGATGTAATGACGTGACGATTATCAAATGTGAAATGTATTAGTATGATATTTGCGTGTATATCCATTGGCTGGCTTTCGTTTTCATCAAGTATTTCAGAATATCTTCAAAAGAAAAGAAAAAAAAGAAAGTCTATATGTTGATATATGTTCTGTACTGCAAGCAGACCACGAAAATTGCTTTTCTTGCCTATCCCAGCCCGAAGAGTAGAGTGCTGACATTTGAATAAAAAAAGAGGACAATCGCTGGATGTCCTGGCTCCTAACTTGAACCGAAGGAGAAATGTAAGAAAATTGCATTTATGATAGACGTTTCGCCTCTCTTCGTCGCACATCCTCCATCTCTTCTAGAACGATCTTATTAAACTCTTTATCCCCTTCTAAATAAAGATGATGGCCTGCGTTCTTGACAATAATCACTTTGGCAGAACCATTCTCTGCTCTGCGCTGTTCGGGGGTGGCGTCCTTGAGTGCCTGGCGTTTTGCCTCGTCCAGCTTTTCTTTCGCCGCAAAACCACCGGCGACATCCATCCAGTCGTGATCACCGTACATGAAAACGACAGGTATGCCGTTTTCGCTTCGGGGCTGAGGTTCGCTTGTTGAGCCCGCAGATGGTGTAGGTATGTCTGAGTTAGAGTTGGATGGTGATGGCATTGCTGCGGGCGAATTAGGCCGAATGACCTGTCGGCCTAAGCCTTGAATTCGGTGAATCAGGGGGCTTCGTGCAAATGCTCCAGGCGCCAGTAGATATGTGAGCGCATACTCGCCACTGCCACGAAGTCGGAAGATAGAATATGTGTAGTCATGTAGAGCTGCTGCTTCGTCGGAAGGTAGATGTGCAAATCGTCGAGAAGTCCAGCGCGAAACTAGCCGCGGACCGAGAGGACCAGACCAACGGATGAAGCTGAAGGGCGAGACATTAGCATCCCAGAGGTAGGTTATGATGCGCGGTAAACGTGGGCGTGGAGTAGCGCCTGAATCTGGTTGGGGTCCATTTAGAGAATTATCGTTTTCGTTTTCTGTCGCAGTGGAGTCAGAAGGCGTCGGCATTTCCTCGTTGACTGCATATGGGTTCTCCGGAACTCCCACCGGCGAAACGAGAATCAGCTTGTTGAGGCGACCAGGGTATTTAAGAGCGTATGCGGTAGCCACGTAGCCTCCCATGCTATGGCCCATCAGCGTGAAACGATCAATCTTGCGCTTCACCCGCCATTCCTCAAGAGCGTCGATGAACCAATTCTCCGCCTCTGTAATGGCTTCTTGGCGATCAGTCGCCTTGATCTTGAACGGCGGCCGTGTGCTACGGCCCATGCCCAACATATCTAACGCATAAAGATGCCAGCCTTTGGCGCGACTCAATGGCTCAAAGTTCCTGTAGAAGAAACCAAGCCCGGCACCATATCCATGCAGAATCACAAGGTTTTGATCGACTGTCTCGTCCAGACGTTCCACAGAGAATTCGTTGAGAGCCCGGTTTTTGCCGCTTAGCTCGACCATCCGTGAGCGCCAGCGACGTGGTCCATATGGGTCGTTGCTGGAGTTTATAGCCTCGTCACCAATCTGACTAGGATCGGCCGTCTGCAAACTATCGGTCCCGGTGGGTGAATTTGGAGCGCTTGCAGCATTACCCGTTTGCCGCTGAGTAGGGGCCTCTTGGAGGTAGGGAATGGACGAAAGAACCTTGTGCTCGGCCGTTGCAGCAGGTGCCTTCCGCCACTGATCAAGGGACATGGTCAGCACAGTGGTTCCATTGTTGCAAATGAGGTCGGACATATCTTACCCATTGACTCCAGCCGTCTCTCATGCCTAGCGGAAACCACGAGTTTGATGCAGATTCCATACCGTGCGTCACCGAATGGGGCAGTTTGGAGTCCAGCGCTTCCTCCGAATGGCGCCGCAGGCCATCATTGACAGCTTCGACCGGCGGCATTGCGAGGGAGTATTGGGTGGTACGCCGTGAAGTGTCGACGGAGAAAAGGCGAGAGGAAGTCAAAGGGGATATAATAGCCGAAGCGGCTTGTCTTGCTTTATGTGTCCGGAAGACTGGCGACAACTGCACCGGACACACCGGCGTTGGATACACTTTGACCCTTGTATAGGCACGAATGACAGGAAATGTCCTGCCACTCACCTAAACATGGACCGCGCCGGGGTTAAATACTGTAAATGTCGGTGGCGAAGTACGCGGCAGGAGCACTATGCTTCGATCGAGAACGGTGTGATTCCACCAATAGTGTGGGACAATGGACGATAAGGACGAGAGATTGCCAGGCTAGCTCCGTCCTCCGCAGTGAATCGTAGAGAAGTTCGTCCGAGTACGAGCGACGTCGTGGCAGTAGCGGTAGGCACCACCGTTTCTGAGGTCAGAAGAGGTTTGGTTGGCCCGCGGACTTAGGCCGGACTTTAGCTTTACTCGGGTGCGGCCTGAAGTCGCGGCCTGCGGGCTCAGGCATCGATCGGTCTGCTCTGTTTGGCTGCGGCAGAAACAGCCCAAGCCTCAAGGCGCATCACGACCAACAACAGAGCGAGCTTCATTGACAGCATCGCACACCACATATCAATCCCGCTTGCGCATATCCTCCGAAGCATCGATTGCACTTGCATCTGATGTGCTTCCGTTTTCCGGTGATGCGATAGATGGTCCAGGCAGATCAACCAACGGGTCGGCAGTCGACTGCAGCCCGACGACAACAATAGCATCTATTTACCGAGTCTCGCGACATGGCTTCTCGCCTAGACCAGCTGGTGAAAGGAGCTCCAGCGCCAGAAGCACATGTGCCGTTCAATGACTCGCCTGCACCCCTACCCAAGTCCTTTCTCCAGGGCGCGCCGGACTCACGGCCTACAACCCCAGACCCGCTCTCTACATTACCTTCCTCGCCGCCGCAGATATACCTGAACTTGTTAATACTCGAAAGCTCGTTGCGTGCCCAATATCTGGCATTACGAGAGCGTCGCCGCCAGAATACCTTCTTTCTCCTGCTCTTGACGTTATGGATTGCTTATTTCTTCTACGCGTTGTTTATGCGGCCCCGAGAGGATGGTAGCGGGGTAGGAGGCTCGATATACTGGATGGTAGAGACGGGAGAGAAAGTGGCGTTCATGGGCGGCATTGTCACTGGTATTCTGGTCTGGGGGACCGGACAATGGGAACGGGGAATGCGATGGCCACGGCGCTGGTTCGCCGTTGCCAATCGAGGCTTACGAGGCATGAACACCAAAATAGTTTTAATTCGCGGTCCGTGGTGGAAAGAGCTTTTGTCATTGCTCTCTTTTATCTTCCCATACTCATCGCTATTCCAGTCGTCGAAGAACTTCCAATACGTGGAGCTGTCTCCATCCGAGAAACGTGCTAGCAGACAGCTGTACTCCGTCCACGATAGTGACAGTGACTCGGGTTGCATTGAAGAGGATCTGGCTCCCGGGGGAGACTACATTCGTCTGTTGCTTCTGCCCAAAGCCTTTTCTCCCGAGTTTCGCGAGAACTGGGACGAATACCGTACAGATTATTGGGAAAAGGAAAACGAGAGACGCACACAGCTTCGTCGAAAAGTTCAAGACCGCGAACGGCAGCGAGCCCGTCAAGAAGGTGGTTGGCTGTGGTGGCTGCCCTTCAGATGGTCACGTCCGCGAAGAAACAAGGCGGATCTTCATCAACATCACCGCCAGATGTCAAGCATTGCTAAAACACACGAAGGCCGGCCTCGCCGTAATACACGTTCCAACTCGCAGTCTCTTCATAATCGGGGCTTGTCTCGTAGCTCAACCCCGGAGAGTGGTGTGGCAAGTGGTGCGGCAACGCCAACAGAATCACAGATGCATAAGCGCAAAAAGAGCCTGAGACCATCGAGCGCAAGGGGCCTATCGCCTCTCTCCCCTCAGATTTCAAAACGAGACTCTACAATATCAATGTCCTCCACGGCATCTGATGACTCCTTTCTGCCGGGATCCAAACATAAGCGCAATGGGCCGGAGGTCAACGCAGCCGCAGAAGCTTGAGCTTGTACCTACAAGACTGAAGTCGTAACTGGTGTTTTCTGATTGTATACAAGCGCAGCGTGACGTGACAAAAAGCAGTGTATTTATGTAGTGTTGAAAATGGATTCATCGATCTGTCTACAAAACTTGATAGCCCCTATGACAGCTGTCTTTTCCCGGTAGTTTAGTGTGCTTTTCCGCTGCTATTAAATTCGTATATGAGTTAAAGAGACTGTATATCAAAGCATTGAAGTAGCTAGGGCAAAAGCTATACTATGTAGATGACTTTCTTTGGGCCAGCCGAGGCGGCTATCAGACGTTACTAGCCTCAGGCAACCCCCCCACCCGCAAAAACCAAAATTCTCGCCCCTCCAAGTAAAGACCAAATTTATCTCCATTCCTTGCAAGAGTACTCCCAGTACTGCTCGTGGTTGGACGCGCTCAGGGAAGTCCTGTCATTTACAGCACCCTGTCTTTGAAACCGAGCATCCGCCCTTGAAATCGGTGCTAGAGAAAGAGCCCACACACTACGTATCTCCAATATTAGTTTATCGATACTAAGCGCTTCCGCTATCAAAACCTGTTTGAACGCCACCACACATTCGTACTCGGCGGATGCCTTACACTCGAGACAGCCTCGAATTCGGTCCTCTTGAGTAGATTAGTCGATACAAAAAGTCACCATGGCGCCCAAGAAGAAGGGAAATAAGAGACAGGAGGAGGACTGGGAAGCTGACTTGGGTGAATCTGCGCCTGCTGTCAACGATGCACCGGCCGAAGAAAATGGCGATGCCGAAGCCAACGGCGGCGACGATGGCCAAATGGGAGGAGGTCTGCTGGCTGCACTGAAGAAAAACCGATCGAAGAAGGCTAAGAAGGGCAAGGTTCAAAACGATTTCGTCGAGGGTGAAGATGCTGCACAGGCGGACGCAAATGGTGATGCCGAAGTCGATCTTGCCAGCAAAGCGCCCCAAGAAGGCACATTCGATGACGAAGATGATGTATTTGCTGGAAAGCCCAAAAAGGGAAAGGCTGCTCCAGCGGCTGCAAAGACAGAACCCCCCGAGGAAGCGGAAGAAGGTGGCAAGGTGAAGTCTAAGAAGGAAAAGGAGAAAGAGAAAAAGGAGCGTGAGAAGCAGAGGAAGAAGGAGCAGGTTAGTAACTCCCTTTCAAGGTTCTAGGACATCTGCCGTGAAAGATCTCATTAGTTTCTAACATCTGTATTTACTCCAGGCCGCAAAGAAAAAGGCTGCCGGGCCCGCCGCGCCCTCCGCTCCCCCCAAGGAAGAGCCAGAAGTTGAAGTCAAGGCCGAGCCAACCCCTGCTCCAGCTGCTAAAGCAGAGCCTGCAGGCAAGAAGAAGAAAGTGCCTGCACACTTGGCTGCTATTCAAAAACAACAAGAAGCTCTTAGGAAAGCTCAAGAGGAAGAAGAGCGCCGTTTAGCCGAGGAGCAAGCTGCGGAGGCCGAGCGTCAGCGTCAATCTGAAGAAGAAGAGAAGAAACGGGAAGAAGCGCGCCAACGTAAGAAGGAGAAGGAAAAGGAGAAGAAAGAACAGCTTCGAAAAGAAGGCAAACTTCTCACCAAGGCCCAGAAGGAGGCCAAAGAGCGCAATGAGCTGCGCATGAAGCAAATGTTGGCTGCTGGTGTAGGCCATGTTGCTGGTCTCGGTGAAAAGGGAGCCGAGCCATCTGAAAAGAAGAAGACGGTTGTGACGGGCCGCAAGAAGAAGGCCCCAAAGAAGGACGAGGTGGATTTGGAAGCAGCAGCCGCCAGAGCACAAGCACAGCGTGAAGCCGAAGACGAGAAGCGTAGAAAGGAAGAAGAGGCTAAGGCCCTAGCAGAAGCAAAGGCTAGCGCTGCAGCTGGTAAAGATGACAGCGACGTGGATGACTGGGAGGCAGCTGCGGATGCCACAGATGATGTGAAGGACAGCTGGGACGCTGAGTCGGACGAAGAAGGACAAGACAACAAAGAAGTTGCAAAAGAGGGGGCTAACGGAGCTGCAGCCGAAGAGGACTCAGAGGAGGAGTCAGATGAGGACAGTTCCTCGGACTCAGAGGATGAAGAGTCTACTGCCGCTCAGAAAGCCATTGCCCAGAGGAAAGCAGAGGCTGCAGAGCGACGCAAGAAGCAGCACGAAGAAGCTCTCGCTGCCCGATCGAAAGATAACCTACGTTCTCCTATTTGCTGTATTCTGGGTCACGTCGATACTGGAAAGACCAAGCTTCTCGATAAGATTCGACAGACGAACGTCCAAGAAGGCGAAGCAGGAGGTATCACTCAGCAGATTGGTGCTACTTACTTCCCTGTTGATGCCTTGAAGCAAAAGACTGCTGTCGTCAACGCGGACGGGTCATTTGAATTCAAGATTCCCGGTCTGCTCATTATTGATACACCTGGGCACGAGTCTTTCTCGAATCTACGTTCAAGAGGTTCATCCCTGTGTAACATTGCTATCTTGGTGGTGGATATTATGCACGGTTTGGAGCCACAGACTCTGGAGTCGATGCGTCTCCTCCGAGACCGCAAAACACCTTTTATTGTTGCATTGAATAAAATTGATCGTCTCTACGGATGGAAGAAGATTGATAACAACGGCTTCCGGGAAAGTTTGGCCATGCAAAACAAAGGTGTTGTTAACGAGTTCAAGACACGTCTTGAACAGACAAAACTCGCCTTTGCCGAGCAAGGATTCAACTCCGAGCTTTTCTACGAGAATAAGTCGATGGCTCGCAATGTTTCCCTCGTACCTACGTCAGCGCATACTGGTGAAGGTATCCCTGATATGTTGAAGCTTTTGACCACGCTTACTCAAGAGCGTATGACAAACTCTCTCATGTACCTTTCTGAAGTCGAATGTACAGTGCTTGAGGTCAAGGTCATTGAGGGTCTGGGTACAACCATTGATGTTGTTCTGTCGAACGGTATTCTCCGAGAGGGTGATCGAGTGGTGCTCTGTGGTTTGAACGGACCTATATCAACAAATATTCGAGCACTATTAACGCCGGCACCGCTCAAGGAGCTTCGGTTGAAATCACAATATGTCCACAACAAGGAAGTCAAAGCTGCTCTTGGTGTTAAGATTGCCGCTAACGACTTGGAACATGCCATCGCTGGTTCCCGTCTAATGGTCGTCGGTCCTGATGATGACGAAGAAGACCTGGAGGAAGAAGTTATGTCTGATCTCGAGAACCTGCTCAGCAAGGTATCCAAAGATCAGCGCGGAGTCACTGTGCAAGCATCTACCCTTGGTTCTCTTGAAGCCTTGCTTGAGTTCCTCAGAGTTTCGAAGATCCCCGTGTCTAACATCTCTATTGGACCTGTGTTCAAGCGCGATGTGATGCTGGCAGGAACAATGTTGGAGAAAGGTCTCAAAGAATTTGCTGTCATGCTTTGCTTCGACGTCAAGGTTGATAAAGAAGCCCAGGCCTACGCAGATGAAGTCGGAGTCAAGATTTTCACTGCAGATATCATCTACCATCTGTTTGATGACTTTACCAAGCACATGGCAGAGTTGAGCGAACAGAGGAAAGAAGAATCCAAGATGCACGCAGTGTTCCCTTGCGTTCTCAAGACCGTCGCTGTGTTCAACAAGAAGGATCCCATCGTCATCGGTGTGGACGTTATTGAAGGCAGCTTGAAATTATTGACACCAATTGCAGTTGTCAAGCCGAACGCAGCTGGACAGAAGGAAGTCATTCAACTGGGCAGAGTGTAAGTTTCCATACCTTACGAAAACCAAAAGAAAACACATAGCTAATCTCGACCATAGTGCCTCCATTGAACGTGAGCATAAAGCCATCCAGGTTTGCAAGCGTGGCCAACCCTCGGTGGCCGTCAAGATCGAAGGAGCGAACCAGCCCATGTACGGACGACAATTGGAAGAAAGCGATACGCTTTACTCCGAGATTTCACGAAAGAGTATCGATACATTGAAGGAGTTTTACAGATCAGACGTCACGATGGAGGAATGGGGGTTGATTAAGAAGATGAAGCCACTTTTTGATATTCCATGATGCATGAACAGACAGATGACAAAAGTTTGTATGCTTTGTGTGTAGATTGTGATTCTCATGATATAATATGATTCCACTTCAGAAAAATCAAATGATATATGATACCTGGGTATTCTTCCATTTCGTGAATTATATAGACAATTTGATATGCTACTTGACATCGTACACGGTAAATACCAATCTACACGAGAACAAGGAATTGCCTTCCTCATCCGCCAAAGCATTTGCGTCGTGAGAACATCTGATCAATGATCTCTTCATCCTGAGTTTGCAATCAAGAGCAAGTTGATAGTGGTATGATCTATTCGTCCGCTTCCCATCTTTCCACCTTTCCTTTCTTATCCGACCAATCCAGCCAACTACCATAATACACCTTTATATTCTTGGGCTCATAGCCTGCCTGAGCAGCCAATTGCGCAGCTGCGGCTGCCCTTACGCCAGCCTTACAGTAGAAGATTATTTCCTTTTCGCTTTTGCTGGGATCGGCACTGCCTTCGGCTATCGCCTCAAACCCAGGCTTGGGATACCCAAACCTTGTCTCGAATTCGTCCGGGGGCAAAAAGTATGCATCTGGTTGTGAGGCAAGGGGAACTGAAACGGCGCCGGGGATGATTCCTGTCGCAGCGAGTTCGGCGGGTTCACGGACGTCGACGAGGATGGTGTTGGAGGGGGAGGTGAGTGTGGCATTGACCTATACGTATACACATTCCCATGTTTAGCCAGTTTCATCTATTTAGTGGAGGAGGGGGACTAAGCCAAGGACTGGGAAGGGACAAATCTCATACATCTTCAAATCCAACATGCTTGAACCCGTCGTCTCCAGAACTGTACTTCCGACGTTGTTGGTACTGACGAGATTGGACATGGTTCACCGGAATGCCTGATGCTTTCCATGGCTGGTATGTCGTCGTCGAAAAGTTCCTGCACCTTCGAGGCGTGTAGTGAACCTGCGATGTAATGGCAATACTGCTTCGCGATGACGCTCGAAGTGCTGAGCTCGCGCTGCGGCGGGCTACAGCGCTGATCGGAATTATTGACATTGAAAGAAAGATATGAAGGTATCAATCACCACTTTATAGATATTGAGATGTATTGAAATTTAGATCCCAATATTCCGTTAGCATCGAATAAAAGAATTCCGCTTTTGTTAACTACTGGTTGAGTTATGACGATATCGTTCCAAGGTTAGTCGCAACTCACCGCCTACCGTACTGTGATTAGCGTTTATGAACATCCCTAAGGAGATACAAGACGAAATTCAAATAGTATAGGAAAGATATTTAGAGAATAATTTTGAATTTTTAAAAAAGAGCTCATTAAGCATAGCTGCTTGATAGCACGTAGAGGGCCGGAGGATGACAACTTGAACACTCAAGACAGGGAAAAAGAAGAAAAAAAAATACAGATCCAAACGCGCTGTCTATGGCACTGAACAAGTAGCAGACGCCGGTTCAGATGCCGATGAAAAAGCATATCGAAAAATTAAAACCATATTTCAGAACAGCCCAGCCTCCTGCTAGGGCCAAAAAAACCTGTCACTCAAGCCGTTAAAAAACGCCGGCACCCTCGCATGTGCTTTCTGACTGCATTGATATAAACTATAAACGTCGGAATTTTGCTATACAATGGCCGGGGTTACCAAGCCTTTAATCCCGGGGAGTGAAGACAAGGGGGCAATCATCCTAAGCCAGTTAGTAACTGTTTCTTTTATTCAAAAACGGGAATAGAAAGAATAGGTAAAACTCGACATACCTGTGGGAATATTGTGGCAAAAACCTTGATTTCTTCGGAAAGGGGAGTAGGATAATGCTCCCAATTGAGATGCATGCTAGCCTTACCAATCAAACCCATAAGGTTGTGAGTGGCATATGTCTGTCCGAGACAGTAGTGGGGACCAGTTCCAAATATAAGCCAGTTCTTAGTTTGACTTTCGGCAGTACCTGTAATCCAGCGATCAGGGTTGAAAGTCTCAGGGTCCTCGTAAGCCTCGGGATCATGAACCGAGGGATAAACCGAGGGAATGACCATGGAACCCTTGGGGACAGTGTACGTCTCCGTGATAGGGAAGTCTTTCTTCGCAACGTAAGGGACCATGATGACTGGAGGACGGTAGCGTAGAGTCTCTTTCACAACGGCACGGGTGTAGGTCATGCTTTCCAGCAGATCCATGGTAAGAGGGGCATTACGATCACCGTTGCGCAGTCTGTAGTTCTCTTCACGAACCTTGTCAAGGATTTCAGGTCGGTCGGCCATCAACTGGAAGAGCCAGGTGCACGCGGAGCTGGTGGCATCTTGCGAGGCAAACAGGAAAGTGAACACTGTCTGGGCGATCTCGTAGTCCGTAAAATCACGAAGCATCGATGCGGGCTTTTCTGAATCATCCACGGGAATTCCCTTGGCAATCTTCTCGCGGTATTTGGCCGAATCTTGTTGAGCCTTGACCCAACCATCCATGATACACGTGATCTCACCGCCACCAGCGATATGTGCCCTGCTCTTCACGGCAGATTTGCGGAACTCCTCAAGCACCATATCGGAAGCCTTTTTCCCATACCATGTTTTGGTAAAGGGAATAATTATCGGGAAATTAACAAGTTCGAGAGCAGCAGTGATTAGATAGTAGTCATCAGCGATTTTCTTGACGGTCTCATCGGACATGTATTCTCCGACAAAAGTTTTGCATGAGATAGCCGTCATGAACTCTCGGAATTCACCCATGAATGGAATAGGCTTGTTGTCGTTCGAGGCGGAGACACCTGCCCAATGCTTGAAATACTTGTCGTATACCTCATCTTGACCAGGTAGATAAAGCGAGAGAGCATGGCGCGTAAATAGGACATTCAGGCCCTTGCGGAATTCGACATGGGCCTTGCCATCCAGAAACACCCAGTTTGTTGCGCCAAGAAGCTTGTGGGCGGCGTCAACGACGCATGGCTTGACAAAGGCGGGCGAGTTGAAGATTTTGCGAGAGAGATCGCGGGAGGATGCGATCACAACGAACCTGCACTCTTCTGCGTTAACGACGATCCCGAGCGACATTAAACCAAGTTGACTCACTTGTGGAAGACCGATACACAGCTCAAGTTGCCGCTGTTCCACTTTGCAAGGTAGCCTTGGAATTTGGGGTCCATCGAATCAAGGAAGGGTCCCATGAAGGGAATTTTCATTGCCGGACCGACGATCGAGCCTTTGAGATAGATATATTTGACTGTTTCCGTTAGTTTTTGTAGCCGTACACGACGAGCAATCAAATATCACGCACCTTGGTCGTAGACTACGGCTGCCAGGAACAAGTAGAGAAGGCCAGTCCAGACGGTCAACCCAGTGAGAAAATTATACAATGCGCCAGAAGGGCCGACGAGTTGAGCGACGACGCTGGCATCGGCCAGAGGGGAGGCAAAGCTCCCATTGAATTCAACCATGATTGCTGCGAGGCCCTAGGGTCGACGAGGGGAGCAATTGACACGAAATATCGGTGCTGGAGCAAGTCGCAAGTGGTGCAGGAATCGCCGGTCCCTGAGGAAGTCACGAGTGGACCCGAAAAGGAGGCCGCGCCAAGATGAGGAGGGACGTGTAATATTACCCAGGTAGTACGTCACGCGCGGTAATTAATACATCGTTGCTAGGCAGGGTCCGCTATTAATTGCTAGTACTAAGTAGTTACGGAGTACATCGATTGATAAATCCCGTACTAGCCATTGGCCATTCACCTGGACTGGATTACCATTCGTAAGAACCTAATATATTGGCGAGCTAGTCATTCTAGTACTTGCCACTGCTTGGTATTACTGCTGTATTCAACGTTGTGTTTTCCTGTCTGCACGGAGTGAAGACTACATGATATTGAGTGCAGCAAAGGAATGTTACAGGCAAGCTGCCATCTTGTTTGGCTTTAGTCTTCGAGTGGGGGAAGTCAACAGAACAGGAGTCCTTCCTACGATAAAAATACTCTGCACTCCTTGTCTAAAAAGACTTGTGCAGCGATTGATTTGTGCAGCGATTTGTGCATGTATGGGGTGCGTATTGCTGCGTAATTATTAATATGTATAAATTAAGTGGAAATTGATATGGGGTGACTCGGCCTCGCACTTCCCGAGCGGCAGGCAAGGGTTGTGCAAATCACATGGTGCGGCTTGCCCTACGGAGTACATTCTTGAAGCGTATGGATATTTTACTGTTTGCCATTTGCTTAGGTATAACAATACATTTTATTGTTTGTTTTGTGAGGATTATTCGACAGCCAGAAAATGTAGGAAGGCTACAGTTAATGCACTGAATACCGGTGTAAACGACAACACGTATTGATCATGGAGGTGATCTTTTGGAAAATGTCTAGCGTCCAAAACCGAACCATCCACGACGGGTTCCCGTGCTTTCAGCCTCGACTTTATCGGTTTGTTCACGAGGGTACTGAATGTAGTTGTATGCCACATCCAGGAAAAGCGGTTTGACGGGGATAGGGCGCATCTTCGGTGGGAAAGGAACCAGGTTGCTGAGGTCAACGCTGTCCACGGCGTATTCATCCATTTTCTCTATTAATGGCAATTGGAAGCGTGCGGGGTCCTGTTTCTTTTCAGATAATTTGTCCAGACTAACCAAGCCACGGTATTTTGCTTCCAGCCCCTGAGACGCCGTGACAAGAAACTGTATCTCTTCAAGAGAGACATCTAGCTTAGCCGGTCCCCCATTTTCCGTAAAACCTTTCCCACTTCTTTGAATGGATGTGGCTAGATCACTGCAACGGGAGAATAAAGCAAGGGCGTTTTTCGTGTTTCCCTGAAAAGAATGAGAACGGCCAATGGCAAAACACCTATTATCAAAGTCATAAGTAGCTGAAGACGCCAAGCATAATCGAGTATAAAAACCTACCGGAGTGCTCTGAAGTAATGAATCTTCGCTTCGAGTTCTTGAACAAATTCTGCGTCACCTGCTACGCCGGGTAACTCACGAACAAAATCTATACTTTGCAGGATAGAATCGTACAATGCCACTTTTTCACGGAGTTGCGATATTATTTTACCGCTGCTTTCTGGGTGGCTTGCTTTTCGACGATCGTCCGTTTTTCTGTGTTCGCTGTCTAGCAATAATCCGTCATGATCACCGCTTAAGACTCTATTCCGCCCCACTCTCCAACTAACAAGAGAATAGTTGACAGCAGTTCGAATGATCTGTAATGCCTGCATCCTGCGATCTCCCCTGTCAATTCCTTCATTGACCAGGTCGTCGATAGCTGTTTTGGTGGCATCAACAATCTCTTGGCTGGCGAGGATGACATTATCGTATGCGGCTGCTTTCTCTTTGGGAGATGCCGAGGGCCGCCCCGATAGAAATGAAGAAAGTTTGGATTCCGCAGCGGCGGCAGCAGCGAGTGTCTGTCCTATAGATGCATCTTCGATGGGGACCGAACGTGACCTCCAGGTAATCGTCTCGGGTAGCTTTTCGATCTCGCCATCCGCCAGTCTTGTGGTGCCCTCGACGTCTTCAATTAAACACTTTGGGTCAACCCTCTCAAGTTCAGCACGAACATCGCTGTTTCCTGGGAAATATTCAATGGCCAGTGAAGGTAGAGGCTTGTTGCGAGATAGTTTGAGTTGGTATGCGGCATAGCGGAGAGAGGGATCGATCGTAGCCGATATGAGGTCCCGGTATGCTTCCTTTCTCTCTTTCTGAGCCAGCGCAGTGTATACAATTCTGGCCAGACTAAATTGTTGGAGGCATTGGTCCCATCTTTGTTTTTCCATATATAGACCACCCAACAGTAGGGCCAAATAGGCACGTGCCTCCAAAAGGTCGATATCCGATGCACTAGATTGAGACTGGTCTTGTAGAATAGATACAAGGCGCTCTGCATATTTGGATGCCTTGTTCAACCTGCTGATTATATGCCGTCGCGTTGGCCCGATGACTCCTTTCGTCGAAGGGTCGGCTGAGTGGACCGCCTTCATATGCATTGCCTGAGCCCACGCTCGCTCTGCGTTAAGGATGAGGATGTGCGCCGATCTTAGGGAGACTTAGTCATGGCAATGGTCAAAATACTATCAACCCAAGGAATAAAACATACTGTGGATTGGATGCGACATCTTCAGAAGTTATAGGAGCCTCAACACTGTACTTGCGACCTTTTGGCGTGGTGCGTCCAAGCTTCTTGCGCACTGTGTGAAGGCGCCGAGAGGTTTGTGCTCGGTAGGTATTATGATCTCCAGAGAGAAGAGACTCTTCCCGCCGTGCAAAAAACAGATCAGTGATCTCCATTTTATGGTCGAGGAATGTGTGTTGTTGACGATCTTTGAAAATGCCGGCTAAAAGTCGCGGGGAAGGACACCTCCTGATGTGTGTCGGGAAAATGAAAAGCCGGAGCCGGCAAGAACTTCTGATTCGGAGCTCAAATCTTAAAATTATTGTTGTCGACGCATCGCAAGCAAAGATCACAGCCTCTCTCTCCATTTCGTTCTTGCAGATACTCTCTTTTATTGATTTTATTTATTTCTATTTTTGCCCGCAAACACATTGCTAAACCTGGTGGCTGTGGCTCGCGACTTGTTGATAAATAGAGTGAGTGAGCTCTCATAGCTTCCGATAGCTGCATTTTACTTCTGGCTGACATTACTGGTGATTTTTCGCTAAAAAAAAGCAGTTCTCGAAATGCGCTCTTTCGTCTCCTCTACTCATAAGTTTTAACGGTCTCTGCGCCGACGTGTTCAATCGAGTAATGCTTGAACGAGCAGCGGGATGCCTCGACTTGGCCGGACCAGGCTTTTGGCACCATTACAAAGGCATTCTTCGAAGGAAAAAGTCCCTTGACGCGACGGTTTGGAAATATCAACTATGTGAAGCCGATATAAAACTCGAATCTGACGCCGACCGAGGTCAGTCAAGTCGGGATCGGGAGACTTCTATCCAATCTGCGCATGGCATTTTCCTCGACTTTCTCTATCCCCGCAGCTGTCTTCTGGGCGCATCTAATCGCTCATTGAGACCAAAGAGAGGCAATGGATATTTTCAGAAAAGACGAGGTGTCGCCAATCTCGTGAGAGCCTATTCCCAAGCGTCAGGCTCTAACTCTCAATCCGCCAATGCGATCTCTAGACTCAATGTCACCCGAAACTCGAGTCGAGCACATACCTCTACAATATCATATGGTATATCTAGTTGGGAAAAGAGGTTTTTAAGCAGAGTGTCGCGGGATCGAGTCTATAGGGACTACGATCGTATGTGGAAACTCTGGCAAAATGGTGATCTAAAGCCGCAATCGAGATCTCACCTCATGGCCCAACTTGCCGGCTCTGACAGACCACTTGATATTAAGAGAGCTTTGAGTTTGCTTCAAAACATCGATCCCAATAAACGCACGACAGATGACTATGAAATTATAATCAAGCCCTTGCTTAATGCAGGTCACCTATCCGCGGTCGAACTCATCTGCGACGAAGCCGTTGCACAGGCAGTTGAAGTCAAGGCATGGCCTCTAGCCCTCAAAATTGCCTTTGAGTGTTCAAGATGGCAAGACATATCACAAATTTGGATCACAGGTCACAGCGCGGTTTCTCAATCATTACCATCGATTTTAGATTCGGTCGATGACCTGGCCAACCAAGTCGCTTCTTTTCTTGAATTTCTTGAAGGGATTTCCCCGACGTCCAGTGATCTGGAACTCTCTTCTCATCTGATTGATTTTGTGTTTACGTCGGACATGGTCATGGCGGAAATAACTGTCGAGACTGTATTATCTTTGACCCAGAGGTCTTCTAATTTGGGGTTTCTCACCCCAGAGCATTATAACTACGCGATTGCGACTTCGCTCAGGATTGAAACACGCCCATCCAAAGTCATGGGATTGGTTCTTTATCGAAACTTTAGGTGGCACTTGAGTACTTGCAAGCCATCTCAACGGCTTCTTCAGCAACTATTGGAAACTTTGGCTTCGATCAAAACGCATCATGGGGTTCAATACCTCCTTGATGAGTTTTCACACTTTTATGGGAATCCGTCAGTAGAAGCATACAAATTAGCGCTCACCGCATTTTCACGATCAGGCGACGCCTCTAAAACTCAAGAAACATTCAACAAGTTGGTGGAACTTTACGGAACTTCCACCAAGAACCCTGAAGTTGATCACAAGACGCCGAGGACTCCGCGATGGGTGATGCCGCTCCTTCACGCTCATGCACGGTTGGGTGACTATCCAGCAGCGGAAAGGGAGTTTCATAAAATCTCACATATCTACAAAGTGTATCAGAATCGAAGTTGCTGGAATGCACTAATCTCAGCACACGCCAATGCCCGTAATCATTATGGAGCATTCAAAGTATGGCGGCGAATGCACCGTAAGGGTATCAATCCAGACTGGCATACTTATGGGACAATGATGGGCTTGTGTGCCAAGTTGGGCGATATTGAGAATACAATAGCTCTTTGTCGAATGGCAGAAAAAAGGCAAGGCAGAATGCCCACGGCTATAATGGACACGTTGGTTGAAGTGTATTGTCGTAACCAGCGTCTTGCCGAAGCAGAGCAGGTAGCAGAAACGTGCTTAACCTCTGCTCTGTCTGGGTCACGCACTCGGATGTGGAATGTCTTGCTATGGTCTCACGCGTTTAGAGCAGACCTTGACTCTGTCTCGCGGATCCATAACCGCATGAAGCAGGCAGGTATAGAATTCGACGAGATGACATATTCCGCATTAATGCTGTGTTTTGTGATTATCGGACGGCCTGATTCAGCCCGGCGTCTTCTCAGAGGCCTGCAACGCGGTCGACGTATCCAAGCGACCGAATTTCATTATACACTCGTGCTTTATGGTTATGTCCGAGAAGGTAACCGAGATATGATCTATCTCATTTACAAGGAAATGGAAGAGAGATTTGGAAATCCTGGCATGAGCGCCCGTCTTCTCATGATGAGGAGTGCCCTTGGAAGGGAAACTCTTGTGATAGGACCCCAGACGGATGATCTTGCAGATACAGGCTATCGTCTAGCATTATCCGAGGATCTTCTTTTCCGAGCGGTCTTTGATTTTGATCAACGGCAATTTGCGAACAAGTATCCACGCCCGGGAACGAGCAGTTTACCGAAACATGAGGCCTTTCCTTCACTTTTCTATGAGCCAGTTTTGAAGACATATGGCTCGGAAGGAATGCATTTCCGGACAGAAAAATTACTTAAAGAGTACGCGAAAGATATGGAGTCCTCCATGGCCTCGGGCCAACGCAACGTTGTTCCGTCCTTGCGCTTCCTGTCCGTGTTGATGGAAGTGTATTCGCAGGCCGACAAATTTGAAACTGTTCAAAATTGTTGGGAACTGGCACTGGAAAGAGCAGCAAAGATGATAAAGCGCATTCCTCTCAGTCAGTCGCCTAATAATGGCCCATCCCAGTCTGCTCCCGAAGATCTGTCTCCGCCCACTCCAGAACCTTTACCACAGTCATCTCTTCGTGATCCATCGGATAATTTGTCCGAGTCAGCTTTCGAGGATGTACCAGCGTTGTCTTCATCTGAAGACTTAGCATCGGACCCTGAGACACGTGGCGCGAGATACCCACCATATCCAGAAGAAGACTCTATTATACCATCTCAGCGTTTCATCTTGTCTCGACATTTCTCTTTATATATGGTGACTATGGGTAAAATAGGTCAAGCGTCAAGGGTGCCGGAGTTGGTGGAGGATTACCAGAAGCGCGGATTTCGTATGACATCTCAAAACTGGCTTACCTATGTTAGAGTGCTTGCTGCTTCGACCGCAGAAGCGGAACAGCTGCTGGCTTTCTCCACATTCGAACGTATCTTCATGCCTTACTTCCCTGGTTGGCGCAAATTGGCGCGTGGGGTTCAGTTAAAGCCTCCAGGGGTCCCCAGTACCCTTGACGTACTGGACAATCGTCCAAGACGCTCATACAGAGACACTCTTGGAAAGAAAGCCAGTCGATTGTGGTCTAGATTAAACCCGACATGGATGCATCCTACATACAACGTGATGATTTACCTTGCTGCTACTCTGAGAGACTTTAGGGACAGAAGTCTCACTGAGGGAAGGCAGCAGATGGATACCCTTTCCGAAGTGGCTCCATTGACTCTTGAGGCAATAGAACTGATGCCTCATTTGCGTGAAAAGTTTCAAGGCGTTCTTCTCAGAAACCAAATTGAACAGGGCGATATCAGTCCACGACGACGTCACAAATATGTGTGGACTGGCGGTATTCTAGGTGTTGGTGGAACACCGCGGCCGGAGTCCCCTCTTGAAGAACATGAAGCCTATCTCGAATCACCTCAGCCTGAAAGCGATATTCCTTCATCTGATCAACCACTTGACCAAGGTCTGTCGCAGACTACGGGCACAGACGAGGGTGAACCCAAAGACCATGCAGATGCTGCAGAAGGCACACTTGAACCCCGAGACGAGCATGATATTGAAACGGAGACGCTCCTGACTTCCAGAAGTCGAGAATTGGGCGTTAATCCTGTCCAAGAAGAAGAGGACACTGATAAGAAAGGGGATGTTCCCCTTAACCGTTGATACCAGGCGTTAGAAACGGCCATTTGCCTTCAACCTACTGACGCTTTATTCAATTGCTATGCACATATTACATGCCAGATATGACGGCACCATGTATATTTTATATTTCCCTCTCATTTAGCGGTGTTTTTGCATTCAAGGGCTTACACCCGTGTATACTATGTTAGAAATAGAATAGAACATAAATAGAATCTTTTAATTCTACTTGCAAGTTGCCAGAAAGAGAGATATCGATGACAAGAGCTGATTGGATTATTATAGAGTGGGCCCTTTTCCGACTTTGACGCGACGCGTCGCGCGTCGCAATTATCCCCGTTTTGGAGTAGCGCGGACTGAGAAGTCAACTCTCAAGCTTGCTTCCACTTCCACATACCTCCAGCAAAGACCAAAGACCAAAGACCGTCCTCTCTGCCAGGAAATCCTCCTCTCCGCCTACGTTAATTCGAGAATATTGATCCCGACTTCTCCTCGCCCAGAGGAATCTTCTCCAGCCATGGATGGAGCCCGGCTACCAGAGGAAACTGCGGAGGATCGTGTGCGAGCTGCCACCGAGTTTTTAGACCCCAGTGAGTACCGCTTGTTTTCTTGTTATTTTTTTTTTCTATCGGGGTCATCTAGTTACTAACCACTGTCATGTCTCACAGCCGATACCCGCGCTCGGAGGTACGTCGAATTCGGACGATAATTTACTAGGGTCGATGCCGTTGTTTGCTGACTTCGAGAAATAGTTACCGTGCAGATATTGTGTTGATGCTAAACCGTGGTCTTAGAAGATTGACAGTACGTAAAACACAACGGGAAACAGGAGATCTAGTTAAATTGACCCGATGGTTTGCAGGTTAGCATCGATGAGATAAGAGCGCACAACCGAGAACTTGCAGACGGCCTTCTCATGTTGCCGTTTGAATACACAGAGGCATTCAATAAAGCACTAAAAGCTGTCGTCAAGACTCTCCCAAATCGGCCGTCAAGAGAAACGTCAGAGGAAGTGGTTGGTAGACCCCTTGAGTTGCGGATGATGATATGCTGAAGAATCTTAGGCCTACTACTGTGCGTTTGTCGGCGCTTTTGGCGAGAACTCATGCAACCCACGAACACTAGGTTCCTCTCATCTCAACCGTATGGTGTCCCTTGAAGGAATTGTCACCAAATGCTCCCTCGTTCGACCAAAAGTGATTCAGAGTGTACACTATAGCGAGAAGAAGAACAAGTTTTTCGCCAGAAAATATAGAGATCAGACCATGACAGCCAGTGGGGTCACGAATTTGAATGTGTATCCTCAAGAAGACGATGAGAAGAACCCTGTATGAAGAAAATCACCCCCCTTTCGGGCGACTTTCAGTGCTAATGCCTTTTAGCTCATTACAGAGTTCGGATACTGCACCTACATGGACCATCAGTCCATCTCGATCCAGGAAATGCCTGAGAGAGCGCCCGCTGGTCAATTGCCCCGTGGAGTCGATGTTATCCTGGACGATGACCTAGTCGATCGTGCCAAGCCAGGAGATCGCATTCAGTTGGTGGGAATATTCCGCTCTTTGGGAAATAGAGGTGCAGGATCGGGATCGTCCACCTTTCGGACGGTTGTTCTCGCGAATAATATCATTCAACTTTCTTCTAAATCCGGTGGTGGAATTGCGCAAGCTACACTCACAGACACCGACATCCGCAATATCAACAAATGGGCCAAAAACAGAAAGACGAAAATCTTCGACATGTTGTCTCAATCACTCGCCCCTTCTATCTATGGACATGAATACATCAAGAAGGCCGTCTTACTTATGCTTCTGGGTGGTATTGAGAAGAATCTGGACAATGGCACCCATCTCCGAGGTGATATCAACATTCTCATGGTCGGCGACCCTTCTACTGCAAAATCACAAATGTTACGGTTCGTCCTGAATACTGCGCCTCTAGCAATTGCCACCACCGGTCGAGGATCATCAGGTGTCGGTCTTACTGCGGCTGTGACATCTGACAAAGAAACTGGAGAGCGAAGACTTGAAGCCGGTGCGATGGTGCTTGGTGATCGAGGTGTTGTCTGTATCGACGAATTCGATAAGATGAGCGATGTTGATCGTGTTGCTATCCACGAAGTCATGGAACAGCAAACGGTCACAATTGCCAAAGCTGGTATTCATACATCCTTAAATGCCCGGTGCAGTGTTATTGCGGCTGCGAACCCTATCTACGGTCAATATGATCCCCATAAAGATCCGCACAAGAACATTGCTCTCCCTGATTCGCTGCTCTCTCGTTTCGATTTACTGTTCATTGTCACCGACGACCCCGAAGACAAGGGTGATAGATTGGTGTCAGAGCACGTGCTACGCCGACATCGTTACCGTCAGCCAGGTTCTGAAGAAGGAGTACCAGTCCGCGAAGGGGCTACACAGACCCTCGGTGTTGGACTAGAAGAATCACAAGATTCTAACCAGCCCACTGAGCCCCTTGAAAAATACAATGTCATGTTACACGCCGGCATGGCTGCAACCAGCAAGAATGGCAATGTCGAGGTATTCAGCTTGGCATTCATCAAAAAGTACATTCAGTACGCGAAGTCCCGAATAAAACCAGTCTTGACGAAGGGAGCTGCAGACCACATTGTCGCCACTTATTCTGCACTCCGAAATGACGATCTCTCAGGCAACCAGAGGAAGACATCGCCCATGACGGCACGTACACTTGAGACACTCATTCGTCTATCCACTGCCCATGCTAAAGCACGTTTATCAGCTCGTGTGGAAGAGAAGGATGCCAAAGAGGCGGAAGCTATTCTGCGGTTTGCTTTGTTCAAGGAAGTCGTGGAGGATGCAAGAAGAAAGCGACGCAAGGTGACCACATTTGATTCTGATGAGGACTCCGACGAGTCCGATGATGATGATAATGAAAGTGATGAACCAACCGCCCCTGCTGAAAGCCAACGCACCAGCAACCGGCCAGGTCTTAGATCTACACAACCCGATGAATCTGCCAGTGCTAGGACTAACCTCGAGGATGGTAGTCTTGATCCACAGCTACAATCTAGCGGACCACGAGATCAGACTGTGACCGCGTCCCAGTTGTCTTTCGCATCTTCTCTTCCAGCATCGCAGCTAGTTAATTCGCAGACGGACGATTCTCAAGCCAGCTCAGCTGCGCCCATCCAGCCAGCACGGTTGAACATCTTCCGCCAGACTCTTGGCCCACTGATGTCCCAGGTGTTCGTCAACGACGACAGTGCGGATTTGGAGGCGCTTATCGGCGCTGTCAACACTGCAGTTCGAGCAAACCCAAGCCTGGGTGAGCGAAACGTGTTCCAGAGACAAGAGGCTATTCAGGCACTGAAAGTAATGAATGAGAGAAACGAATTGATGTAAGTCACCCCTGAAGAATCTTCCATCTTCAAACCCAGCCCCTCTAACCAAATACTAACATTTCATAGGTATCTTGAGGATGACGAGACAGTCTACAGAATCTAAGTTCTGTTCGTTTTGTGTTTCGCTATCGGTATTAATGATGTCTTGGGGAATACTTGGCTTATCCATTGGATTAAAGGTGTCAGGTGTCTATAATTATTCCATATCCATTTCTTGATAGGCTATTTAAATTTTCATGAATGCAATGAATTGACTTTTTTATCCATGATTGTAACTTCCTTTCCAGGGCAGATTATTGCTTGGATATCATTATTAATGTCCAAGATGAAACAAGAATAATGATTAGGAACCTTGTTTAGCCACTCTAATGGCCAAATGAGAGAAATTATATGTCAACAACTAAGAAGTCACCCGAAAACACAAATTAACGTGATCCCACTATTGAAGCTGTGTAAGTTTTCGTAGCCAACTCATGAAGTGCATCAATGGATCTTCGTCCACTGGAGTATCCACGAAAACTTCTTCAAACAGATTGGTGAACAGCTCCATGTAACTTTTTGGAGGAGGTACAGCCGGCGCGTCCAACTGAGATGACTGAGTATCGCTTTGTAGCATGCGCCGAAGATAGTCCGTGCCTTGTGGGATCAGACGGGAGAGGATGTCACCGTCAACATGCATCGAGGAGGGCTTTTTCATTCGCGGCTCGATATCTGCCCACGTCCACCGTCGTTTTCTCGCTGAGAGGAGAGGGGAAACTATGGGATCCTTGCTACACAAGTTCTGTATGAAGCGAAGCAAACGCCATTCTTTCTCATTAAGAGTCAAAATTCGATATATTGCCCCGTCCATTGTGGTTCCGTAAATCACTACTGCTGACGAGTACGAGCGAAGAGGTGGACTTTCACGAGCATTTAGCCGGATAGTTGATACTGGAAGACGGGCTTCGGCGATCGCTGGAGAAATGATTTTGTCTGTGTCCGTGACATTGGCCAGTGAAAAAGCGCTTATTGTGCCGCCCCTGCTGCTCACAAGCACCACCTTGAGGTCTCCGCCGATATACTGATGTGAGAGGCTTTCATGTCTCACTCCATCCTGAGCATAAAGCTCTAACTTGTTCTCAACCACTTGTAGAATCACTAGAGACTCTCTCGCTGTGCTGACGTAAAGCAACGTATCACGCACTGTGATAGAAACCCCCGGGGAGGTCAGCTTGAATCGCGCCGCTGCAGCCCATTGCTTTCCCCCGCTGGACAATTTTGGTGCGACTGGGATAATGTCGTTGCCAGCTGCAACCATGATAGTAGAATCTCCATACGCGGCAATAGCACGAACCGGGCCATCGAAAGGGTGGATGTATTTTACTGAACAATCGATCTGTTCAGGGTTTTCTGCGTTGCGCCTTGAATGTAAGAATATAACTCTGCCTTTCTGCTCTTGCGCCTTTCGTGCAGTACCAATAACAAGAAAATGGTATCGCTGGCCGCCACTTTCAGGAACCCAGTCAAGGATACAAGTAATCCGTTCTCCGGATGCCCCGACTGGCTTTTGAGCTTGTGATGGACCTTGGGGCTGTAAATTGTGTTTCAGGAAGTCTAAGTGAGGGCGCATGTAGCGTTTGACAATCCCTGTTTCCGGATCAGACTCCAATTCAGTGGTGATATATGCAACCACCAAACACTTGAGATAATCTGAATAGTGAATCCTATTAACAGTTCCAGGCAAATCAACTTTGCGCGGTACAGCTTTCGCTCGACGGTCCAAGGTACATATCAGAAGTTCGTTGTCGCTGATACAAACCAATGATCCCCCTAAGTTGGCGGTACTTGGGGTCTGTGTTGCAGAAACAACCGTGAAAACTTCTATACTGTTTTGAGTGTATGCAGACTGTTTTTATTCTGTGAGCTCATGCTATCCCTCAGGAATTCTAATAATGAACACTCACGTTGTTTTGATCAGTTATCCAAATTCGCTGAAGATCAAAGTCAGACGCATTAGCATTGCTGATATTAACATCCGAAATGCACCAGAAACCTATGCCACACGTGGCTAGTATCATGTTGTCTTTTTTCAGGAGCTTGACAACGGTCTGGCCAAATCTTTTCTCAGGTCGCTGCTTGATACCTATATTCATGTCAGGTACATCATCTGCAAGAGTTTTGATGTTGTTTCCTTACTGATCGGATCTTTTTGGTTTCTTGGATCCAAGACAATATCCATGGAAACAAGCAAGCCACTTCGAAGACCACAGTACATTGCTGCTTTATTGGTACCGATCCAATCAACCACAGCAATGCTCTCTATGGCCTTTGATACATGATCTCCGTTCAATTCCAATGTATAACCACCGAGCAAAACGACGTCGTCTTGCTCCACGCGGTAATAAGCAAAACGACCATCACTCGAGCCCACAATTACATATAAAATATTTTTCACCCGTTCAATCAAGATAGAGATAGGTTCGTATTCGATACTGACTATCTCTCCTATGTAATCAATTCTGAGAGAATCGTCATTTGAGAATATCCTGCCTACCTGTAAGCCGATTTTCTCGTCGGATTTCATAACGATAGCAACTAATTCCAGCTCGTCATTGACCGTTGCAACAAGGACAGTTTGATCTATCTGAAAATCTGACACGAAATTCAGTCTGGGGTGACCAAGCACCGCCAAGCGCACAGAATTTGGGGTAATCTGAACTAGAGTCGCAGTAGACGTATATCCAGCCGCGAGAGTCTGTGCTGAGAGGTCAAGGGCTGAATCTGAGTCATCAACAGCATAAATCTCTTCGCCTTCGTTTTGTGAAAGATGCAACAATGCCGAGGAGACCGGATCAGAAATAAAGAAATAAGTACCTTCCCCGGCGAAGTCGGGTATTACCCAGACCGATCGGGCCGTGGAAAAATCATCTAGAGGAACAATCATTCCAATCTGAGCCTCGTAACCATGTCGAAATTCGTATACTGCCCCGGTGTTTTTGGGAGATGCTGAGGATACATATAGATGAAGGCCGTCGCTCATATCCTGTATAAGGCCTTGGCTTTGGTTTGCCTTTTGGTGAAGCTGCGGTACTATAATAGCGTCGAATACAGGCGCCCAGTTTACAAACTTTTGCACACACACTGGGCTCTGTCTTGCGATCTGGATAAATAAACCCCCATGTCCAGTATTACCAGCTGCAATGAGAAGATCACCACCATGTCCGGGATGACTGAAATCAATTGTATCGAAAGCGCAATCCACGTCACAGTCAAGCTGGCCTACCGAATCTGAACCCTCGATGATGCATTGGTTGCTCACTTGAACGTATTGAAGATCTCCGTCCTCCCTACATAGGTAGATATCGTCGTGAAGTTTATCGTATGCAGCATGTCGATACGGGCGTGCCCATTTGGCCCAAATGAAAGGGGGGTTGGAGCCAAAATCCATAAAGGACTTGAACTTTGCATCGGCACGTGAACAATCTGAGTCGGCAAATATAGACGAAGGAGAAACAAGCAAGTAAGATGTGGACTTGGCCAAAGGTATCAGAAGATTTGGCAATCTGCAAGAATTAGGCACTCTCTTCGTCACTATTTTCGGTCGAGTCTGCCGTATTCCCTCTGTAAACTCCCACTCATAGAGTACTGCAAACGTCACAGAACCTTGGGCGACTATGAGAAGGAGAAAAATACTGTTTTCATTATGTTCCGTAGTATAAAGAAAATCCATGAACAGGATGTCCCCTTTAAGTTGAAAGAACCGCTCCTACTCCCGCACATTATCAGTCTATGGTCAATACAACAACGAAGGTACTACTGCGACTTGCCTCGGCAATTGGAGACAATGTGCCCTCCTTTAACTGTGACCGAAGTTCCTCTGGTGATTTTAGCAGAAAGATTCCAAAGAAGTCTGCAGAAGCAGCAACGGCAACAGCACGAGACCTAAAAGGAGAATTTGATGAGCGTTTGATGAGGGAGACAAAAGAAGTTGATGATTACCTTGGATCAATTGCCAGGTGGCGGCCAAATCTCTCGGATATGCTCACGTCTGATGGCAGAGCCCTGCGAAAATGGACAAAACGTCCATGGCTCTCCTGGAAGCCGGAGAAATGATAAAGAAACACCAGTTCCCTCGAGTCTAATGTGAGGACCAAGATATGGCCAGGTAACACATCCGCTTGTCGATTCTCCTCCAAGGAATTGTCTTGAACTCCTGCTTTCATTTGCACGTCGAGAGGGATCTCATGGTTGACTTTGACTGCCTTTGCAGCAAGTATGTTGGTATCGAATTCCGAGTTCACCATAACATCTTCTAGATAGGTGTCCATGATTATTTCGCGGATGAGTAAAGATCTCTCATAGATGAAAACAACGTCATTCTGGGACATGCTCCGCAGTCGTGCTGGTAAAACGAATTGAATTACTGGACTTGGTACTATGGTTTGCGAAAACAGCCCGATTCTGGGCTTTTGAATATTTGTGATATTTGGGCTTTGATGTGATTCTGCATTGTTGCCAGCTCCCCCTGACGCTCCACCTTGAGGAAGCTCGAAACCACTACTAGAGCGCGACATTTGAAAAGCCATGGCTTTAATAGGTGATCTATGTCTCGCTCACAGCATGCAGCAGCGAGTTCTTGTGTATTTAGGTGGAGTGGATGTCACCACTATCGTTGCAGCGTATCCCATGAAGTAGATTCAACATGGGCTCGACACGATAAAGGACAGCATGTCGACTTGACAATGTCTGACTTATCAAGTTGCGTCTCTTCGATGAACGAACCGCTCATACAGCGAGGACAGAAGCGGTCTTTCAGAGTGAGAGTTTCAGCAGCATCTGACGAGCGTGTGTTCAATCATAAGCACAAAGTGGCACTCAGAGTGAGAGTAATCAGACGTGTAGAAGTATTCCGTTGGGGATTGCTCTCATCGTTGATGTTGGTCGTTTTCTTGGATTGAAGGAAGGAAGCTCTGGTGGGGACGTTTTCGGTATGTAATATTACACGGTATTGACAGGCTGACAAAACGGAGCTCGACTCGTCCAAAAGAACTTGAATCTTTCTTTTCTGCTCGTTTTTATGGATTTATTTATTCCTACTTCTATCGTCAAGGACTCCCCATACTCTTCAAGAGAAAGGCTTTCGTTCTTACGTGTCCCTGACTCGTCTCAGTCACGATCCACGCTATTCCTAATGGGGCCAGGCTACCGTGCGAGAACAAACGATGGAACGACCGAAGAACAACAACCTTGGGAGGAAATGCCAGCTCTTCATAAAGCACAAAAATTCCTTCGATGATAGCTAGAAGTCTTTCAACGTAATGGACGAAGGAGAATCCGAGAAACTTTTGCACGGCAGAGATCTAGAGCAATCTATTTATGCCGATGCCAAAGAGACAACCGAAGAATTCGAGGCTAAACGAAGAGATATTGAACGCGCATGCCAAAGACATGATGTCAAAGCCTTGGTGAAGCTCGCAGTGTCTCCAGGTGGACTGTTGACGGACAGTCTTCGTCGGGTCGCTTGTACGTATTTTCTTTCTTGATAATGACGGTTGCTCATTGCCTTGAAATCCAGGGCCCATCCTATTAGGTTACGATAATGAGAAGGAACAAGCACAGCTTCAACAGGACTGGGAAAGTCTACCCCGGCATGGGGATGAGGAACAGGTCAAACTAGATGTTAACCGATCCTTTGTCTATTATCCACAGTGTTAGCACGCCTTTTTATAGTCATTGCCCGTGAGAGAAGGGAGAGAAGGCTAACTCGATGCATGCTAGGCGATGAAGAAGAACTCTCCAAGAGGAAACATGAACTGTCAGACCTCATTACTGAAACTCTCCGGCGCTATCCGATGCTCTGTTATTTCCAAGGCTATCATGATATTGCGCAAGTACTATTATTGGTTCTGGGTGCTCAGCTTGCCCGTCCTGCCATTTCACGAGTATCGCTGTTGCGCATACGAGACTACATGCTTCCCTCATTATCACCAGCCTTGAAGCATCTCCACCTCATTCCTGCCATATTGGAAGCCTCAGATTCGAGGGTACGCAGGCACATATCAGAGACTCAACCTTATTTTGCCTTGGCTGCTGCATTAACATTATATGCACACGACATTGAAGAGTACCAAGACATTGTGCGACTATATGACTTCTTACTTGCTCATGAACCTGTTGTTGCAATCTACCTATTTGCAGCCATCATTCTGAGCCGAAAAGATGAACTGTTGGAAATACCCATCGAGGAGCCGGAGATGCTGCATTTTACCTTGTCCAAGATGCCACAGCCTCTCGATCTAGAGAATCTTATATCTTCTACCTTGAAACTATATCAAAAACACCCACCTGAATCTCTGCCATTCCGAGCTTGGTGGCAAATTCCACGAAACAGTGTTCTGAAGACATCCCGAATTCTTGGGGAGAATACTAGCCTCCAAGACGCCGAGGAGCAGTTTTTGATCCAGGTCAAACAGTTAAGGCGAGAGGAATTCCGGAAGCAAACATATGCCCTGCTGTGGCGGTATCGCAGACCAATAGGCTCCTTGGGAGTTGCAATTTTAATCGGCCTAGTCTCGATATACATTCGCAAGACCAGCTTGGAGTCGACGATGTGGTCCTACCTTGCCAGACTCAGGGACGTGTTTTATCGTGGGAGAGAATGGCTATGAATTATCCTTGTTGTAACATCACGTGGGATTATGTATATATAGAGCGTAGTTTGCAAACTAGATCGAATTAATGACCTGTTATTATGAGCATTCTGCACTGAATGGAGAGTAGAAATTGAAGCGGATGGCCTGCCAATGTTGTGGTGACGACTGACTGCCTCCGCGACCCGCCAGAGAAACCAAGTGTACACCTTGGCCCGTCCAGCCAGAGCTGCTTCCGCCAACGTCAACCTCCTCCAAGCGCATCTGTTCTCTGTTTTAACCAACATTCCAAATAAATCGACCGCTGCAGATACTGGACTACACCAGGCCGGACCGAACTATTTCAATTCTGCCAAATGGCCAACCAAGGCTACGACGTCGTCGTGGACGTTGACGCGGAGGTAAGACAGGCCTTTGCTAAGACACATTCTTCACCATATCATTGCTGGCAGACTTGAACTCAACAATAAAACTGGGATTAACGAAATCTTTCTCAATAGGGCGACCTCGGCCACACTGATCTTCAGGAGGATCTCGAATTCCACCCATCGAGTATGTGATCGCAACTGGCCTTTTTGTTGTTGACCCATTGCTAGCGATAGTAACCTCTTTCTAACTTTGAGGTAAACAAAAACTCTAGACTTCGAAAATGATCCTCGCAGCGCCAAAATCCAAGCAGACTCGCAACCGTTCCTAGGCGGCCATGGACCTGGCGACGGTGGATCATCTCGTGGTGGTGGTCAAGCAAACAATGGAAAGCGTTATTTATGGTCAATCCAGTACTACAGTCAATTCTTCGATGTCGATACAAACGAAGTCGTTCGACGCTGCGCCGCCGCTGTATACCCACGATCCAATTTCCTCGACGTTCTAGATGGTAACCCAGATTTGTACGGACCGTTCTGGATTGCGACTACGGTGGTCATTATTCTCTTCTTGACGGGCACCATTTCGCAGTATCTAGCGCACGAGAATGACGACCATTTTGAATACGATTTCCGTTTACTTTCCGGTGCCGCAGGATTGATTTATGGATATACCGGAGTGCTGCCTATCGCACTTTGGGGTGCGTTGCGCTGGTTTGGTAGTTCTAGCGCCGACCTCATTGAGTGCTGGGCTCTTTATGGCTATGCAAACCTTCTCTGGATTGCCGTTGCCTTGGCGAGCTGGAGCCCTCTGACAGCCCTGAATTGGGCTCTGGTCGGAGTTGGATTTGCCTGGACGGTTATCTTCCTCCTGCGCAACCTGTACCCGGTGTTGAACGCAACAGACGCTAAAACCAGCAAGATCCTGCTTATTCTGGTTGTTGTCTTGCATGCTGGTTTGGCTATTGCCATCAAGATCTTGTTCTTTGCGTAAGTCTATCCAGTCTATCCCCAAGTTTCTATACCTCGCCGATTTTCTGACCAGGGAAAATGTGTTTAGTCACGGTAGCCCCGTCTCAAAGAAGAACGACCACGACGATGACGACGATGACAAGGACGATGATAGGAGGCGTTCGCTTTTCTGAACAAGGGCGTCATGTAACTGAACTGAGTGACTGAGGATCATTTCACGTGGGAATTTATATATACGCATATGTATTGTATTCTTACTACTGTCTACTCCAGATGATTATTTGGAAAAGTTTGTACCCACACTTCCATCATCTGTGTACCATATATACTTGCCAGTAATGAAATATTGTTTCGTTGAGTAAAAGGAAAGCTTGTCCAGTCGATCCGCGTGAAACAATGCATTTAAGATGTTCGGTTTCCAGAATTTTAGCAGGACAATGGTCTTCATTCGTTGATATCATAATTATGAGCCACGCCAGTAAAAAACAAGCGCCTTTCTCCTCACACTATTTAATATGGCTGAGGTTTCCCGGCGACCATAAATTGGTAATCTCTGCAACTTTCTTTTATTTTATTTTTGATTGTAGAATATCGCAGTCTCCACACACGTACGGCCCCGGAGAATATAAGACGCCAACAAGAACGATGCAGAAAATACAATGTTTGAATGGGTGTGGGCGAATCGTTTACTTGAGCTTCTTCTTGGGGCGGAGCTGGTTGGTGTGACCGCACTTTCGCTTGCGGCAGTTGGTGGCACGGGGAGGAAGACGAGCCTAGACAATTATCTCAGTATGTTTGTTCGACATGACTGTCCCATTTTGCGGGCGGGATTGGGAACTCAAAACGTACGTAGCACTTGCGGCAGATGGACTTGTCGCAGTTGTACTTGGAGGCAAGGGCCTTCAGGGAGGGCTCGATGATACCACCACGGAGACGGAGGACAAGGTGAAGGGTGGACTCCTGCAAGAAAATAACCGTCAACACTGTTTCATTCCAACGCCAGCCATAATTCGCTTGATCGATAATATCCGCCACATCTCGGCGCAACCAAAACTGTGGCAATGCCCGATCTCTCCTTCCAGGGTAAACATATCCGTACCTTCTGGATGTTGTAGTCGCTAAGGGTGCGGCCATCCTCGAGCTGCTTTCCGGCGAAGATCAGACGCTGCTGGTCAGGGGGAATGCCCTCCTTGTCCTGGATCTTGGACTTGACATTGTCGATGGTGTCGGAGGACTCGACCTCAAGGGTGATGGTCTTGCCCGTGAGGGTCTTGACGAAACTGCAAACAAGAATACACCGTCAGTCTACTTGTACATTTTGTTTTCTCGTTTGTGGCTATTCATGGCGACTTTTTTCTTCGTCGGGGGCGAGGCAAGTTTTCGAGTAAAGAGGCACCTACATCTGCACTATAATCGCAGAAAGAAAATCGTTAGCGACAATTAAGTAGAATAATTTGGGGAGTCTCATATGCTCCCGGGGTAAGGCTGTACATACTGGTTGCGATATTCGTCGATGTCGTTGATATCTTGTCGTCAATCGAATGAACGGTCCCGTTGAGCAACCGCAGTGAAGACGTTGACCTTCAAGCTAAGCGAGGTGCGGGCCGATGACGGATTGGGAAATAGGGCCCAGTGCCCTAACATCAACGCCCGATCCGGCTAGCTGCCTAGAACTGCGGGCCAATCACGATTCGATTTTAAGTTTATATGAATTTGATACTTCGCGTTGATTATTATTGTTAACTATTATTTCATTCATTTCATGCAAAGCGTTGCGCTTAATATGCGTCGTCTGGGATTTCTTCGCCATGAAACTCGGCTCGTCTCACGTCGAGTTGGACCTTTATCAACTTTCTCTCTGTGCGATACACAACTGCTACAAGTGTGTCCAATGACAAACCTGACAGGTTTGCCGCTGTTTCATAAAATTTGCGCGCTGCCTCAGGTAAAACAGATGCCGTTTTGTAGATTTCATATGAATTTCCAGGGCGAGGATTCGGATCGGGGTCTTCATCTTCATCTGTATCCTGGTCGTCCTCTCTGTCTTCCTCACGACCTTTCCCAAAAGGGATTATCTGAGCTAGACGAATGCTCGCAGTAACTTCGCGAACTGATTCATCGATTGCTTCCTCGACTTCGGCACTGGGATAGTTTTTCAAGTGATCTTCAGGTTCCGTACGGGTAAGTGGAAACATGTCTGCAAGTGGATGGTATGCTGTTCTGGGTGTCAGTTATAACATTCCAAAGGGACGAAATGCAGTATAACTGACTTTTATTTTGGTCAAGCCAAGTATCTTGATACCAATCCAAGTAGTCGTCCAACTGTTGCCCTGTCATGTGAAATACATTGCCTTCATTGACGGTAACTTCCTGGCCCTTTGCTAATCGGCCCTCTAGAGTGGTCTTCTCTTTGAAATGCTTTTGTGCATCAGCCCACAAGTCCCAGTCGACAATCTGCGCAGCTGGTTCAGTAGCTGTAATTGGATATCCCCTGGTGTCGCTAAAAGGAAATATAAGTTTCGTAGAAATGATAATGAGAGCTAACAATTGAGCCTCTGGGAATCCTTGGGCTCTCAGTGCCCTCCTTTTGTCTGAAGAAAATTTGAATGAAAAGTTGAGGAATAGTTGCAATCTTTTAACAAAGGAATAAACCTCCACTGTATAAATATCAGCAAAAGTTCAGGAAAGGGGACCCTCCGAATATTAAGAGAACGGCTCTTACACGGTAAGCCTAGTCGGCGGACAAATTGATAGAGCATAAGTGGCATATTCACTGGAGGAAATGTCACATCGTGTTCACGTGTGTACATATTGACCAATCGATAAACGGTTTCATGAAGCTCATCGCTGTCCGGGAGTACCTATACAGCCGTTTAATTATAAATCAAGTAGAAAATATGAAGTAAAAGCTACTCACTTGTACGCTGAGATCTCTCGTATGCTGTGGCGACATTCGGTCTCTCATTTCCTGAGGGACAACTTTGAGGGCTCCAATAAATGGAATTTCATTTCGCATGGCGTATCTGGGACGAGGATTAATACAAAAACTATGGGTTGAAAAAGTAGATTGGATGTTTTATACCCGTAGATATCACCCACGCTTACGGGCAGGCGTAGCAGCAAGCAGGCGAGATAGCAAAGACCTAAGGTCTCTTTCAAGAGAGGACTGTCAGTCGACTTTCGGCTCGACTTTTGACCCTTCACATTTTGGTCCTTGTCCTCAACACTTGCGACAGCAGGAGTCTGTGAACTAAAGGTTTCTGTGCCAGTATCTTCGTCCGGCTCGTCAAGTGACACATCAAATTTGTCTGTCAGATTTTGCAGTCGCAAGCCCCAGAGATCTTTTACTATTTTCTGTTGGATAACAAGTTGGTGAGTAAATGGGATCGAATCAAAAAGCTGCGTAGAAGTACCTCTATATCAGCGGGGAATCCTTTGGATACCAGCGCCTGGCATTGCTTCCAGAGTATGAGCTGATATGCGTATATGAAAAGGCGGTACCCTTGTCGCCCAGTATATGCTGTACGACGATTAGAAAGTCACTTGGAAAACAATGTTTGTGTTCACAAAACTCACTCTGCTGGGATTTCTCTTCGGCAACCTTTTTTATACGATGGACCTTGCCTCGTTTGTTCCAGTCGTCAGGGTCTTCTTCGACTTGGCGGCCCTATTAATAGCAACTTAGCAGATCGCTCAATACTGTGCAGAGTAAATTCCTAGGAAATATATATTGTTCTTCAAAATCGTAGAGAAAGATGGTAAAATACCTCTTGCTGATGACCGCGCCTGCAAAACCAGATGCCGTTATCCAAGTAGTAACGGGTTTGACGACACCCATCTTGTCCGCACGGTCCGCGCTTGACATATTCCATTCTGACGAAGAGCTTTCATGTCGACCCGTATGTCAATCTGTGAGCTTAGATGTCTACGCGGATAGGTGTTGAATGATGTTTGCAGCAAGGTCATGGCAGAGGACTGGGTAATTATCCGCCTTCCCCAAAATGGCAGAAACGGGGCAAGCGAATCAGAGCGCCACAAACTAAATGACAAGCTTTAAAAGTTACACTCTTGATATAATTCTACAACTACGTACTAGTAGTGTCAGGCCGCGTTTGAATGAATTATTACGTCTTAAATAATAATATCTTGCGTAGAGTATATCATCTGACTTTTCTTATTCTTGTTCGTAAATTCCGCGTCAAGAGTCTTATGAGAAGAATGATCAACGATTTACCCGCTGACATGCACATCTGTTCATGGTCGTCGTCAGAGCAATTCATCAGTACGCTCAACCCAATTCTCCAGGAACACGTCTTGCTCGACTGCAGTGAGGAAAAGAACAAACAAGCCGGGAAAACAGTCAACGTTATAAAGCTTTCCCGGCGTCAGTGGCGAGGGATGCAATTGCCAAGAAACATCGTGAAGGCGTGAGATTTTTGACATAAAATAAACACAAAAAAAATAAAGAAAGCACCAAAGAACAGCTTAACCGCTCTTAGGACCCTCCTTGGCTTCAACGGCAACCTCCTCACCCATGGCGGACATAACGACAACGTTGACGTCCTTGCCCTCCTCGACGAAAAGCTTGTCGATTCTGTCGCCAATGTCACCATCGGGCTTCTTGACGTCGTCCTTGGTGTTACCAGCCTCGTCCATCAGGGAAAGGAAACCGTCGTCAGTAACGTCGAGCTAGAACGAGTCAGTCAGGTCCCGCCAAGCTATTTTCTTTGCCGATCGGGTATGCAGCACTTACCAACTGGAATTCCTTACGGAAGACGTTGGGGACGTCCATGTTGTGGGTGGAGGGAGACAAATCTTCGAGCTTCTTGCCAGTGAAGATGTCGAGAGCGACCAAGTGGACCTTGGCGTGACCGTGCTTTCCAGTCTTGGAGGTGGACATGTCGACGATCTTGCAGGGACGGCCCTTGATCACAACGTAACCGTTCTTACGCAGAGCAGAGCACTGCATAGGGAAGGTGGCGGAGGCACCGGCATCGGCGCTCTCGAAGGTGTGCTCATGCTATTGAAAGGCATCAAGCGATTAGCTTATTGCATGGGATATGGCTGATGACAGGCAGGTACATTCGGGCAACTGTAAATTGTATACCAGAGGGAGGAGGGGGACAAGGCGGGGCTTTCAGGTGGGAGATTCAGCGCGGGGCAATAAGGAACATACCTGGGCGTCGTCGGCCATGATGAATTGTAGGATGAGGAATTTGTGGTATAAAGTAGAGAAAGTGATCGAGTGAGAGAAGGTGACCGGAGCAAAGCGCGTACAGGAGAAAAGGACAGGAGGGGAGGGAGCGGGAAAAAAAGAAACAGACGAGAAGTGGGACGGGAAACAAACGAGAGCAAAAACCGCTGTCGCCTCAGGCCTGTAACCTTTTTTTTTCTTGTTAATTTTTTCGTGGAACTAGGCCTAATCGGGACTGAAGTGGCGGAACTTTTCGCTGCGACCCAGTAAGAAGGCGCGTATTTGGGCAGTCACTCTATCTTTACAGCGATAAGTGTGGTGCTTTCTTGGAGGCAAGCTTGCTGAGACAGACAATTCCATGCTGCTACAGACTGCCAACTGCCCTTCCCAACAAGCAGCCAGGCATACGCAGCTATACAACTATGCAAGCATCTAAGCAAGTGTGTAGCGCGCCCTCGTAGTAAGTGCGCCCGTCAACTCTTAAAGCGGCAGGTCCATCCTTCCGTATTGGGATTAGCGGACACCCCAGATTCCGCGGCCTGCGCTAACCGCCCTGGGCCGTGCCTGCCTGGGCCGACGGCATCATCTGGCAACTTCCGCTTGGTCTGTTTTGGTCCGTTTTGCTGCTTGCTTGCTTCCTTGCTTGGGCTTTGGCCATATTGCTCCTCCGTACTTGCTGCCATCGTGTGAGATAGAGCACAAGCAAGTCAATGAAGCATTGAATCTAAACAGCTTGCTACACGCGTTGCGTGGCCCTCGAGGATGTGGCTCGATCGCCTCTCCGGTCACTCTACCCCCTCTGGAACACCTCCGCCATCCGGAAATCGCCATCCTTCCCCGAGCCAAGGACTGTCGCGAACTTCTTCGTCCCAAGGCTTCCGGTCAAGCTTGCACCCTCGCTCTTCTTCGACCTCCCTCCTGCTATCCCCTAATGACTCCTCCGTCTCCTTGCCCACCACCGCTAGAAACGTCTCCAACGGAGCTCCACAGAAACCGGTGTTCTCGCGCACACCTCCCGGTGAGGTCACGAGTCCTTTGGAAGTGCTAAATGGTATTATTGGGAAGAAGCCGTCGGATCAATTAGAAGAGGACAGTGCTGGAAAGCCTGCCCAATTGGTGGAAGATATCGACTTTGGAGACCTGAGCCTAGAGGAATTTGCGAATCGCGGAAAGCAGTCTGGCGGTCTTCTGAGCAGCGAAGATGGCGTGGGGACAATAGAGCAATGTCGGTACATTATAAGTTTCTTGACAGGCCTTAGCTGACTTAAAGGGTTTAGTCGCTGGAGATCAAGACAAGTTCCAGGAGCTTCACAATGCTATTGCTGTGAGTAGCTACGTGGGCCTGTACCGAACTGTACTGACAGCAATCAGGACTGCGATGATGTACTCAAATCTGTTGAGTCGTATCTCGCTGATTTTCAGACTGAGCTTGGTATTGTTTCTGCCGAAATTGAGACACTTCAAACTCGGTCCGTACAATTGAACGCCAAGCTAGAAAACCGGAGAAACGTGGAGCGACTGCTTGGCCCGGCTGTTGAGGATATTAGCATATCCCCAAACGCGATTCGCACGATAATAGATGGCCTGATTGACGAAAACTGGGTCAAGGCTCTAAACGAGATTGAGGCTCGCAGTATGAGCATCGAGAAATCTGCTGGATCGTCCCGCAAGGCTGTGGATGACGTTAAGCCGCTTCTGGTTGATTTAAAGAACAAGGTAGGATGAATTCTCAGAGCTCATAAGCTGTGTATTAACAAATCGTATAGGCCACAGTGCGCATTCGAGACTATCTTGTTTCTCAAATCAAAGCCATCCGTGCTCCAAATATGAACGCCCAATATATCCAACAACATCATCTGGTTAAATATAAGGATTTGTACGCTTTCTTGACCAGGGCACACCCTACTCTTTCAGATGAGATTACCCAAGCGTATGTCAATACAACGAGGTGGTATTACCTCTCCAACTTTACGCGTTACAGTCAGGCTTTGGAAAAGCTTAAGATCCATGCACCCGACCCGAATTATGTGTTAGGAGGAGACCCATCAATACAGAGAGGAATTACTGCCGGGCCCGGTGGTAGAGGTATCTCATATGATCCATTTACCCTTGGAAGACGAATTGATGTCTTGAAAACTGGCAATCATATGGCAATCAGCTCGTACATTGCCGAGGAGGATAAATCGATCCATGGATTCGAGGTGCCCTTTCGGCATTTCAATCTTACTCTCGTTGACAACGTATCGGCGGAGTATTCTTTCCTGACGGAGATGTTCTCTATCAAATCTTACCATCAAATTTCTCGAAAGGCAAGTGAAATTTTTGAACCGGTTTTTGCGCTTGGACAGAACGTGACAAAAGCCCTCATTGAGAATACAACCGATTGTCTGGGTGTACTTCTCTGTGTCCGGTTAAACCAACGAGCGGCGTTTGAACTGCAACGGCGAAAAGTACCAGTTGCAGAGTCTTATATCAACGGGATCAATATGCAGCTTTGGCCCCGATTCCAAAAGATCATGGACTTGCATTGCGAATCTTTAAAGCGCCTTGCTTTAGGTGCCGCCAGAAGCTCGGTATCAGCGCTGTCATTGACGACAGACGATGCGAAACAATCTTCAGCTCCTCATTTCCTCACTCAGCGTTTTGGACAACTCCTGCATGGTATTTTGTCATTGAGCAACGAAGCTGGTGACGATGAGCCAGTCTCCATTAGTCTTGGTCGGCTAACAGGCGAATTTGACGCATTGCTGACCAAGTTGAGCCGAGGATCTGGCGATGCAAAACGACGGGAACGATTCTTGTACAATAACTACTCACTGGTTTTGACTATAATAAGCGTACGTCAATTCTCATGTCTGTTCTCTGGAGACACATTTGCTGACCAGTTCTAGGACACCGATGGAAAACTGGCGACGGAGCAGAAAGAGGTAAGTCAAGAACGCTTTGAATGAACCGAGTGACATCCATGCTGATTTTTATTTCCAGCACTTTACGAAAATGCTCAAGAACGCTTCGAAGCGCGGCTGAACAATAGACATCGATACACCTGCACATAGTATATTTAGAACAACATGGATGGCCTTGGATATATGTTATGAGATACCTCTAGAATTGATTATGGCACTGGTTTGTTCTTTTCGGTATATAAATAAACCCATTACATATGCGAGCGTAATACTCAGTACTATATATTCACTTCTACAGCAATTATTGGTCAGTGTCAATAATAAGATACTGTAGGTATGTTTGAAGTTAAAGACGGTGCGTAATTCCCGCGACGGCTTAGGTTCGGAGGTGCGGAGAAGCCTGGCTGGCTCAGCGCAATGGCGGAGGCATAATTCATATGACAATCCTAACTCTTTCGCTTCCAAATCCCCGATAACCTGGGCACCTAATATTGTGACTCTACGCATCGTGCAATTGGCGGGTCAGCATAGCTACCTATATCACATCGATCAATGGCACTTGCGTCTCCCCGCAGACAAGTGTTTCGTCATCTCCAAGTTCTCCAACGCGGGCGGCATCACAGATTCTCGACTTCACGAGCGCACAACGCAGACTTTACACATGCGGTTTGTCATTATGAAACCCTGTTATACCAACTTTTCTCGTTGTACTTGCAACTTACTTAAGAATAAAAAAGGTAATTGGCGGAGGCGTCGTCGGCCTCGCAGTCGCCCGTCAACTGGCCGCGCGAGAAGGCACGAGCACCATTTTACTCGAACGACATGACAGCGCGGGGACGGAGACAAGCAGTCGCAATTCTGAGGTGTGATCCTTTTCTATTGTGCTCCAGTGAAAACAGCTACTGATCGGAACGGAAAATAAATAGGTCATCCATGCCGGCATTTACTACCCAGCCGACTCGTTGAAAACGCGCCTATGCATCGCCGGCAAGAACAAACTCTACAATTACTGCGCCGAAAAGAGTGTTCCGCACAGAATCACGAAGAAATGGATTGTTGCGCAGAACGAGATTGAATGGGATGCGTGTCTGAAGCTGCACGAGCATGCACAGAAGATCGGCGTACCGACACGGTTTGTTGGCAAGGAGGAAGCTCAACGCCTGGAACCAGATGTACGCGCTGAAGCGGGAATTGTCGAGTCCCCGACGACGGGTATACTAGATGTTCATTCCTTTATGGCCTGTCTTCAGGGTGACTATGAGGACCGAGGGGGCGATATCGCTTTTCAGACTGCCGTTACGCGCATTGAGCCGATCGATAATGGGAAGGGAGGATACCGCATATTTGCTACTACTGCTCCATCTTCTTCCTCAGAAACGCCGAGTGCAGAGGAAGAGTCATCAATAACAGCGGAAACAATTGTCAATTCCGCAGGACTATATGCTTGTCAAATCAGCAGCATGATCCTCCCACCAGAGCGACATCGAACACCGTTCTATGCAAAAGGGACGTATTTTTCCTACAGCGCTTCGCACCCCAAACCATCAACATTGATCTACCCAGCTCCAGTCCCCGGCCACGGCGGTCTAGGTACACATTTGACCTTGGACATGGGCAATCGAGTCCGTTTTGGACCAGACGTTGAATGGGTCAAGGATGCATCAGACTACAAGCCATCCCCGGCCCGTCTCGCACAGGCTTTACCTGAGATTAAAAGATACCTACCTCACATCAACATCGATGCTATCGAATTAGATTACTGTGGTATACGTCCGAAACTAGGCCATGGAAGTGCGAATACTGGGGGGAAGGGGTTCCAGGACTTTGTTATACAGAAAGAAGAGGGTTATGAAGGATTTGTGAATCTCTTGGGAATTGAAAGTCCTGGGTTGACTAGTTCTTTGGCTATTGCCGATATGGTCGAGGGGTTGCTGCATCGATAGATTTCCTTCACATGGCTATGTATATATCTAACTTTCCCATGGCACACACTGAATTAGCGCGAATTGATACGGCCACTCCCGAAGAGGGAATATTACTTGATCAGGCAGGTAGCTCCTAAATCCTCACCCTCATTCTCCTCTTCCAGACCTGACAACAGAAATGCCACTATACTAACCTACCAGAAACCCATATCAAGGGGCTCCTTTTTGGTGCTCCAGCTGGTAATAATCCGTTTACATAGCCCTAGAGATCCCCAATATGGCTCTTATGATGAATGTCATGTTGAAATATAAAATACAAATGTAAACTTCTTGTATGGTATTATTGCTTCAATATCACCTGCCTTATCAGGATTAG
Organism: Penicillium sp. OUCMDZ-019; assembly: GCA_011750695.1. Lineage (NCBI taxonomy): Eukaryota > Fungi > Ascomycota > Eurotiomycetes > Eurotiales > Aspergillaceae > Penicillium > Penicillium sp. OUCMDZ-019. The sequence continues at coordinate 99,624 of WTTZ01000008.1, read as the reverse complement.
CGCCTATGGACCCAAGTAAGAACTTAAATCGCACGTCAGCCAACCCTAATATGCCCTAACATGTAAAAGGCAATACGAATATCGACACTAACATGCATATTGATACAAAGTAACATATGGCATATCATAGCTATCTATCTTTCACGCTAGCTATTTGAGATTGCAGGAATTTATATTGTAGATGCTAATATTTATGAATTTCTATCACTTTGTATATACACAGAATGCCATACCATCAGCAACTCAAATGCCTGAAGTTTGGCCTTTCTATGCTTTCTTTTGTTGCCTAAGGCAAGCTCAAGAACAAGGCCAACAACCTCGGGTAGTTGGGCGTTCCAAGACCAGTTACAGGATCCCATCTTTGATTCATGTCAGCTTAGCTCCTTGATTGTTTAAAAGGAAAGGAAATAAACTCACCCTGGGGCGGTCGAAAAGCCAACTGTGCCACATCCGGGATTGGTTCCGTTTGTGATGTCGTTCAAGGCCCAGGCGTTGCTGTAAAGTGTTGGGTTGAGGAAGCCCAGAGAACCTTTGCCAATGGCGATACGTTCTTCGATAATGCGGTTAATCACCGAGGAAAAGATAGGTGTACCTAAAAGGTGTCAAGTTAGAACATGTTTCTCCCATAAAAGAAAGAAAATCATCATAGACATTCGGCGCCCGGGAAATAAACATACTGGCACTCGTTCCTCCGGACAATCCAAACACGCCCTCGTTCCAGGTTGCAATGTTGTCACCGTTGGCAGCAACATCGGGGTAGCCTCGGCCAAGGCGGTTGTAAAGACCTCCGTTTGCGCCAAAGCTTGCATTGCCCTCGTAGTAAGGGTATGGTGGGTTGTGGTTTTCAAAGTAGCTGTGTAATCCTATTAGTATATAGAAGGCAAAGCAAGTAGTAAATGTTTGGAATAAGCTGAACTTACTTAGCCACCGCGGCAGCCTGGTAGTCTGGAATGGGGTAGATGTTGCTGAAACCTCCACCAGAGGAAAATGCAATTGAGTAGGGGTGGCCAATCGGGTCGACTACGGCACTCTCAGGCTCCCAGACGGTGTGACCAGGGTAAACTTGGACAAATTAGTCAATTGTTGCGTTGATTTTGTTTCAGCGACAGCTTACCTTTGGTGGCTCCGACGTTTGTGATGTATGGGCAGCTATGTGTAAGAAAGGAATCTTAGTAAAGAGCTGCTTTTTGTCACATGAAGCTGATCAAAGAACTGACCTGTTGGGGAAAGCCGGGCTGAAAATGGTCGAGTTGCTACCAAGGCAGCCATTGGCACTGTCATCTCCAGGAGGACCTGCAACACCATCATCACCGGAGGCAACCATAATGGATACACCCTGGAGACCGAGTTTCAAGAATCTAGAAGCGAGCTCATGGTTAGCCATCTGGTCCAGTTGTCCAAGAAAGATCTCTACTGACTCGTTGCATTGACGCTGCTGGTAGTACGCAGGAAGATCGCTTTCCTGACCGCCGTAGGAGATCGAGATGACGTTCGTTGGCTGGTAGACTCCGCACATCAATTGGCCCTTGTAACCGCCAGCACTTGGGTCGGGGTACACAGGATCCAGGTTCGGGTCATCTCCACACTCTCCGAACGCACAGTATGTGCAGTACGACTAGAGTTTGATTTGGGTCAGCTTAAGTCCACAAATATCATAAGTTTTGGCAGTAGAACTTGATAAAAGCTCAGAGGAAAGTGTGAGTACGAACCCCATCCAAGGCATCGAGGAAGGTGTTGAAAAATCCCGAGGTAGGAGTATCCTCCAAAGCATAGTTTGAATCGTCGGTCTGGAAAAGGGTGATGGTCTGGGGATAGATAATAGGGAAAGCGAGCTCAAAGTCAAGGTCTGATTCGCCTCCAGCCTCGCTCACATTCACCGGAGCTTCAGCGCCGTCGATGAATGCGGGAATTGGATGTGTGCCCTGGGGGATGTTCGAGGACAGATTGCGGAAGAACAGGTTCAGATCTTCCTGAGCATAGTAGTCACCCTCTTCGAAAATACCCAGAGAGTTGTTTGGGCTGACAATTGGGTTGGAAGGAGGGATTTCGTAAAGGGCAGCGACGCAATCCGGGGTAATTTGAACATCGCAGTTTGCGAGATCAGATCCGAAAAGTCCATCAACAGACCGAAACTTTCGAGGTCGTGTGAATTTGCTACTGCGCTTGGTTGACCGCTTGCCATAAGTTGGCTTTTCCTTGGTCGTCACTGGCAGTCCGATGCCAGGGTTGACGTAGTCGATGTGCTCGCGAATTGCCTGTGGAACGTGGTATCTGAATTGAAAAGAATGTCAGTATGTGATTTCATCGTGCGAAATAGCAAGTCATAGATTTGAGGGAAACCCGTACTGTTCACAAGCCATAGCTTTGGTGCCGAAAGTCTCGTGCTCATAGTGATAGTATTCGGTGTGCAACAATGCCTCTGCCTCTGCTGCCGTTGCAGGGAATGCGAGCCAGCCCTGGTTTTCAGTGTGAAGGACTCGCGACTCATCGATGCCAGAGTTCGACAACCAAGCTCGAACTTCGGAAACAGTGTCATCAGAGGGCGCGAAGGCCTCAACGACTTGCTCAGGTGTCCAATGCTTTCCGAAATTGGGCGATTCAGGGTGAGATCTGATGATTGTAAGCGCATTTAACCAAATGAAAGTATGTTACACAGTGAAAAGGAGTATACTCACACATCCATCAGGTATTCGTAACCGCGATGAAGATTGGACTGTTTCAACCCGATTCGCACCACCACATTGTCTGCCGGATCAACGCGGCCCACGTTCACCCATTTTGAAGGCTCTGAGCTGCGTTTCTCGTGGACAACGTGCGTGTGAGGAGCTGGCACCGCGGCGGCGGCGATGGCCAGTCCAAGGGTGAGAGTGAAAAGCTGCACCTTCATCGTGGCCTTAGCTTAGCAATGGATTCCAGTACTGCCAGAGGGTGAGAAAAACGACCTGCCTACATGATAGCATCTCCGCTTTATATAGCCGCGGCGCATACGATGACTCTATCGGGCAGGTGGAATTGCGAATTCATGGAAAGGTAACATCGGAGGTCCAATGGGGCCTAGTATGCTTATTTATTAGCTGTTGATCCATCAACAAGATCCCCTGTAGTGGAGATGTTGGTTCGTCTTATCTGACCATGTCACCCTGTAAATACCGCCACGTATTGTCTGCTGTATCTGTAAGTAATACGCACCTGATTTACGAGGACACACCGTGTGTTGCAGTGTGCTGGCTTGAAGTGGCACAGAATCTACAAAAACGTACATCACTTCGCACTACCCCGTGATGCATCTCTAGATTCTCTACTATGTAACTTCGTACTGTACGATACTACGACGGAAACAAAAAGCGTTGTTGATCGGCAATGATCAATCTTTAATTAGCCACTAATCCTAATTGGTACCACTAGCCCTAATTCAAAATTGTGGGCCTGAGGCTTGTCTAGCTTTTAAGTTTTCTTCCGAGGCACGCGCTCCTGGCTAGGGTTAGCTTAGGGTTGACAGCTCTACATCATTTCAAATTTTCAGCTCGCCTCTCCCTGTAGCAAAGGGGGAATTTCCCATGTTCCAATCACTTGTTTCCAGAGCTTCATAAACTTCAATATTTTACTCTCGCCTCCAGCTCCCGCGATCATCATGAGTCCCTGCGGCTGGCCCAGTCCTCCTGGGCCCTCCAGCCGACTCATAGGAACCATAGCTGTAGGGTAGCCTGCCAGAGCAGCAAGAACACAAATTGCACAGTCGCCGGGGCCGATAATCACATCGATTTCGTTCTCTGCCAGAGCAGCGTCAATACCTTGCGGACCAGCTAACCGTCTACCATGGGCTTTGGCGGCTGAAGCTATTTCATCGGTCAAGGTAGACTCCAGCGTTTTAACCAAATCGGTTTGGTCAGTATGTGCTGCAGTGGGATTTTCAGTCAGAGTATGCTCGTCTCAAGGTGTAGATAGTTGAACCTACGTTCGGGCATAGCGTGAGCAGCGTTTTTATTGTTGAATTCGATCAGTTCCGGGACGGATTTTACTATTGGATCTTCCAACAGCTCGCAGAAATTTTCAAACACCTTCGGGAATTTGTAAACTAGGGATTGGCTTGTTAGCACTAGTTTTGATTGAATAGTGTTATACTCACAGGTAACCGAAGCGTTGACGCTCTTTCCATCATAGAGAAGATCTTGCATTGACGGTAATTTGACGGGATAAACGACCTTCCCACCTCGTTGGGCTATCTGACTTCTCGCCCATTCATATTTATCGAGCTATTATTATGCAATGAGTGAGCCTCAGTACTTCAATTTTCATAGGGGTGAACTTACAATCTGCTTTTCCACATCTTCATCCCGGGTTTTGTGAAACCCAAAGGCATCCCATACTACTGGATCGACGAATCCAACAGAGATATCCTCCCATTTTAAAGATTGCGTTTCAATGGTGTGATTTCCAGTTAACAAGTTCATCAGCATTTCAAGATCTTCAGGAGATTTCGCCATTCCTCCCAATCCGTCAAAGTCTCGGCTCAGATTGAACAGCCCATCCATTGGAATGATCCCTCGAGTGCCTTTCATGGAATACAGACCTGCTCTGTTTGCAGGCATGCAGATCGAGCCGGATGTTTCAGTCCCTATGGATAGAGGTGCAAACCCGGCTGATACTCCCACGGCAGATCCAGAAGATGATCCTCCAGGGCCCGAACGTCCACAAAACAAATCATCTTCGCGGAAGCCACCAGCAATATACGCTGATTGAGTTATGCCATTCATAGCAGACCATCCGGCCGTCATACAAGTAGCTTTAAGGCCACAGAATTCGGTCATACTGGCTTTCCCTAGGATGATCATACCACTCTCAATCAGCAGTTCGACAATGCCTGCATTCTTCTTCCCGTAGGTGTCTTTGAAAGCAACAGCTCCCGCAGTTGTAGGCATTCCGAGCGCCTTGGACGTGACTATAGCATCTTTGATGATAATAGGGATTCCATGAAGCGCACTGCGGACTTTACCATTACGTCTTTCGCTATCAAGTGCTTCCGCTTGAGACCTGACCAGCTCTCGAGGAGCGGTTGAAATGATTGCTCGTAGACCAAGTCCTGCTTTGTTGTGCTTTTCGATTTGTGCTAGATAGGCTTCCACGATATCGACACTGCTAGTCTGATCAAGCTGCAGTAAATTGCGCAGGTCTGCTGCTGTGGCTGTCAGCACGTCGAAAGGGAGTTTTTTGTTGATGTTGTCCATTGTTGCAAGCTTAAGCTAGAGGCATAGAACTGTCTTTTTGTTATAGGTGAACAACACTGCAATAGAAGCCCAACTCAGCGAAGAATATAAATGCTCGCAATTAATTAGTTGCCTAATACCACCCACTGTGTGGGATGGCACAATCATCAGCCGTAGCGGGCCTATTGGCCCTAATCCAACCCCACGTACCTAGGTAACAGCATTTTTACAGTATTCTTATCTCAGTGAACTCTAGATAGCTTCACAAAAACCAGCCGCTAGTGGGCCAATAATATGTAATATTATTGCTGCTACTAACTAGATTTAGTATCTGGTTAGTTATTTGCATAGCAGTCTGAGTTCACTGAGATACATAGGTGCATTATTCCAAGATCATAGTGAAAGATTTATTTCCAAAAGTAGTCGTTTTTATTCGTGGTACCTTCATAGGTACATACGTATCATATATATAAATATATATACTATCACATCATGCAAAATAGTCGTCTTCCCAAACTCGTGAATATGTACATAGAATGACAATGAAAATGGCAAACACTGCTCAAATCATTGGAGCAGTTTAAAATGTCTTCAAAACCTCAGCAACCTTGAAAGGTGCGGCAGTCTTGCTCTTGATCTCCTCAACAGTAGAACCTTCAGCAACTTCCTTCAAGGTGAGACCCTCGGTAGGGTCCACGTCAAAGACGGCAAGGTCGGTAATGATCTTCCAGACACAGAGAGGTCCGGTAAGAGGGAAAGTGCATGCTAATAAAAGTTAGAAAAAGGAACAAGAATGAATTCTGCTGAGTGAAGCTCACCGGGAAGAATCTTGGGGTTTCCCTTCTTATCCACGTGTTCCATGGTAACGACGACCCTGGTTTGGCTGGGGTTTGCCACGAGGTCCATAGCACCTCCAATACCCTTAACCTTACCGGGAAGCATAAAGTTGGCGAGATCTAATAGTAATGAGTTAGAATTGAAAATCCAAATGGCCGAGATCATCTTCATACGTACCTCCATATTGACTGACTTGCAAAGCACCCAGCATGGTAAGGTCAATGCGGCCAGAGCGAATCATACCGAAACTCTCCTGAGAGCCAAAGACAGATGCACCGGGAGCGAGAGTCACAGTTTCCTTGCCGGGGTTGATCAAATCAGGATCTTCTTGACCGGGCTGAGGGTAGCCACCAAGACCAAGAATACCGTTCTCAGACTGCAGAACAACCTCAATGCCCTCGGGCAAAAAGGACGGAGCGACAAGAGGCATACCAATACCCAAGTTAACGTACATGCCATCCTCAAATTCCTTGGCGGCACGCTTGACAATGCGTTCACGTTTGGCAGCAGCCTCACCGGCACCTGTAGAATAGCATTAGCTTTGATACATATGAAAACTTGCGGATTAAACACTTACCTAGCATGTCGTTGGGGTCTTTAGCGAAAGTGAGTTTCTCGATCTTCTTGCCTTCGGTGGTCTTGATGACTTTGCTGACGTAGATTCCTTGCAGATGAATTTCCTCGGGGGCAATCTCTCCAACTTCGACAATCTCATCGGCTTCAACAATGGTGACCTTGGCGTTCTTGGCCATAGCCTCGTTGAAGTTATTCTGAGCCTTGCGGAATTGACAGTTACCGAGCTTGTCTGCCTTGGCTACCCTGACAAAAGCGTAGTCGGCAAAGTAAGATTCTTCCAAAATGTAGCCTTTTCCATTGAATTCGCGGGTTTCCTTGGGCTTGGACTTCTCGGCGACAGTGCCGTCCTTGTTGTAGCGCAGGGGGAGTTCACCAGTTTGGACTGTATTATGATTAGTCGGGTTTTAATGCGGTTAAAGAAAGACTCAACATACCAATAGTACCATAAGCAGCAGGGGTATAGAAAGCAGGAACGCCGGCTGCACCAGCAGCGCACTTCTCGGCAATTGTACCTTGAGGAGTGAGCTCAAGGGCCAAATCGCCTTCCAGATACATCTTCTCGAAGACCTTATTTTCGCCAATAAAGGAAGCAATCATCTTGCTGATCTGACGAGACTCAAGTAGTTGACCTGTTTTTGCGCGGAAATTAATTAGTATAACTATTCTCTCTTCTCAAACCGCAGTGCGGAGGCAAAGCACTCACCCAAACCAACGCCAGGCATGCCCGCATTGTTGGAGACAACCGTAAAGTCCTTGAGCTCAGGACGGTCGCGCACAGCATTGATCAAGCTGGTAGGAACACCGGAGAAGCCGAATCCACCAACGAGGATCATAGAGGAGCCCTTCAAGTCTTTGATAGCGTCCTTAGCGCTGGGAACGATTTTGTCGATAGCTCGGCGGGAGGCCGATGAGGAGAAATCGCGCCGCCATAGCGGGCGGAAAATTGAAGGACCTGCGATTCTGGCCTTCATTGTGAAGATATTTCAAAAAAGACACAGTCACTCAAGAGAGAGAAAGTGAGAAGAGAGAAAGAAGAAGAGAAAAGGAAGAAAGCGCGGAATAAAAGCGAAGGAAAGCTGGGGTCTGGGGTGGCTTCGGGTAGGGAACCGACGGGGCGGCTTCCGACGTTTCGGCAGCTGTGTCGGGAGAGCCGGAGTATGGAACGACCGTACGAGCCTGTTGACTGGCTGGCAGAGTATTATTCTGCTTGGTTTTAAACGGTTCCAAATCGCCTCTCACCGGGCGCCTAGAAGAATTATGTTTAAAGAGAAAGGGTGTCGTTCGGATGCTTGTTTACTATTTAGTACTTACTATCCGACCGACATCAGCTAGTATATAAATCCGACCAAACTCAATACATGCAACTAGAAATGTACCAGACATGTATAATTAACTATATCTAGGCATTTCAAAACCACACGAACTCTTGCCTGATTCACTTTGCAGCAGTAGAGTGCGAATTTGCCATTCACTTTACGCCTGATATCGGTTCTTCTTCGGAGACAAAACCGAGGACAGTGAGAACTTTAAACAAAGCAGTGAGAATCATAGCAATCACAACGTGTTATCCGGTTTCATGGCTCCCATAAGCTCAGTTTTATTTTTATATGTGTTAAGATGTAGTTGTGACTGGTTCTGCTAGCAGATTGCAGGTGGCGGGGTCTGGGGTAACCCGCGGAGCCATGGATTGGTAACAACTGCGGTGGCTATTGCCACTGGCAAACACCGAAGAGTCGATATGGCGAATACGCCGCCTTCTCGATAAGGACGCATAAGAAGCTTGGCTTAGCATTCTCTTATTGCAATGTAATGAGTAGTATAGGGTCTGGCAGACCAATCACCAGAGAAACTGCCGCTGAAATTGTACGGATGGCGCAGCTTCCCATGAGCTGAACTCCTTTGATATGCTGGGTCCATTCTGTTCTATGGAAGACAACAGAGGACGAGGGTGGGATTCACGAGAGCCGCGGTCATGACAATCTACTTCGGATTGCAATAAACTATTCTCGGACTCATAGTTGACTATGCGACGGGATAAGTATGCCGTTTGTTCCAGTGTCTTTTCGGGAGTAATAATGGACGGACCATCTTCTGATGACTGTATATTTGTTTCGTTTTCTTCTGATATGGAATAAGCGTTTGTGGGACTCCTAGTTGAAGCCCAATTTGCAGCCTTTGAGAGCTTGATGGCATCTCCATCATCCTGGCTAGGACTGAGCCTTGACTGAGTGCGATAGCAGTCTTGCTGCCATTTTTGGATGCTCTCGACGTCACTGAGTGGAAACGACTTCCAGTGCTCTACCCCTTGTTTGCGTGAAGGCAACATGGGTGCGTGAGATGCTCGCTTGTCTTGAGCTCCATTCTCTCTTGAGAACGAGTTTTGCGTTGATAGCATTGACGAGAGCTGTGCTGGAGTCAATTGAGAAAGTATGCTGAGCAAAACGTCTTCTGTTTCCTGTAGACGCTGCTCCAAAGCCTCAACATAACCCTTCGCTGGCCCGCTGTTGGCATTTAGCTACCTACACTTCTGCAGAAATTCATACTGAGTTTACATACCGTTTAAGCTGCTCCGGCCATGCACAGGCACGGTTGTAGTCAATGCATTGTTCGCAAATTGGCCTGCTTAGTTTCAGAAGAATGACCTTGCATGTTCGCTGAAGGACGAACCAACCTCTTTCCACTGCACTAGAAAACAAAAAGCTAGCAATTAGCAACGTAGTCTAATACATCAACAATTCCGTGAGCTACATGCCTTCTGCTTCCGCGACCGGCACGGATTGCAAGCCGTCGTAATCCGAGATGTCTTGCTTTTTTGCGGATTCGGTTCTACCGGCATAACTGCGTAACTTGATACCGCTATGTGCTTTGCAGGCAGCGAGGGCTGCTGGTTTGACAGACTCAAGGCGACGTTGATGGGCGATGATTTTGATGTTGGAGACTTTGAGCCGACGGGGAAGCTGCAGTTGCGGCCTGAGGCAGCGAGATATTCTTGTTCCCCACTTTCTGCATCTCAAGCAAACTTGGAAAGAACTTTTCGCGATTCTTTCAGCAATCGATCGCATTCACTCTCAAATGCTCTCATAACCAGAGTCTGCCTACTCGTATGCAATGCTGGCATGTCAAGCGAGGGTATGAGGTTCCATCCAGGGACCTGGGAAAGCACGCCGCACCATCGTTACGTCGGATATTACAATAGGAATGGATAACCAAGGGTCGATTGACTCTTGCATCTAATGACGCTGCTGCTCTCTAAGCCATTGTCATTGCAATTTCACAATGCAGTCTTCAGACGCGATTTCTAGGTCATCGGAGATTGGGTCTTTGATTGCCCACTCCAACGACGAAAGCCAGTTCGTAGGAAGCTCCAGTGGTGTTTTCTTCGTCAATACCGTGCGCCAGGCATTTGCAAAAAGCCTTGGACCTTTTGAGGCCTCACCCACTCCAGCCCCGGAATTTCCGGCTCCTGAAGACACCATAGTTGGCCCGCCAAAGTCTCCCCGCGTGAAGCAAAATGCCGCCGGAAGCAGAGAAACGACGGAGCCACGGAGAACATGGACCTATGACCCCCATATCGCACATCTCCTTGGAAAGGCCCCAGCACTTGAGGATGCCCGACGACTGATGATGATGTATTTCAAGCTGTGGCATCCTTTATTTCCGTTTTTGCATGGACCGTCGTTCCTCCAGGCAATGGAAGCATTCTATTCGGAGAGCACTGCCGCAGACAGTGAAATTTCGAGCACGATATCCGAACATCGCAGAGCTTGCTGGACCACAATACTTCAATGCGTTTTCAATATTTCCAATATTCTCCTTCCAGATCTTGAGCTTGCACAGGAGTCAAAGATCACATCTGCTGCGAGTGCACTCAAACTAGTCGATGTGCTTGTTAATCGCCACGATATACTGTCCCTTCAAGCCCTGCTAGCTCTTCAGTTGTATCTTGTGGCTACCATGTCCCTTCGAAATGCATCTTTGCTTGGTGGAGCAATCCTGCGATCCATCCTGCATGCAGGTTTTCACCGCTGTCCCTACCGCTATCAACAACTCAATTCCCACGACTGTCAGTTGCGGAAACGCATTTTTTGGTGTTTTTATGCCATTGATCGATACTTAAGTCAGGCATTGGGCTTGCCTCTGGGAATACAAGATTCTGATATCGACGTATGTCTTCCTGGAGTTCTCGAGCGTCATATAGTAGGAAATTCCAGTTCTACCCATTCAGCATCCCCAAGAACTTCAGAACAACCCACGAACATTGATGCTCAAGATAACTCAATGGAAAAGACAAGTTGGTCTTCTCTGAAATTCTCACAGAAGGAACGACTAGATCGAGAAGCCGCATTGGGGGATTATGTCATGTATGGAAGGCTCACTGGGAGGGCTTTGGAACTATTCCATAAGTCCATACATAATCGAGAAGTACGCCGCAGCGCTGTGTTGTATCTTGTGTCCGATGTCCATAAATGGTGGAATAATCTTCCAAGTACCCTACAAGGTATCAATGAGCAGAGTGCTATTGACCCAAGAACAGACTCTCATAATGAAGAATCTCCTTTCGATCTAAGTCCATTCTTCTCTATCCTCTACGAACATCTCGTTCTCTGCATCAATCGGCCATGCCTATCGCTTGAACCCTCGTCGGCCGATTTCTGCTCCGGTCTGCAGATATGTATCAGTTCTGCGAGAAATATCTTATCTTTGCTCAAGACACAGCTCGCAAAGGGCCAGGCTCTCTTTTGGCCAGGTCTGCTATCTGCAGCTTACATGGCCGGGTTAGTGATTGCCTTTGCGTGCCAGCTGGGCCAATATCCCCTTTCCAAAGGTTGCCAGTAAGTTATCTATCTGCGGCACCGTCGCCAGTTTTTAACATTGACCCCTAGGGAGATCAGCGATTGCCGCAATATCCTGCAGGCAATGTGTAAGCAATGGGAAATTGCCAAAAATTGCCATACAGCATTGTCATTCCTGCTTTTGAATATACAACGCCAGAGCAGAGATCAAGACTCGAATATAATTGGCCCTAGATCAAAACGCGAGTATCAACCAGATCACACTGCATCATCCGAAGAAAACAAAAGACCGAAAATAGTCAATACTATCCCTGATCGAGATGATTTAACCACCACATATCAGAGTGACCAAGTCAACGAAGAAATCCCAACTTCAGTCGAAAACTTTCAAAACCCCTCCACAGCGGCAACAATTAACCAAGATAACAACGCATCACAACCTCACCACAAACCCGACGAACAACCTTCTTCCCGTCGGTTTCCCCAACAAGAACATCTCAACACCACACGCACCTACGACGAGGTTGCAGATAATAGTACCGATCCTCCTCAACAACACCAGCCACAACAGGCTCCTCTTCCAATGCCCGATATCAGCGAATTCGAAGACCTTCAGTGGCCCGACGAGTCATCTTTCCTAACCACAAATTTTGACCTCAACATGACAGACTTGTTTCAAAACTCGTCTTGGGACCCAATGCTTTTTGATGCTTTCACACAAGGCCAGACGTCACCTCGGTGGTAGGTCAGTACTAATAAATAAATCGGTGTATATAAATAAAAACTAGTTACTAGAATGAATGGGTAAAAATTTTCCAAGTAATTCGACTACGTACCTTCAAGTAGGTAGAAAATAGTTCAATGAACATATGCAATTGTATAACTGCAACTAAACAAGCCTATGATACAAAACCATTGAAACCGCCGCAGATGTGGGGGAAAAAAAGATTTTTTTTCTGATAGAAAGAAATGAAGAAAGTACTTTGATGATGGGAAGCCGTGTAGATAGATATACTTAGCCTTAGGTATGTAGATGCTACTTTTTCTTTAAAAAGAACAAGAAAACCATATCACCCTCTTTCCTTAATTGAATCGCACGCCCTTTTCTCAAATTTTCAACCCTAATTATCCTAAGAATAGAAGAACAGGAAATAAAAATTTTGGTTTGAGAAAAAAGGATAGGTATTTAATACCCTTATCACCATACAACCGACACAAGCACATAAGCAGTAATGGATGGATCCAACTGCAAAGAGAGAAACTTTTACCGAAGACCGGGGATATCAGAATAAGGAAAAAGAAAAGAAAAAAAAATGAGGAAAAAGTCATACTGAAAAAATAAGGAGAAAATAGGAACCGGAGAAAGAGAATAATAAAAAAAAAGAGCATAATCATTAAAGATAACATGGAGTCAAATCAAGCTTGTGATGACATGTCGTCGCAGCGCACCTTGTGCGAGATACTCGTAAATCATCACTAATCCGTGGGCAAGCTGCCTACGACTTGTTCTCCTCAGAACCCTCCTTGGCAGCCTCCTTGGGCTTTGCCTCGGGCTCATCAGGCTTGTTCTTCATGTATTCGTCATAAACGTGAAGAGCCTCGTCAACCTTAGCACGAAGAGCGGACTCGTCGTCAATTCTGTCGCAGGTCAGTATATATTTCATCGTCACGGCGGATATTTGAATGAATGAAAACTTACAGGCCAAGAAGCTCGGCATTTTCCATCTCAAGCAGCATACCAGTGATCTTGCCAGCAAGCTCAGGCTGCTGAGCCTGGATCTTAGGGTACAAAGCTTCACCAAGCATCTGCTTCTGTTGGGCTGGGGGAGCAGCGGTCAAAGCCTGCAGTGTAAGAGAGCCAGTGGCGCCTTCCTGGGCAGGGGGAGCTCCAGCCTGGGCGTTCTGACCACGACCTCCTTGGCCTGGTCGGGGTTGAGCAGGTGCTCCACCACGGCCCTGACCATAGCCTGGACCACCACGTCCTCCAGGAACATTTGGAGGAATGCCTTGAGGAACTTGTCCACGACCACCAGCACCACGACCAAACTGAACCTGTGCCATTTGAGGGTATCCCATGCCGTTGGGAATGCCTCCAGGACCAGCCTGCATGGCTCCAATGGGAATACCTTGGCCGAAGTTCTGAGGAATCTGCTGGTTAGGTCCGCCGATGCCGCGGCCACCTTGCTGAGGGAAGCCACCGGGGTATTGGCCTGGTCGTCCGCCAGGGATACCGGCCATCACCATACCAGGCTGGGGAGCGAAAGCCAATCCACGCTGGCCAGCGTTGCCTGGGAGGAAGCCTTGTTGTCCAGGTCCGTAGAAAACGGCGGGTTGCATGTACTGCGAGGACTCCGTTAGTAAAAAAGAGTTTTTTTTCAATATCGGGTCTTGTACTTACAGGCTGGGGCATTCCGGCAGCGGCCGCGGCCTGCTGCTGTCTAATAGTGTTACGAGCCTGGATGCTAGCCTCAAGCTTCACGGTGTTAGTTGCAGACTTAACTTTGAAGGAAGTGGGTGGTATCTTACCTGGCTCTTGCGAACATCCTTGCGCTGGGCAAGAGCGACGTAGAGGGGCTTGCCATTGATCATTCGCTGGTTCATCTCAGTGACGGCCTTGGAGGCTTCGTCAGGGCTAGAGAAGCAGACGAAACCAAAGCCTTTGCTCTTTCCGAACAGCTTCTTCTCGGATTTCTTGCCGTCTTCCTTGTCCTGAGCTTCTTCCTTCTCAGGTTCTTCGGTCTCCTTGTCGGATCCCTCCTTGGCTTCATCCTTGTCGGAATCGGAAGCGCTAACGGTGTCACGCATGACCTTGGCAGAAGTAATGGTACCAAATGCGCTGAAGAGCTCACGCAGCTTCTCGTCGTCAACATCATCAGTGAGATTCTTCACGTAGAGGTTGACACCTTGGTATTTGGAGGCCTTCTCGAGACGAGCAGCCTCATATTGGCGGCGGAGTTCCTCCTCACGCTCGTGTTTCTTTTGAGCACGGCCGACGTAAAGCTTCTGACCGTGGAAGTCTTTGTCGTTCAATTCCTCAACGGCAGCCTGAGCGTTCTCGTGGTCGACATAGTTGACGAAACCGAATCCTCGGCTCTTTCCGTTCTCTGAATCCCGGCTGATAGTAGCGGAGGTAATGTCGCCAAACTTACCGAAAAGTTCACGGAACTCCTCATCAGTGACTTCGAGGTCGATGTTCTTGACGTAGATGTTGGTGAAGTTGGCCTTCATTTCCTCAAACTTGCTCTGGCGGTCCTTCTTGGAGATGTGGTGGCCGACAAACACCTTCTTGTCGTTAAGCAACATGCCATTAACGTGTTTGATGGCATTGTTGGCGGCCTCGGCAGTTTCGTAGTGGACGAATCCGTAGCCCTTGGAGTTGCCAAACTCATCCTGGGCAACTTTGCAGCTAAGAATGTTTCCAAAGGCAGCGAAAGTGTCGTGCAAGGCCTTGTTGTCAATGGCGGTATCCAAGTTCTTGATGAAAACGTTGCCCTGGCCAGTCTTGCGCAAAGCGGGGTCGCGCTGAGACCACATGATACGGCAAGGACGACCCTTGATCAAAGTGTAGTTCAAGTCCTCAAGAGCACGCTCACCGTCGGCAGTGTTGTTGTAGTTAACGTAGGCATAGCCAAGAGAGCGACGGGTGACAGCGTCACGGCAAACTCGGATAGAGGCGACCTGTCCGATAGAGGAGAAAAGCTCGAACAGCATGGCCTCGGTCACAGACGGGTCCAGCTCACCAACGTACAGCGAAGCAGAATGGGGCTGGTTGTTGTTTGGGGTGGTAGCGGAATCGCTGGTCGCGGTGTCAGGGGCCACATTGGTGTTGACGGTGGTGCCGTTGGAGTCGGCAGCGCCGTTGGCGTTGTCAGTAGCGGGGGCTGTAGAAACTTCAGCAGACATGATGAAGGCTGTTGTTAATATTCCTGAATTTTCGAGATAGAGCACGAGTTAGCAATGCGATGTTAGTCCAACAGGCTGTACCGACGCTCGGGGTATAAATCGTCGATATGTGTTGTTGTGAAGGCAGCAGCAACGTACAGTTTAGAGAAGCTGAAAGATCGAGGAAAGTTAACTCTGTTCGAGACACGAGAGTACGACTTCGTAAGACCGGAAGCTGCACACAAAAAATCGAGTCGTATGCACACAGACTCAAAGACGAGAGAAGAATTGTTTGTGGAAGGAACCGGTGGTGGCTTCTTGACACAAACAACGCAGTCGCAGGGTGAAATCTGTATTTTTCAAGATTTTTCGCTTTTTTTGGGATTTTCTGGGTTTTTTGGAAGTGAAAAGAGAAGAACTAAGAGGAGGGGACGAGAGATGCCAAATCCTTTAGCAGTGAGGGATGTGGCAGGTGGTGGAATCGCCTTTGGTGCTTTTCTTTTAGGGAAAGGTGAAAGGGAAATTTTGTGAGCGGCTAGCCTGTTTAGGCAATCTCGGGACTTCGACTTCAGATTTTTTTTTTCTTGCGGGCGTTTGTTTGTTCGTTTTGCAGCGGCGGTCACGTGATGAGGTGGGTTAGCGAGTCCGCCACTTTGACCGCCCTGAGAGGCACTCGGATAGATACGAGTCATACGACTGCTCGGACTTACTCCTACGTACTGCACTATTGGTACCATGGATGACGGAGCGTGGTTTATCTCGTGGATTCCTTCTGCTAGTGGGACAGCTGAATAACACAGAGCACAAAGACGGGCAATCTACGGACCTGAGGGAATAATAGATACTGCTAAAAAAACACACACAAAGGCCGTTTCATCAAAAGACGCGCAGGACATACATAGATAAACAAGCGCCTAGGCTATGCACTTTGACTAGTCACAACAACAGATCAACTTAGATCGAATCCAGCGCCAGAGTTGACAGCATACAGGAGCTTCTGCCGTAGAATCTGGGCGGTGGAATAGCGTGGAAGCTTCAATAAATTAACGCAGGTGCTGGTGCTGGGCAGTCTCTCTTGGTCTTCACTGGAATCCCGAATGCTGAAGCGGGGATTCAAGTGACTGAACCCAAGCAAGGGCGCGCGTGGAGTCGAAGTCACAAATTTGAGCACTCTCTGGCGTTCTTCGTTCGACAATTCCTCCATTACTTGCCAGAACAATTGAACAGTCGGGTGTTCTTCGTTATCGTCGCCAATAGTGTATACGCCACCGTAGAGTGTATTACGCCTCAGGTCGGCAACGTCAATTTCTCCCGCGTCACCTCCGACAAGCGTTTGTAATTCCGACTGGTTAAACATGGATAGCCAGGAAGGCTGAATTATGTCTCCGAGTCCTTTGAGAAAGGCGGTCGTTTGCGGGGCTGGCTGGATTTGAAGCCTGTGACGAGCGATGTAGGAAATGTAGACGAGCCGGTTTTGATTGGTGACAGCGATATTGGCACCACCGGTTTTCAGCTCCTTCGTGATAATACGAGACTTGGATCCCGGGATTGGAATTGTATCAGTGATTGTAAAGTTCAAAGAAAAGTCCTCAACGTCGCCGGTGTAGTTTTTCAGTTGGAGCTGTAGCTTATCAGTGATCTTGCAAAGGTCAATATGTAGGTGTTCGCAAACATACTAATCCCTGGTAAAGTCCCTCGTCCAAATCCCGCAAGTCATTCAAATTTGCCCTATATGCCGATTCCCTTCGAGCAGATGTTGATCCGCCAGTCAAGGCCCATTTCAAGAGGAAAAAGCCTGCAAAATGAACATCGACAAGAATACCTTCATAAAGACATTTTCCTATAACACGTCCCAGAAACTCATAGCGTTTAAGCAGATCCCGCACGCCATCTGAAAATTGAGAACTGCTTTCATTGAGACCAAGCTCGCGCAAAACTTCTCTGCGTTGCTCCACCGCCGCTGGGTTGGGGTAAAGAAGGTTTTGATCGTTCTCGATGAAGAGATTAAGGCCATTCGTTGACATGAATGCTTCGTTCGTGATACTAGTCAGGAATTCTTTGGTTACTCCACCACCATCTATTCCAGCTTCTACTGAACCAAATTGGTCGATGAAGCTTATCTGGATTGGTTCCTTGAGACCTTCTCCAAGATCGTAGAATTGATCAAATGCGTCTTCGAATACACTTTCACGGCGTATGCTGGCATGATGGCGACTCAGAATATCTCGTGCTGCAGCACCTCCATCTAACAGGCGGCCCATAGAAGCAGCAGAGACTGACATACGCCAGGCATCAGGCTCAATAAATCCCTCCCTTCGTCGCATTTGATCCCGATAGATAAATTCTCGAAATATCTGGACTCGCGTAGCGAAAGGAATGAAGAAGGGCATGTTTCTCAGTATCTCTAGCCTCGGGGCAAGTGCTTCCAGTTGTTTTCGGCGAGCTGATTGTTGCTGATAACGTCTGAAAGCTTGCATTCGCTGTATTTGCTGAGCTCGCCCTGTACCAACCAAGCCAAGGGGTTGAAAAGGCAGATCATCCATGTAGTTACTGCCGTCATGGTCTTCGTCTTCTTGAAGCTGGTGTCGATTTTCTTCTTCTGCAACAACTGCAGAAATGAAACCTTCCATGTCAAAGCGCGATGTCATGAGCCAGTGACCCTCAGGGAGAAATTTACGGCGGGAACTGTAGGTTTGGGTTGTTAGAAGATTTATAAAAAAGTCGATTAAAATCAACAAAAAAAAAACTTACTCTCGCTCATGAATCATTCTCAGGAGCCCAGTCACTAATCCCCTAAAGTAATCCAGTGGGATTCCAGTGACTCCAGGCAGGCCCTTCTCCTTGTTTCTTTGCTCTAGGTCACGGACACTAGGCAAAGGCTCATTTTGCCCAGCAGGGGTAAAATAGCTTTTGAGCCCACCAGTAGTTTCGACATTCTGAGTCTCGTTAAGATCAGCCGCATTCCAATACAGTGTAAAGCCCAAGTTCTTGAGAAACACAGTCAAGTCCTTCACTTCTCTCAAAGGGAGTGTGCTTTCCTTTGTCCAAGAGACCTTTGTATCCATTGTCGTTAATGAATCGCCCGAGAAAAACTCTTCGTCGTCCATCACCTTCAACAAGAAGGTATATAGTTCTAGAAATAACAAAATAACCGTCCAGTCCTGCTCGCGCTGTATGCCTCTTGTCGTATCGCCGCCCGACAAGGGTCGCAGGAGCGGTAGAACCTCAGTCGAGTCACGGCTTATTTTGGCAAACAGATCGGTTGCGTTGCTCATTTTCCAGAAGTATTTGATAGCTGGTACTCTAACACTGGGCTGTGTTGTCGATGGTCCTATCGAAGTCGTTGATCCCAGGTATAGCCACATCCGAATATCGTCTCCGCGACGAGGGAAAACTCTTAGGAGCGTGAGTGCATATGAAGCTAGGGCTTTTGCATCCTCTGAATGGTAGAAGCTCGTACCATTGGCTCCAATCTGAGGCTCATTGGGCCTAACTTTGTACAACAAGCCTGTGATGCTACTTTGATTCACAAGGCTGTTTATTTGATTTTCAACGAAAGGATGTAATGGCTGACGTTGCTCTTCTTCGGTATCCAAAGGGTCCTCTGGTTCTAGGCGCCTGGACACATACGACGCCACTGAATTTAATAGACTTGAAACTACTTTAACAAATTCAGGTTCCGGTGCCTCTTGTGCCGAGCTTCCGCTAACTGCAGACCGGCGGAAGAATATGAAATAAGCCAAGAGCCACAGGCGAGATTCCAAACCGTCATTTGTGGCCTGTTTCCCAAGAATTTCTTGTGCATAAGAGTCCAGGGATTTTGCCAGGAGTCTGTAGTTGATTTTCGATGCTATTATATTAAGTTGGCCAATGTGACTCTCGAGGTCCGGTACGGTTAGGTATTTCCGGGCGAACCATTCATAAGCGTTTGAGGTATCTGCTGTGATTGGTTGTAATAGGGCGAGTATGCTTGTGAGGAGGTGGTCGATCGAGAAATTCAGTTTCTTCGAAAGCGTTTGGACATCGATCGTCAGAGCCACCATGACGGTATAATACTCCTCGGCGAGCTTTGCCATCTGTCTTGGGATAAGATCAATCAAGAAGCAGAGCAACTGAAGAAGAAGGTCGCCTGGGAGATGACAAGCTCTGGCTGGGGACGTCAGTTTCAGAGTCAGACGTAAAGTAACCCTGGCTAGCCGAGTCAAAAGCGATGTCCATCCTTCTTCATCTGACATTGTGGAAACCTCTTCGAGAGTCTTTCTCAGGGCATTTGAGAAGTAAAGAAGTCTTATCGCGTCGCTATCGTTCGAAGCCTCCAAGAACTGCAACAGCAGTCTAAGTTGAAATCGACATTGATCCAACGAGGCATATGCAGCCGTCGAAGAGAGCTGACCCAGGTCGCCATTATCGAAACGTATTTCCTGCGCCGTTCTGGTCTGCTCATTTGTGTCCCATTCCACCCTCCAGGCGTTGCGGGTCGCTCTTCTGCTCAGATAGCCCCGCCATGTCTTTTGCAAAACACGAGCCGAACTAAGCCGCTCTCTCTCCTGCTGTCTGATCAAGCGCTCCTGCTGCGCAATAGCGAGTGTATTCTGAGGGCCGTGGCCATGGGGGGACTGTCGAGTCGATGCTGAAGAGCCGGCAAACGGATTCACGTTGCGGCCGGAGAGGTTCACCTGCCTCGGGCGGCGAGAGCTCCCAGTAAACGACTGGAACATGGCGAAACTACCGTGAGATCAGCAACGCTAAGTCGGGAAATTCGATATTCTGACTCATGGCTCTCCGAGACAGATCAACATGGCGATGCAGAAGAAGCTGTCGGACGCTGTTATTGCGTGTGTGCAACTGACAAAGCAAAAGCTGCTGCTATGTCATCGGCAGACGAGCAGAGTAGCCTGCGAGCGCGCTAGGCCGCTTGGGGTTAAATGTGTATCCGTCTGGCGGTGGCAGAATTCCGGGGCCGGGGCCAATCACATGGAGGTTCCACGCGGCGGTGAGCCTTTTGGCCTCCCCCTGGCTATGACGGTCGGACACTTCACACATTCAGTCCTCATCTTCTATGGAAATGTTCTGGAATGATAATCACTCTTTCTTATCAACATGCCGATTGATTGCATATTCTGCGGCTTGGCCCTTTCTATAACGGCAGTGCCACTAAACAACAGTCAAGGGGCTGAATCCCGCCCGTTTATTTATACTTATCCAATGTTTGGACTGATTTGCAGCTGTCCGACCCCCGCCTAATGCTCGCAGCGACTGCCTGAAATGGAAAAAAAGATGTTGACAACTTGACTCTCTTGCAAATCGATATCGAAATGGATACGCGTGTTGCCGCTAAGGCCTAGGGCCAACGTGGCTGAACAGTTTAACTGCATGCGGCATACTTCGCGGGCTGCAGCTCTACGGCCGAGTGCTGACTCGAGCACCAACACTCTTCGCGATACGTTATTTCATTGCTTGTCACATCCAAGTAATTCTCGTGCGAATCAAATTTGAACAAGTACACGAGCTCTCCTGCCAATCTCCTCCCCGATAGCCATGCCGTTTGTGGATATTAGTGCCATTTGGCTTTGGAGTCTTGGAGTCTTGGACACGGAAAATACTCGTTTAGCCCTAGTACAACTTCCAACTGCCATGTCTTTATTCAAGTTAAGCACCACGACTCTTGGCCCTGTTGGCTCCGTTGGGACCGGCGTTTGAGCTAAAAGCAGGGGCTTAGTTCAATTGGACTGTTCGTTCGTCTAAGCACCACCGCCATGGCATAGGCTGGCAAGCTCAGTGGGGAGATCGACCAGCTGAGCTGTACGCGGAACCCTAAACAAAGCCGCTACATACGAAAAGAGTATGAAGTTCGGTGTTACGCAAAAGTTCCTGAGCAAATCCGCAACCAAAAGAGTATGGGGTTCGGAGTAGCTTAAAATTAAAATTTAGTATAGATTGATAATTTT
This sequence comes from Penicillium sp. OUCMDZ-019, assembly GCA_011750695.1. Classification (NCBI taxonomy): domain Eukaryota; kingdom Fungi; phylum Ascomycota; class Eurotiomycetes; order Eurotiales; family Aspergillaceae; genus Penicillium; species Penicillium sp. OUCMDZ-019. The sequence continues at coordinate 78,384 of WTTZ01000008.1, read as the reverse complement.
GACAACTCTAATGGGGTTCCCAACAAGCTGAGTGTAATGAGGCCGCAGGGACTGTATAAAGGTAGCTCAGACTCCCTACCACTGCGTCTTCTACCATTAATCCTCCATAGCTTCCAATCCAACGTTGGAAGTCAACACCAGTACAATTCCACGGTTGTTTAATTTCAACTACCCGTACTCCGGACAAGCGATTCCATTGGAAGTTTGCAGCCATGGGACTCCTAAGTGCGAGGTCCTTCCTCAGCGGCGCCGCGTGCACCACGCCTAAGAATATGATTGAATGTACGCTGTTGCCTCCTCTTTGCCCAGGTAGCTAGCTAATCCTGGGTCAACCTCCAGACGATTCACCTTTTGTTGGACAGCTCAGCTTCTGGCATTTCAACATGATATTGTCCGGTGCCTCCACAGCAATTGTCATAGTGATGATGGTCGGTTTGATGTGGGAGCATGCTTGCCATATGAGCAACCCGAGAGAACAGCTCAAGTAAGCCGAATACTGCACGCATGGCATTGTTACGTGGTGCTAACATGCCTTCTTTCGTGACAGAATCATGAGAATCTGCCATATGCTTCCTGCCTACGCGATTCTCTCGTTCGTTCCCATCTGCTTTCCCAACAGCTTTGTCTACGTGGATGGATGGACCGAGGTCTGGCAGGCAGTCGCCCTTTATGCCTTCTTCCTGCTTCTCGTTGAGTTCCTCGCACCAACCGCCGAGGAGAAGTTTGCGTTTTTTGGAGCCCTGAAGGTCAAAAAGACTTTCAAAAAAGGCAAATACAGAGAGGGTACATCCTTCCTCAAGGTATGTGCCAATTTACCCCGGTGAATATGTCCGGAATATTAACTTTTACAATCCCAACAGCTCACCTACTACATGGTGATGCAATATCCAATTGTTGTCTGGATCTGTGCTATCGCTCAGTGTGTCACTCAGGCTCTCAACAGATATTGCCTTGACTCCGATTCGCCCAAGTACGGTCATATCTGGGTAAGTTCAATTCACTCACCTTGTATCCAGACACCCAGGACTAACGAGAACATCAGATCGAGGCCATCTCGAACATTTCCGTTACATTCGCCATTAATGCTATCCTCCGATTCTACCAACATACCAAAAACTACATGAAAGAGAGACACCCCTTGAGGAAACTCCTAGCCTTCAAGCTTATGGTTGGTTTGATATTCGTCGAATCAGTAAGTAAATCACCTTTAGACCTAGGAATTAGTATGTCTAACCAAACAACAGGTTGCCTTTATGATTCTCGAATCAACCGACCTTCTCCATCAAACTTCGTCAATCAGTTATGCAGATATCCACATTGGATTGCCCAATATGATCATTTGTGTCCAGATGGTGCCGTTCTCCTTCCTCATCCGCTGGGCCTACAGTACCAAGGATTACAAGTTGAACAACAACAACGGCAAACTGGCCAACGAGTCTTCCGAGGCGGGAGAGTCTGGGCAATTAATAGCTGAAACAAACAGACAACGCAGCAAGAACTTCCAGACATCCTACCAGGGTGGACGTTTTGGACTCCACGCGTGGGCCACCTACCTGAACCCATTTGATATGGCTCAGGACAGCATGAACCTGAGCAAACTCCTGCGCCCAGTGCATGTCAGGAAGCAGACCCTCGATTCGTGGCCAGAGCCAGAGCAAGACTTTTTGAAACTAGACGACGCAAACGACACCACTCAGGAGTCGCACTCCATGAGCAATTATCAGCCCCTACCCACGACTCAACCCGAATGGAGACCTTCAGAAGATGCCATGCAACATCCACAGCCAACAGCGCAGTATGTGCAGCCGGGAGCGTACTACGAACAACCCAGCCAGTTCAATATCAATACGGGGTATGGCTACTCCAACACAGGACATGACTCCTCCAATGCGGAAAACGGTCAACGATATTACTCATAGCGTTTGTTTGTTTACTTTTCTTGAAATTTCGCAGCAATGTACATATGTTATGAAAGTGATACCAAGTGATTACGCACGGTTATTAGCATTTGACCTGCATGTTTATGAGACTTATTTATAATAGAGCGTTACATTATGAAGTTTCCCCCTTATCTTCCAAATAATGATTTAGTCAGTTGAATATGAGTGTTGAAGCCCTCTTGCATGCTGCGTTGTATTACATAGTTGGTCTTTTGAAGTAGTAATGGCCGACCTTGGTAGCTCCGAAATATCTCATTTTTCTTCCTGTTCTCCCGATAATGTACACGCACTTGTATCTATTTATACAGACAAAAACTTGCAAAGGAAACCAAAATAATGCCTTGTAACGCCAATCACGCTGCTAGCCAGTAGGTCGAGCTGGCCATGCATGTACAAGAAAAACAACATCCGTCTTCTTTTGATAGGCACAAGCGCCTTCAAGACTTGTCGGGGCCAAAGTTTATAGTCTCTCGAAATTGTCGCAGCTGTTGTTTGGGCGCAGGGCGCCCTCCCTTCGCCTTCCTCTTCGCCCTGTACGCCTTTTCGTGCTCATGCAGTTGCAATTGTCGTTTCTTGTTTTTCTCCTCCACATCCCGGTATTTGTTCGCGAAGTCTAATTGCCATTCTTGAGACTCGCGGGGGTTGAGCTCCTGCCACATTTTTATATATTTATTTCCGGTGAGCGGCATGCCGTACTTTGACGGGGTGGGAAGGAACGATTTGGTGACGAAAGGTGTGAGCTAAGGAGGATGTGAGCAAAGCACTCTTCTTTCTTTCGTTCTTTCTTTGGTTTTTATTTCTTTTTCTTCCAGGGGTCTGGAATTGCAAACAGGAATACATGAGAACTAACCTTGAAGTCTGGGAGAGACTCTGGCACAATGTATTTGCGCGTTTTTCTGCTGTCGATTATGTATGTGCTGCTCTTGAGGAAAAAACCCATTGATCCTGTCCGGTTACCCTTGTAGTAACCGCCATTGACTTGTTTTGTAGTCAGGCGCAGGCGCGCGAGCAGAGGCTGAGAGGGCTTCATTTCGGGAACCCAGCAATTGTATAATGCCGGATTGGCGTTTGGTAAAAGGCCTTGTTGTATGCTGCACCCTGTTCCTGGCGTCGTCGTCGGTCTCAGCGGAGTCGGCGCCAAGGAGAACGGCCGAGCTAGCAGCTCTCCGCCCGGCAGAATAAAAATCTTGAGCAAAAAAATAAAAGAGTGATCGGCCCCACTCAAATCATTGATAGCTAGAAAAATATCAGAGATTAGTTTCAACAATCTTTGTTGATTTTTCAAGCAAGCCAACAGCCATGGCTGGCAGAGTATCAAATGTTCTGAAGTCTCGGAATGACACTACTCAAAAGCCGAAGCAAAAGAGAAAACCACGCAATGGCTTAAACGCACTTGCCATTGCCGAACACCAGTTTCCGACAAAAACAAAAGTCCGGGCTCATCGTTGGGGCGAGGTCGAGGATGTCCCCAAGCGTAAAAGAGATAACGAAGACGAAGACGCCGATACGAAACGTCGCCGGACAGACGACGACGATGGGTCCGACGGTGATTATGGAAGCGACAGTGAAGGTCATGAATGGAAAGTAGGACAGGTCGATAGCGAGGACGACAGCGATATCGATAGTGACGAGGCATTGGGGAGCAGCGATGAAGAGCGATTTGAAGACTTCACATTCCGCGGAAGCTCCAAGTCCAAATCCAAATCCAAATCCAAGCCCAAGCCCAAGTCTAAGACGGTCAAACGAGGAGATATCGATCTCTCGGAAGGATCCGACTCCGATGCAAAGTCTGAAGAAGAAGATTTTGACGACGATTTGGGTGAAGATGCAGTGGACTTGGCTACAGCCTGGGATATGAATGGGGAGGAGGACGAAAGTGATAACGAGGTCCCGCTCAAGAAAAAACCAGTACCGGCCCGTGAAGCGTCAGATAGCGCAGCATCCGATAGCGGTTCCGAGGGTAGCAGTGACGAGGAAGAAAGCGATAGCAACTCTGACACTGATCTGTCCGTATCTGACGATGAAAGAGACGGCAAAGATGACGGGCTTTCCAAGCTCCAAGATTTTGTCAGCGCTCTGGGAACTGGCAATGCCACATCCAAGAGCCAAAAACAAGCTCGTGGCCAGGAGAATGGAGTACCAACAGAGTACGGCTTGACATCTGCTAAGAAGCTTACTGTCTCAGATCTCTTGTCCTCGGTGACTGATTCTCGATTGAAAGGCTCTTTAAAGCATTTAAGCTCAACTCCGGCGGCCAAGGGTGCTCAATCCGGGTCCCAGGGAAAATTAGCTGCGCCGTTGTCTAAGAGGCAGCAAGATAAAATAGATCGCACAGCAGCCTATGAAAAGAGCAAGGAAACATTGAACAGATGGATCGACACAGTGAAAGCAAATCGAGAGGCCGAGCATATTTCGTTTCCCCTTCCGGATCCCTATGAACAACAGGTTGCAAGACTTGGTCCGGTGGAACCCAAAACAGATCTCGAAAGCACAATTCAATCAATTCTCGTGGAAAGTGGCCTAGCGAGTAATGAAAAGTTCGTCGAGAAACAATTCCAGGCCGCTGAGGAATTGGAAACGAGGAAGATGTCACTCGAAGAAGTTCGTACTAGGACTGCAGAGCTCCGGAAACGCCGTGATCTTCTGTTCCGGGAGGAGATACGCGCGAAAAGGCTCAAGAAGATCAAGAGTAAATCTTATCGTCGCGTGCATCGAAAGGAGCGCGAGAAGATGGAGGAGGTCGAACGACAAGCTTTGGTCGAGGCAGGCATTGACCCTGATGAACAAGAAAGGGAGTTGTTTGATCGTCGACGAGCAGAAGCACGAATGGGTACCAAACACAAAGATAGCAAATGGGCTAAGAGCTTGAAAGAAACGGGACGTGCGGCATGGGATGAAGATGCCCGTTCAAGTATGACAGATATGGCCAGGAGAGACGAAGAGTTGCAAAGGCGAATTGAAGGACGCAGTGTCAAGACAGGCGATGAAGATTACCTTGGATCATCAAGCTCGGAATCAGAAGATGAGGCCGACGCATTCGATGAAGAAGGTGACTCCGAGGCCGAGGCACGCCTGATAAATCGAGGTCTGGATGCCCTTGATGGTCAGGTTGACTCGGAGCTGACGGGGCCACATTCAAAACTAATGTCTATGAGCTTCATGCAAAAGGCCGAGGCTGGCAGAAAACAACAGAACGAAGAAGAAATCAGGAAGCTACGACGAGAAATCAATGGCGATGAAGAAGACCTATCTGAGGAAGAAGAAGGTGGTCGCAAGAAGTTTGGTGCTTCCAAGCCAGCAGCAAAGCAAAATCTGGCTCAATCTCGCAATAAGAACGAATTTGAGGAGACCATTGCGTCCGAAGATGAGGATCTTGGACAGGATACTACAGAAGGAGGTCCTACTACTGGTTTCACCAACAGCAAAGCCAAGCCCAAGGTTGGAACTGTCAACAAGACTACCAAAATCAACGAATCGAGGCCTGTCTTCAAAGAAGCAGAGAAAGAGGTGGAAAACCCTTGGCTGGTTCAAAACACGCGAACAAATAGAAAACGCAATGTCGACGATGCTGAGCAAAACATTAACATCTCCATCGACGACCAAGAGCAGACAGTTGTGGCCAATGTCAACAAAGCTTCAAGCGGGAAGAAGTCACAAAAATCCAACGTTCAAAGGCCTCGAGCAACGATCCAAAATGACAACTCAGGCAGTGACAGTGAGGATGACGATGCTCCGGTGCTCCTGACTAACCACGATCTCGTGAAAAGAGCGTTCGCCGGCGACGATGTTGTTCAGGACTTTGAGCGTGAAAAGGAGGAGGCCATTGAAGAAGAAGGCGACAAGATCATTGACAATACACTACCGGGATGGGGCAGCTGGACTGGCGCCGGCATCAGCAAGAAGCAACAGAAGCGCCAGAAACGGTTTCTCACCAAAGTTGAGGGTATCAAGCCCGAGCAGCGCAAAGATGCGAAACTCGGGCATGTGATCATCAACGAGAAGAGAGTCAAGAAGGTGAGTTTATATTATAGCATCTCTTCAACTCTATCTCTACCAGAGTACACTAATGTTTTTCATACAGAACGTGAAATATATGGCTACACAACTGCCGCATCCTTTCGAGAACAAGCAGCAGTACGAGAGGTCTCTTCGTCAACCGATTGGACCCGAATGGTCTACATCGGACACATTTCACGAGTCTACCAAACCCCGTGTGCTGGTTAAGCAAGGCATCATTAAGCCCATGCAACGACCCCTCATTTAAGTTTAAGATGAAACTGAGCGAGAATCTGGCGAGATCTACACGTCGGTTGCCGCGCGTGCAATGTATATATTATCGCGGCGTTAGGTTAGGCTTCTCTATGGAAATATACCTAATGTCACCCTTCAAGGCAACACTCATGGATCTAGCAATTATCAGTCTGTGTCTCGTATGTACTATCGTATGACTACCTAGCCCTAGACGGCTTTGATACACAGGTATTTCTGCCTACCTAGGTACCTAGATGCTATAAACTATCGCGTGTGCATGGAATGTGCTAAAATCTACTCGAGATATATTCCACGCAAGCCAGAGGATGAAAAGCGAACACTCCTCCCAGCACAGCAGATAAAACTAAAACCAGAGCCCCTTGCTCTGGCACCAGCTCACGCGGCCATAGATATCTCAAACGAAAAATATAGATAAAACATGAAAATATAGTCTGAGTATGCCAGTCGTTGTCCGGCATGGGGCGGAGGTGGGGAGCAAGCGCTCCTATTGGCCCAAACGGCATACCTAAGCAATGCTTATGTCTTCATCCGGCCAGAAATGGGATATTGTTTACTCTCGCACATTCCGGAGCAGCTTTGCTTGAACTCTGTCTCCTCGACTAATTTGAAAGGTGCGTGATTTGCTGACCCCGTTCCGTATAATAGCATCCATGGATGTCTGTTCGCGTGATGCCCGATAAATATCCGTCCTCATATTCGCCCTTAACGTGGCTTTCTGTACGCCACTGTTGTATCTCATTCGTTTATTATATACGGATGGCCAATTGAGAAGAAGGGCCCTGTCACTCGTTTGAACCGAAAATTCTGTTTAATTCATAAGTCGATACCTGAAGAACCCTGTCATTCGCTTTCTATATCTGAATTGTCATTCATTACTGAAACCTGCCATCTTTCGAACTGCGTCGCCATGGATCGTTATATAATTTTTCTTCTGAATTTCATACTAATATGGTCTCAGACCATTCAGGTCACATCTGGCCATCCATATCTTACACCATCGCCAACCGCGTCTTCGGTATGAAACCTGCCCACACGTTTTTTGTACTCTGCTAATGATGACTATCAGATCTCCGAGGGTTCAACACTTCCTTCAACTCCTGTGCCACAGAGCACTACAAGCTTTACAACGCTGTATCCTCCACAGACTGCAAGGCTTGCCGACATCGAAACCCACGGAGTATGTACTTGCATGATTTGCACGTATGCCCGAATGAGGCTGATATGATATCTTAGATTTACGAGTCTATATTGGAGACAGAAGGTCATCCATCTTTACCGCCCTTTCCTTATCCATCTATTAGCCTAGACAACATTGAACCGCTTAGTGACTTCACTGGCTCTGGGTCTTCCATTCCTTTTGCTCCAGTGCAAACGACAACATTTGTTGAAACAGTCACTGTGACAGCTAGCGCGACCCCGATCATCGATCTACCAAGCCCAAGCCTAAGCCTACCTGCATATCTCGGCAGCGTAGGTGCTAAGGTATCTGTATCTGCGTCTGTGACATCTACTCTTTCCAAGCTGTACGGAACAAAAGCCGCCGAGAAAATGGATGGGCAAGATGTTTTTGAAACGGTGTCCTTGGATGCTGTGCCGACGAATATTGCAGTGAAGCAGAATCACCCCGTACCCAGAACCGGAATTGTAAGTAGTAGCATACCCTATCTTATACCGCTTCTAACATAATTAACTAGGTAAACACTACGTCTCCAATTGAGACGAACAAATTCTACGCAAATTTCTTTCTGGATAACCAGACAACGTCGTCGTTCATTCAACCTTATGCATTGGCATGGTCCCGAGGCGTTGGAACTGCGCAAAGTTGGGGCCTGGCTATCTCGCATATCGACGAGGATCAACTCGTGTATGGCAACCAAAGCCAAGATCTTCCCGGAAATCCAGTGGAATACTACTTGAACCCTGTCGGATTGCAGTCTATCGCTTTATCAGCGAAAGAGTTGGGGAATTCTACCGTTCTAAACACGGATCGATTAACAGGATTTTCGGCAGATGTTATTCTACGGCCCTCGGACCAATCAAGCCAAAGCATCACTTTCCCTGTGCTCCAGGGCATGGGGTTCGTTACTGGTGTTTATCAGGGACTGCAGCCACTTGTGCAGAGCTGTATCACCTTCCGGGATCTAGTATGTATTGGAGCTATTGGCCAAGGAACATACAAATACCGGGTGACCCTGGAAGATGGTAAAACCTGGCTGTTTTATGTCACACCTGATAACGACAACGGCGTGCAGCCGGACTTCAAATTCACCACGTCGAGCACTACCATCCAAGGGCCGGCCGGTTTTTCAGGCTTCTTGCAAGTGGCAAAGAATCCCGCTGGCAATGTAAGTGAAGGCATCTACGATCGAAGTGCTGGCGTATATGCCAGATCGGCCAGTATCTCTGGAGTGGCGAGTGACTCGTCTGGCACGTATCAATTGACTTGGGAAAAAGCTGGAAATAATGCTGCAAACACGTCTCTCTTGATGTTCGCCTTACCACACCACGTTCAATCATTCGACGCGCAAACAAAAGCCCGTATGCAACTCGTCCAACTTCGCTCTACCACCAAAGGCGTCATGAATGCTGTTGCAGCAGATAGCTGGACTATGGTTGAAACCGACCTTCCAATTGATATGGACTTCGCACCGTGGTCGCCCTCTTATGGAAACGTCGACAAGCTTTCTTCAGATGTTCAGCAGACCATTTGTACCGTAGCGGATAGCGAGCTGACACCAGATATCGATGGACAAAGCAATTTGAACAGCATGTACTATAGCGGCAAAGTCTTGAGCAAGTTTGCCACTCTAGTATACACGGTACATACACTTGCAAATGACCCAGATCGCGCGGCAGCTACACTTGATGGTCTCAAGAAGGCTTTTGCTCGCTTTGTGAACAACCAGCAACAATTTCCTTTGGTATACGACAACTCATGGAAAGGCGTTGTGTCCAGTGCAGCATACCAGACGAATGATTTGAACCAGGACTTTGGAAATTCTGGCTACAATGACCACCACTTCCACTATGGCTATTTCATCCACGCTGCAGCGATCATCGGCGCTCTAGATCCGTCCTGGATTGATGCAAACAAGGCCTGGGTGAACATGCTGGTTCGAGATGCTGGAAATCCCGCGTCCAATGATCCCTCGTTCCCCTTTTCACGGGCATTCGACTGGTTCCACGGACATTCATGGGCCAAGGGTCTATTCGCCTCGGCTGATGGCAAAGATCAAGAGTCGACATCGGAAGATGCCATGTTTGCATATGCTGTTAAGATGTGGGGGAAGACTATTGGAGATCAGAGCATGGAGGCCAGAGGAAATCTGATGCTGGCTGTGCTTCGACGGTCTTTCAAAAACTATTTCCTCATGGAAGATGGCAATATAAATCACCCCAGTAACTTTACCGGCAACAAAGTCACTGGAATTGTAAGTACTGTGATCACTTTTCTTCCTTGATCTATTAGCTAACCACGGATGCAGTTGTTCGAAAACAAGGCCCATCACACTACTTACTTTGGCACGAACCTCGAGTTCATTCAAGGGTCAGTCAATCCATTTAACATACCCACAAACTCGATTTTAACTAACCTTGAAAATAAAGAATCCATATGCTCCCGCTTCTCCCTTCATCCGCATACACACGCAATCAGACCTTTGTGCAACAAGAATGGGACGCCATGTTCGCATCGAACGCGTGCACTCCAGCCTCAACAGTATCGTCAGGCGGCTGGAAAGGAGTGCTATATGCCAACTACGCAATCATCGATCCAAGGGAAGCGTTCGATTTCTTCAACCAGCCAGATTTCAACCAGGCCTGGATTGATGGCGGCGCTACACGTACATGGTATCTTGCGTATGCTGCAGGTAAGAAATCCTCGTTGATGTGGATATATACTTTTTCAGCCCAGTCTAACTGGTTGGCTTCTAGGACTTAACGGTGGTAGTTAAATATGAAGATGAAAATGACTTGGCGGCTCTCTAAAAATTATTTGAAGATCTTGGGCCATGGCTTCGTGAACATTATTTCTTCCGCCTCTTTTTCATTTCCTTACAGCTTTTAATTGTACTTTGTTTTTCTTGTATATATGTAAAAATATGTGCGGTAGCGTGAGATCTACAGTTTTGCCCACCCTCAACCCTAGGACTTGGTTGTGATGACCATCCATTCAGTGAATCAAAAACACGTATGGTCGTCAAAATGTCTTCCATAATACAGATACTCCGTTGGCGTTGTTGCCCACGCCCAGATTTCAAACAGGTAACGACAAATGAGGCAACGACATATGAATTCGAGCAATTTCATAGCAAATTGAGTTGAGAACGATGGATTATTGCAATTATTAACAAAACAAACAAACAGTTAGATCAATCAACTGGGTATACATCCCATCTACCTGTATTCACTGGTAGGCCGGATACCGAGTCCGCTCTTTTCGTAAGCCATATCTACCATCCTCATCTGCGCAATCGAGTCCTCGCCAGAGACCCATGTCTGCGTCTCACGGCCCTTGACCTTGTTGACGAACTGCTCAAGCACGTGGCGGAATGACAGCCAGTAAGTTTCGCTCGGCAGGCCGGCAAACTTGCCACCGGCCTCCTCAAAGGTGTAGGCTTTGCGCGTCGTCTTCTCGTTCCATGTCTTGATCACCTTGCCATTGGCGCGGATGGTATACGTGTCCTTGATCTCTATGCGGTGCCAAAGGAGGCCGAACAGGATGCCGTGCAGTGAAAGCTCGCGCTTTAGCACCTTCTCTTGCCCACGGGGAAGGGAACGGTCAGGCACAACAACTTCCCGGTTGGTGACAACAATAGACGAGGGGAGCCAGACGGTGTTGCCACGCAGTGTGCTCTCACACTCGCCGATTCCGCCATTGGGGAAGCGGAACTTTGCTTTGAAGTCGGTGTCGCACCGCTCATATTTCTTTTCAGGGAAGGTATGCGTCTCACAGCTCAGGCACTCGACAGGCTCAACACCAAAAAGTAGACGCAGCGCAGCCATGTTGTATGTGCCCATAGACATGATACAACCGCCAGAGAGGTTATAGTTGAAGAAAATAGCATCCTTACTGGTACCCCACCACGGGATCATTGATTGACTGTAGACATGCTCGACATCCGCAGGGTTAACCAAGGACTGGAAGTACTGCCATGACGGGAAGAAGCGGACATGAAAGGCTTCGAGGAGGACAGGTCCCTTTGGTCGAGATAGTTCAGGCAGGTTAAAGAGAATCTCTGCCTCGACAGAGTTGGAAACGCATGGCTTCTCCAGAAGGACATGCTTGCCGGCACGAATAGAGCGAACGGCCCACTCGTAATGCAAGGCATTCGGGAGAGGGATATAGATAGCATCAATATTTGGGTCGTCGAGCATTTCTGGAGGATAAATTAGGAAACCGCTGGCCTATCTTTCTTCCGAGGTTGCGTTACTTACCCTGGTATGAGTTCTTCACCTCTGGGATATTGTTTGATTTCGCAAATTCCTCTGCCTTTGCATGGTCGCGAGCAGCCACTGCCTGGATGATAACTTCAGGGTGCGACTTGGCAGGAGTGATTAGGGCTAGAGGGCTGCTCATTGGTCAGCACTGCAGCGGAATGAATACATGCGAGGCACACTCACGCAATGTTCGCCGCGCCCAAGATGCCGAACTTGATCGCATGCTCACTCTTGGGTGGCGTAGGTGGGCTAAACGCTGACCAGATTCGACCAATGGCGGTAGTCATTCTTGTCTATCTAGCGGTATTTATGTGACGTTTTGGAGCAGCAAAGTTCTCACGTTCCGGAGGAGTCAATGTAGGTATTTTGCGTGCCTTGGGTGAGCCCTCTGAGGACGGCAGGAAAACAGTTTAAGTATACACTCATTTCTTTGTCTTGCTGCGATGGCCTGGTGACGTGCACTAGGCAGCAGTCTCAAAAGACAACAACTTTGCTGCACAATCCAATACATAGTTAGTTACGGCCGACCCTGGGGACAAGGGTACGCCATTTAGCCGCATGAATATCGCCGAGTCCGACGAGAAAGTGCTTGTTTTTGATAGACGTACGGACCGACCAGTCCGTCCGTGCAGGACATGCCCTGGGAACAAAGAAAGGAATCGCCATTGTGCATGGAGGGTGGTTGGAACAGGGATGATGCATGACAAAGCCATCGCCGAAAACAGAGGTACGGAATTCCGTGTCCGACGACTCGGCCCCGGAGCTGGCTGCGTGTCTCCGGACTCGGTTGGCGCCACGATCGAGCACATGGATTGTACGCCAGGCCTATCCCACGGCCTGAGGAACTCCAGGGTTCTGGGGGGGCATCCATCGGATTTGTATTATCGATTTCACGTATATTTAATCTGTATTTCTTTGCTATAGTCACTATAATCATAATTTCTACAATGGACACCTGGGAATAGCCTCAGCACGTGGAGAACGAGCGGATGCTGACTCATCTAGCCGGGCTTGGTACATAGTAACTCTATCCCAACGACCATTGATAAAACACTGCAGAAAGCTGTCCGTGAGCCCGCGTTGTGTGAAGCCAGAAAACTAGAAACATTGCAAACTGTATCGGCCCTGTAAAGTTGTTGACTCCTACGCCACATGGCGACGCGGTTAGGGCCAGAAGATAATTCAGCTGATGTCGGGATCTAGCGCTTATGTACTGACAGATCGAATGATGATGGTGCAGGAAATGCCAGCCTCCTACATGCGACAAATAAGCGACTTCTGCCAACCTTGGAATATGCGCCGATTTGGTTATGTCCTAAAGAGCGGGGTGACTGCATATTTTAGTGGACAGAATTGGAACCAAGATTCATCTATGCTTTAGTTATATAGAAGGGATGCGATTTGCATAACCCAGACCAGCTAAGAGGTATTCCATTCTGACGACTTTTTCCTATCTATTTATTGCATGGCTGGGCCGATGGATATGTCCATGTTCACGAGCTGGCCAGAGCCCATAAACTGGAACGAGATGATGCAGATAGACGGGCTCGAGAGCATGGGGAACCCTGAAATCGATGATAACGCGGCATTTCTCGACACCTTTCCAAACCTCCTCCTGGGCTCGAATTCGACAGAACACGATTTCTCTCAAGGTTTTAAAGGAGACCCTTTCAGCAGCAGCTCCAGCGCCACTAGAAGCCCCGTCACAGTCGCCGCTCCAGACATGGGCATTGCACAACTGTCCCAACTAAGTATGCGCGTCTATCCACTGCATCGCTCGAGTTCCAATCTGGCTGCAACCGCCAGGTCCTCATCTCAATCAAGGGACTCCGACACTGCCCTAAAATTTCCGCTTATCGACGATACAGCCCTCAAATCTATAGCGTCGTAGGTTGCTGATGTCCCTGTAAACATGACTATCTTCAACACCGATCGTCAGCCCGAGACGGCAGGCGACACTCTACATGATGCTTTCGCTGCCTCGCACCATCTGCTGGAGATTCTGTATTGTTTGCAAGTCGACAGTGAAACGGAGACACCTTCTTCCAATGGAGGGTCAAATTTGGACATTTCGTTAAGTGTCGCCTTGCACTGTGCCTCGTCGACGGCAGCCTCCAGCGAAAGCACTTCGGGATGTGAGAAGGGCAAGAAATCATATACACACATATGCAGCCGATACTCCAGCGTCGTTGCCTGCCACCTGGTTATTGCGTGTCATACACTCCTCCTCAACGTCTATGTTGGCGTGCCCATCATACTTCAACACGACGCGGACCTGCAAAGTTCCCATATCCCCAGTGGCAATAGAAAATTTGACCCTGATGCTTGCTCTGACTCAACGTCGTTGACTGATATCCAGCTGGTTTTGGTCGTGCAGCTCTGTTCCTATCTCGTTGAGCGCCAACTCAAAGCTGTGGACGCATACCTATCATCTCAGCCACCCCTCCAACTGCTCGGTTCCAATCAGGCCAGCCCCGGTCCTACTCCTTCCCACACAGTGGTGAGCGAGCTTCAAATGGAGGTTCGGCAGCTATTGACGCGGCTTCGGCAAACACTACTTATGTGATTAGACTTAGTGAGTGAAACGGAGTCGTGGGATTTTAGATATTCAAGCCATGCGCGCATCCAGTAGATTGATTGCTTGTGAGTTACTTAGGAACGGATGAATGTCTCTTGGAATTCAATGCCTTGGGAGTTATCTCAGTGAATTTAGAGACCCCAAAGTTCTAAGTAACAGTCAATTCGGCGTAGCTAGTTATCACCTCGTAGAGCGGGAATCTAAGCAACAGGATTTTGTATTGTTAGATAACTGCAGCAATAGCTATATTCAGCTTGTTCTCACTTTGAATACTACCTAATGCTACCCTTCAAAAAAGGTATACTCGTGCGCGTATGCATGATAGAGGACACCGTCCCCAACATTCGCTGTACAGTGTCTTTGTTAGTTAAATTTAACAAGCCATTTCTCGTCTCGTTCCATTAAGCACCAATACAACGAGGCTAAGACGAGTCGTTCGGCGCTGACTTATCTAAATAAGCACCAACTTTCGGTGCATACAGTTCGGCCCATTGATCGAGCTTCACTCGGGGTAGACAGCAGAACAGTCACTGACGACAATATGGAACTCGACCTGATATCTGATATTTAAAGGAAGAGCTGCGACTCCTACCGCATGCTGTCAACAGCCCCCACGGTGGAAAAGGAGACTTACTTTTTGACGCTTCCCCCCTTTGCACGCCGGAGCCTGACTGAGCAAAGCAGCCCTACAGACAGACCAATGTTGATAGCCCCCCTCCCATTTGATTTCTTCGAGAACAGGCACGGCAGAGCCCATCGCCATCGTAGGCATCGGTTGCCGCTTCCCCGGGGGCGCGACTTCCCCTTCAGGGCTGTGGGACCTGCTGGAAAGCCCACGTGATGTCTACAACGACATTCCGCCAGAGCGATTTGATATCGCAGGCTACTACCACCCTGATGGCAGCCATCATGGCACCACCAATGTGCGCCAGTCATACTTGCTGCACGAAGATCTGCGACTGTTCGATGCCCCCTTCTTTAACATTAGCCCCAACGAGGCCGATTCCATCGACCCCCAGCAGTGCCTGCTTCTGGAGACGGTGTACGAGGCGCCGGAGGCTGGCGGCCACACAATCGAATCGTTGCGTGGATCGGACACGGCCGTTTACGTTGGTACGATGGGCGTCGACTACAACGACACCCTTCTACGGGACGTCAACACCCTGCCAACCTACTTCGCCACGGGGACTAACCGCGCCATTATCTCAAACCGCGTGTCGTACTTCTTCGACTGGCACGGCCCCAGCATGACAATCGATACTGCCTGCTCATTGAGCTTCATCGCAGTGCACCAGGGCGTGCAGGCCCTGCGGACAGGCGAATCGCGTGTTGTCGTGGCCTGTGGCACCCAAGTAATCCTAGGACCAGGTTCGTCTTTGATCCGAAAGAAAGAGGCTTCAGCTAATCCACTATACAGAGGCCTTTGTCTTTGAGAGTAAGATGCAGATGCTTTCTCCCACGGGCCGCTCCCGCATGTGGGATGCCGATGCGGATGGCTACGCTCGTGGCGAGGGTGTCGCGGCAGTTGTCCTGAAAGGATTGAGCGACGCCATCGCTGATGGTGATCACATTGAAGCCATCTTCCGTAATACTGGCGCCAATCAGGATGGCCACTCGACCGGCCTTACCGTGCCCAGCTCTGAAGCCCAGGCGGCGCTCATCCGCCAAACCTACAGGAAAGCCGGGCTGGACGTAGCGAACAATCCCTATGACGGCCCCCAGTTTTTCGAAGCGCACGGAATTGGCACCAAAGCAGGAGATCCCAAGGAAGCTGCTGCAATCCAAGAGTGCTTCGGTGGAAACATCACTAATGACGCACCTCTATACGTAGGATCCGTCAAGACCGTAATTGGCCACACCGAGGGTGCCGCCGGTTTAGCAGGTGTTCTCAAAGCTGTCGGAATCATTCAGAAGGGAATTAGTCCTCCTAACCTCCTCTTCAATTGGTTGAATCCGGCTATTGAACAGCATTACAATGGCTTGCATGTTCCGACGAGTCTAAAGCCATGGCCGAAGCTCCCTGGCGGAGTTCTTCGCCGTGTGAGTGTCAATAGTTTCGGTACGTACAAAAAATAATATATCCATGTCAGCTCACTGATCACTTTCACCAGGCTTCGGTGGTAGCAATGCCCACGCCATTGTGGAGGAGTATCCTGGAATTCCAGCAGATACGACGGTTGCGTCTCTGGCCAATACACCTTTCACACCTTTCGTTTTCTCCGCTGCGTCTGAGACCTCGTTAGTTGCCCAGATACAAGCCTACTCCAAGCGTCTAAAGACAGTCAACGATATCAACCCCTCCGATCTGACCTGGGCGCTGCAATCCCGCAGAAGCCAACAGCCTATCAAGACAGCTTTCGCCGCGTTCACGATCGAAGAGCTGACTTCCAAAATCGATAAAAAGATAGAAGAGGTGTCCTTGGATCCCCGTAAATCCATCGGTATCCGCTCCCTGAAGCCCGCGACACCTCGCATTCTCGGCATCTTCACCGGGCAGGGTGCCCAGTGGGCAGCCATGGGTGCAGAATTAATCCGCTCATCCACCTTCGTCTGCAAGAGAATACAGTGTCTAGAGGAATCTCTGGCAACCCTGCCACCTTCGAATCGCCCAAAATGGAGTCTCCGAGAGCAGATGACCGCCGGAGCCGACACCTCGCGAATCGCTGAGGCTGGACTGTCGCAGCTTTTATGCACAACGGTTCAGATAATTCTTGTTGATCTTTTGAAGACAGCAGGCATCACTATCACAGCTGGAGTGGGCCACTCCTCGGGAGAAATTGGTGCCGCGTATGCGTCCGGTTTTCTCTCCGATCATGATGCCATCCGTGTCGCCTATTATCGAGGACTGCATGCTCCACTAGCTGGCTCGGCTACCAACGGTCAGAAAGGTGCAATGCTTGCGGTGGGGACGTCGTTGGAAGATGCTCGGGACCTCATTAACCTGAGTACATTGAAGGGCCGGCTGGCAATAGCTGCCCATAACTCATCGGCGAGCGTGACTCTGTCGGGTGATGCTGATGCTATCATTATCGCTAAGAAGGTTTTCGATGAGGAGAAGAAGTTTGCAAGGCTATTAAAGGTAGATACCGCCTATCACTCCCATCACATGCTGCCTTGTGGTGGCCCGTACATCAATTCCTTGCGAGAGTGTGGTGTCCAGGTTAACCGAGAACGTACCAACGACTGCTCCTGGTTCTCCAGCGTCATCGACAAGGAAATGGGAGCATTTGAAGGGCTTCAAGACGTCTACTGGTGGGACAACATGGCGAACACAGTCCTGTTCGCAGATGCTGTTAAGAATGCCATCGCCAGCGATCCACAATTGACGCTCGCTCTCGAGGTCGGACCGCACCCAGCACTTAAAGGCCCTGCCACCCAAAACATTGCCGACATACGACCCGAAGCCCTTCCGTATTTTGGCCTGCTTAGCCGTGGAAAGAACGACATCGAGGCATTGGCAGAGGGATTGGGTTCAATCTGGGCCCATCTGGGGCTCATGGCGTTGATTTTGAATCTTACCGGAAGACTATGTCGGCAGATGGCTCATCAGAACCTAAGCTAGTGGCCGGTTTGCCCTCATACCAGTGGAACCATGGGAGAAGTCACCGGGAATAAAAGAAGCTTCGTCAAGTATTCAACCTCCTTATAAAATTGGTACAATCAAAACGTATGCTCTGTGTTTGGCCATCTCGATCTGCCCTTCAGAGGGAGTCCCCACTAATCGGCCAAGACTTTGGCCTTTGCTCTAATCTCGATCCTGGTCGTAAGGAAACAGCATTACGACTCCTCATATGTGGCGCAGACATCAAAGGCAATGCCATCGTGTTCTGGCTTTACAACTTGGTCATGTGGAAATCACGATTGCTGGGCGTTTCTAATGTTCCATGGATACGGGCCTCGGGCCTCCAATTCGATCTACGCGGACTCGGCATTCAGGTGTTACGAGAATGACCCAAACTCAAAGGAACGATTCGATTGTCGTTGATCGTCGTTGGCGGGTACAGCCAGGAACGTCTAAGTCGATGACGACGACGATGATACGGCAGCAGCTCCTACAACAGCAGGTAATAAGGTTCCTTTTGAACCAACTCGGATGAGTACGTGTTGTGGCTTAGTCGATGCCTACATCCTAGCAGGCGAGATTAAGGAAGTGATTCTGAACAAGTAGCAAGTAGCATCACGGCGGCATTGATGGATACGAGAAGCCCTTGGCAAGACGAGGGTTTAACGAATAATCTAGACTACCACATGCTTCAATCCAAACAGCCTGTGTCTGGAATTGGATTCATCGCAGGTGGATTCTGAAGACACGAACGGATGGGCGCTTCCGGAGTGTGTCGGTGAAATGGATGTATAAATTGGTCGTGATGTTCATATTTATATGTTCTGTGGCAGGTACATGGGGCGTTACTGTATTACCAGACATACAGACACATGCAAGCACATTCCTGGTGTATCGGCGTATGCGGGTGTAAAATACGTTAGATACGGTGCTGACCCGCAGTCCGTGCATGGGCAGATCTTGGCGTGCTCTTGGCCAATGAGGAAGCGGCGCCATTGAGGCTGTGCAAGCTACCGGGCCCCACTGTGCAGCGTCATTGGAAAGTCAAAAACTCATCTCCGCGCGATCTGTTGGCCTCAGGCAGCTCCGAGCTCAGCCAGGCGCGCTCAATTGCATTCCAGGTGACATTTTGCTGGGTGCTGCGTGCTCAATGGCTCTGTGCTGCGTTTTCTGAGTGGCTGTCGAGGTCTTTTTTATTTTTCTGGTGGTGGTAGTTTCTGTTTTTCGGACTGATCGTCTCCAAGCTAAGCTTCAAAGCTAGCTGCTACGTACCTAACTGCCAAAGAGCCAGCCATTCACAATCCAACCACATTGTCAAAAATCCCTCCAGCAACGTAATCAATCAAAGGTTACCTCGCTAGCCCGGACGTACATGCACATTGGCTTGCTGGAGCGTGGCTGTACGCTTGCTTCTCCGCACCGCACCGACTGTCTGCTTCATTCTTATTATCTGATCTGATAATTACATTACGGCAGAACCCTGGAATTGCAACAGCTTGAAACCTTGGGTCTGATTCGCTCCACCACCAACAGACGTCGTTTCGCCTAAAAATTAAGGCAGGATGAGTCGTCCAGGTGAGTTCCTGCCTGACCCGTGGATATTAATCGCTCGTCCGCTCTTTCCCTCCTCTGCCCTCCGGAACCACCACTTCGTCCCTTCTGCCATTCCTTTGTCCGTGACTACGTACTACAGTTGCTTCTCTCTTTCTCTCTCTCTCTCTCTCTCCCTGTCTGTCTCTGTCACCCCAATCGCACTGCATCGTCGTCATCGCTGCTGCCAGCTGCTGTCACATTCATCCCATGGGGACACTGATATTCCTGCGCCATACCTCCATTCCCACGGCTCGCTGACCCAAGTGAAACCACCGCGTTTCATCCTCTAGTTCTCAACCCTTCTTCATCTTCGACCACAAGGAGCATCTTCCAGGCGTTCCACAGGGTCGGATCTTCTACGCCCAGTATGACTAGAAACGGCTCAATCGACGCGCATGAGCGGTCACTGCTGCTACACCCGCGCACTTACCATGAGGACCGCCTGCCTCCGGCATCGCCTTACCTGGACGATCCGCGCTTCTGGGTCCGCTGGCCAGCCCATGTGGCGTACCTCACCTGGGCAACCCTGGCGAGCAACTATGTGAACGTTCTCCTGGTCTTCGTGCCGCTGGGCATCGTCTCCGGCGTGTTGCAGTGGAGTCCAGCGACAGTCTTCATCTTGAACTTTCTCGCCATTATACCTCTCGCTTCGCTATTGAGCTTCGCAACCGAAGAACTCGCCGCCGTTATGGGTCAGACCTTGGGCGGCCTCATGAATGCGACATTTGGAAATGCCGTGGAATTGATTGTAAGCCAGTCGTCTCAAATTGATGCAAACTATGACTGCAAAAGCTAACGATCACGTCCTAGGTGAGTATCGTCGCATTAAAAGACAACCAGATTCGTGTCGTTCAAGCAAGTATGCTGGGAAGTATCCTGTCGAATATATTGCTAGTGCTTGGCTGCTGCTTCTTGGTCGGCGGTATCCGCTACCCTGAGCAGGAATTCAACACCACCGTCGCCTCAACCATGTCGTCCTTGATGGCCGTTGCTTCGGCCTCTCTGATCATCCCTGCTTCTCTTTTTGCAGCCATGTCAGACTCGTACAACACCGCACCCGAAAAAACACGGGAAAGCATTCTTTTATTATCTCGCGGCACTGCCATCATTCTTTTAGTTCTCTATGTTTTGTATTTGGTTTTCCAGCTGAAAACCCACTCTCGGTTTTTTGAGGACCAAGAAAGCGCCGAAGTTGAAGCCGAAGGTGGCGCTGAAGCTGAGCAGGAGGCTGAACATCACATTCTTAATCCGGCTGCTGCTGGTGTGGCCCTGGTTGTCATTACGATCATGGTTGCAATTTGCGCAGAGTATCTTGTTGGCAGCATCGAAGGTATTGTAGAAAAGACCGGGATGAGCAAAACCTTTATTGGTCTGGTGTTGATTCCCATCGTCGGCAATGCCGCTGAGCATGTTACTGCTGTCGTGGTGGCATACAAGAACAAGATGGATCTTGCTATTGGTGTCGCTATCGGAAGCAGTCTGCAAATTGCGCTCTTTGTCACTCCATTCCTTGTCATTCTCGGTTGGATTATGGGAGTGGATATGACATTGCACTTCCACATCTTCGAAACAATCTCCTTCTTTATCTCTGCTCTGGTCGTTATATTCCTCATTCAGGATGGAAAGTCAAACTACCTGGAGGGTGGTCTGTGTCTAGGAATGTATGTTGCTTTCCCTCTCTGGAGTATATCTACGCTGTGTCACTGACTGAAACGGTACGAAAAATAGGTATACCATTCTTGCAATTGCCTTCTACGTCTATCCAGATGACACTTCTCAGTAAATCGATCGATCTGTCATCGTGGTGACGGGAAGCAATGATCTCTCGCTGTTCACAAAACCTGGAGATGCCACTCGCCCACCACAGGATTTCGAACGTGTGGATATCTTCCCTTCATTTTGATATATTGTGTTCATCATATGGGCGGCTTGCTCGCTACTTGTTCGTATAATTGCTGTTATGCGCGGTGTAAATTAACTTCCTACTCTAAGGATCCAAAACGTGCGGGCGATGGTGTTGATGTTTTACATTGATTTTTTTACAGATGAATTTATATAAGAAAAATTCAAAAGCTTCAAAAGTGTCAATAGTAATACTAAATAGCCAAGCATGAATATTCGACGCTACCATCATGGCGATGTAAATAGTGGATCCGGCTCGGAAAATCAGTTTCGCCGCGGCGAGAATCTTGGGTCTGGCTGCAACAGAGTAGAACCTCATCAAGCATACAACGCAGGATCAGCCCACACAGGATATCTTGCGGAGCTTGGGCATTTACAATTCCGCAAGAAATATACGTGCATGACCTATTAATCTTCCCGAGTTTCGCCAAACCCCACCATAATGGCGCCGCGGCTCAATCTTTTCACAGCGAGAAATGTTCTCCGCCAACCATACCGATCACTGGTAGCATCGTCTCGACAGAACAGCGCACAATCCCCCATCAATTGGTCGACCGGACGAACTGGGCTTGCGACAGATAATTCGGTTGTTCAAAATTCGCGGCGATTGTACTCGTCAAAATCCGACAAGGACGTTCCAAAGGAAGCCGAACAGCCTATCCAGAACGATATACCCCCCGTCAGCGAGGAAGCTGCTGCGATTGATAAGATTCTGAGTGGGAAAAAATGCGATGGAAGTGCTCCTGGATCTCCGGAGCTTGAACAGGGCACACCGATTGATGAGGTTGGTTGATTTTTATCACTGTGACGGGAGAGAAGACTGGTTGCTGACCTGAAATGTTGTATCAGGTCTTAAAAAGAGACAAGGACGCCCTCAAATATGCACCCAAAGTTTTTTTCCAAGACCAGAACAAGAAGGGATCTCGTTCCTATTCCACGTCCGCAAGACTCCATCAAGAAGTAACACAGCATCCCGCGGGAGCTCCTGAGGACCCGTCGATAGCCTCGGTTGCAAGCATGATCGATCTTGCTACAGAACAAGCAGTTGAGAGACTACCAGGATTGAAGTTCGACTTGCCTTCACCACTTCCCAAAACGGAGAACGTGAGGAGTCGCTATGATCCTGTCGTCGAACAGTTCACCAAATTACTCATGGAAGATGGCAAACTTAGCCGTGCGCAGAAGGTAATTCAACAACCTGATATATAGCATTGCCAGTTTTATCTTCATGTCGGCTAATTATCATGTACAGAATATGGAATTCATCCTTGACCATCTTCGCACTTCAGCTCCCCCCAAGATCGACCCCAAGCGACGTCTCCTGACGACCTTACCGAGCCCCCAACTCCCGCTTAACCCCGTGATATTCCTCAACCTCTTGGTAGACTCGGTTGCTCCTCTGATCAAGATTCGCCAGCAAAAGGGTCTTGCTGGTGGAGGTGCTTCCGTCCCGATGCCAGTTCCCCTCTCCATGCGCCAGCGACGCCGCACAGCTATTATGTGGATTCTGGACGCTGCCGAGAAGCGGAAAGATAGCGACTTGGCTGTGCGCGTGGCCAACGAGCTTGTTAGTGTCGCCGAGGGTCGAAGCGGTGTTTGGGACAAGAGGGAGCATGTTCACAAGATCGGTGTCTCCGGCCGGTCCAACTTGCAGCTGAGGGCCCCTCAGGGCGGGCGATAAGTTTCTGTACTACTGGAATGCAAATGGATTTATCTATTCATGGATGTATATTATCAAACAATTTTTATTATCTTTCTTTTTAGCTCCGCAATAATGGCCTTTGGCATTTCTCCTTGCCTTCAAGTTGGTCATCCAGTGCCGGGAATGAGGATCTACAATGCGAAGAGTCAGCTGAACAAACAATATGTAGATAGTTGGACAATTATCAGAATGACCCTTTGCGGAATGCCTGCTTACCTAATAATGAGCCTGACAGATACCCTCTCGCTGATTGGCCAGCTGCTGGCTTTGTGGGCTGCGCTGATTGGACGGTTTAGCCGCATTAACCGTCATGCCTGTTAGCCGCGATTCTATTGGCTGGTTCAGCGTGACCCCAAAACGAAGTCGCGAGAGACAGCAAAGACTAAAGTGCTTAAGTCAACTGCGCCAGTAGTGGAGCCAAGCACGCACAGGAGTCGAGTGGTTTGCTTGGAAATTAACGTCGCTCCATGCTGCATCAACGGAAGAATTGCCCGTCGGAGCTATCGCCGTTGCCTGTTTCGACATAATCTTAGCAGCATCGCGGCCGTGGCGTCTTCACGAGCATCTGCGCCGTCCCAGAACATCGAGCTCGTCTCGCTCGAAACCGCTCCTTCTAGTGCTACTCGACATCCGCACGAGCAAGCCCCGCACCCTGCCTCATCCTCGACGACTGCAGCTGGGCGTCGCACAACCACACAGTCCATTTCCCAATCCGTCCCACGTGCCGATACAGCTGGCAGCGGAAGCCGAGATCACGAGGAGAAGAATACCCGTCTTTTACAGCCCGAGGGTCTGAATCAGGCTGTGTTACCTGGGGAGAAACATAAAAGGAAGCTCCCTGTTGCTTCGCAACCTCATATACTCTGGGCGAAAGCTGTGGAACTGAGAAATAGCGCCGCACCCTACTACGACCCCGTCAATATGAAGTTTTCGCACAGTATTCAGTTCAATGCCATTCCGGACTGGAGCTCTCACTATATAGCATATGATAATCTCAAGAAATTGTATGTTGCACCCCCTATCACTTGTGACTTACGTCTAGGAATACCTACTGACGATATGGTTTGAATTGGAAAATACAGAATTTATAGTCTGGAGAAGCAAATACATCATCCCGACACCCATGCCGCCGTGGATTCCGAGTCCTCCCCCCTTCTGGACGAAACGGTTGATACCGACACCATCTTTCGGCGCTCGCTCGACATAGAATTGGAGAAGATTTGCTCGTTTTACCAGATCAAGGAGCTTACCATCTTCGGCGAGGTAGAAGATGTCATCAAGGAACAGACGCAATACAAAGCCAGCACGGATGGAGTCAATATGGATCCCGTGACCGAGACGGTCATCAAAACGCGAACATTGAGCAATGGGTCACGTCCTCGCACTGGAAGCATTCTTCATTCTCTGGGCTTGAGTTCCACTCGTAATCGACGCTCAAGCACCATAACAGAAGATGACGATGACGACGACGATGACCGTGATAGCGATGACCCTGATTTGCCTACAGACGATAGGCGCCCTGAATCCCGGTCGCAGCATTCAGAACGGTATCAGGACGCCGGCGATCGGTCGGATGCGTTTCAGAGTGACATGGGCGATTCGCGGTTATGGCACAATGGAAATTCGCGGTTCGACGAGGACCAACACTTTCTGGATCTCTACAATGCAGGCGTTGCTCTGAAGAAGCGAGTGATCAACGTTTACGTTACTCTTTGCGAGCTGAAATCATACATACAACTCAACAAGACGGGTTTCTCCAAGGCATTGAAGAAATACGACAAGATTTTGGATCGGAGTTTGCGGAGACCCTACCTTAACGGCACTGTTTCACCAGCTTATCCTTTCACCGATACGACATCAGAACGCGTGGATGAGAATCTCCACCAAGTGGAGCAGGTTTATGCCGACATTGTTACTAGGGGCGATCTGTCACTTGCAAAGAGAGAGCTCCGGCTTCATCTGCGAGAACATGTCGTTTGGGAGAGGAATACTGTATGGCGAGAGATGATTGGCATTGAGCGGAAAGCACAGGCAGCCAATATGGGAATTCGCCGGACTCTACTGGGTGGTGATCCCGATCTGTCTCTTGCACAGCGCCAGGGGGACATTGAAGCCAGAGGAAAGGAGTTACAGACACCTCTTGGTCGTTATTACTTCCCGGAGTGGATGTGCAGTCTGTCATTCTTTTCCTTGCTTGCCATCATCATCGTATTTGCCGTCCTACTATCTATACCCATAATGGAGAAACCCGAACAGCAAAACTGCTTGGCGATGCTGGTGTTTGTTAGCTTGCTGTGGGCAACCGAGGTTATTCCATTATTTGTGACATCGCTCTTGATTCCTTTCCTAGTTGTGTTACTTCGGATCTTGCGATCAGAAGACAAACCGCATGCACGACTAGAACCAGATGCAGCAACTAAGGTTGTGTTTGGGTCGATGTGGACATCGGTCATTATGCTGCTGCTTGGGGGGTTCACCATCGCTGCAGCGCTGTCCAAGTACGATATTGCACGCCGCATGGCCACTTTTGTGCTGAGCAGAGCTGGAACGAGTCCTCGCGTTGTGTTGATTACGAACATGTTTGTCAGTATGTTCTTGAGTATGTGGATTAGCAATGTTGCTGCCCCGGTACTGTGCTACTCGATTATACAGGTAATTTCCCTTCTTTATTAGAGGTATTCTGTGCAGTGTGCTGACCGATGTATAGCCGCTCCTGCGCAATCTGCCACCGGAGTCGGACTTTTCCAAGGCGCTCATTCTTGGAATCGCGCTGGCAGCGAATGTCGGCGGTGCAGCGTCTCCAATTGCGTCGCCGCAGAACATCATTGCACTAGAGAATATGTATCCTCCAATCAGCTGGGGAACATGGTTCTTCATCTCAATTCCCGTCTGCGTCATCTCAATTCTCATGATATGGGCTATCCTACTTATCACATTCAGACCTAGTAGGGGGACCACAATTGTTCCGATTCGGTCTGTTAAAGAACGCTTCACTGGAACACAGTGGTTTGTAACCCTTACCACACTCATAACAATCATCCTGTGGTGCTTCAGCCACCAACTCGACACGGTCTTTGGCGACATGGGCGTCATCGCAATCATTCCCATGGTCCTCTTCTTTGGTAGCGGCATACTGACCAAAGAAGACTTCAACAATTTCCTCTGGACCATCATCATACTCGCCGCAGGCGGCCTTGTCCTTGGCAAATCCGTGACTTCTTCAGGACTGCTGCACACTATCGCGAACGCAATCACTGAACGAGTAGCGCACTTCAGTCTGTACGGCGTGCTCCTGGTTTTCGCCGCCCTGATCCTCGTCATGGCTACTTTTATTTCGCACACAGTGGCCGCACTCATTGTGCTACCGCTTGTGCAGCAGGTGGGCGTTGGAATGGAAAATCCACACCCGAATTTGCTCGTTATGACCAGCGCGCTTATGTGCTCGGTGGCAATGGGATTGCCGACGAGCGGATTTCCGAATATGAGTATGTCTTTCTCCTTCTCTATGTTTTGTGATATAACATTTTGGCTAATATTTTCTATAGCTGCCATCATGATGGAAATCCCTGGAACAGGTCAACGCTACCTCCGAGTTGGCCACTTCCTGACTCGAGGCATACCCGCCAGTCTTGTTTCGTTTGTCATTGTTGTGACAATTGGCTATGCTTTGATGAGCATAGCGGGTCTATAGTTGTCTTTGGTTTTTTTTTCTCGCTTGTTATAATTGTTATTTAAGATGTTTTTAGATTACATATTCTTTCTGTAGTTGGATGACGAGGCACGCGTCGAATATCTAGAATTACGTGCGCGAGCATGGGGAAGGTTGTATATTTAGGTGGGCTGTTGTTTGGATATATAATACTTTACTTTTGAATAGATTTCATCAAGCACATTACATTTTTACCCTCAGGAAGTTGCTGACAGATGCATTGATTGTTAAAGGGTGCTAGTAAAAGAAGATATAGAGGAGGACATGAATGAACATGAACACAAGAAAATATAATAAATAGAAACAAGAGTCTGACATTAGATTAGAAGAATTCGCTCAAAGATTCAACGTTAATAGCAAAGATCTTTCAAGTGAGACCGAATCGTGAAAAATATAAAACTTCGTCAACCCGTAACAGCTTGATTTTCGTTCATCAAAGGCAAAAAAGAATACCCAGTTCATTAGCTTTAATTCCTAGGAGCTATGAGTTAGGTATGTTACTAAAGTCACCAAAATATTTAGCGGAAAGAGCATTACTTACAACAATCCCAAAGTCAGATCACCATGAATCTTAGCCTTGAGTTGGATTTCAATATCCAGATTCAAGTCCAGCCGCAGTCGAAGCTGCTCGTCCTTGCCGCCATCGTCATCCTTTTGTCCACCACCTAGCACTCCACCAACAGCCTTGCCGGCTGAATCGGTGACGCCATTCACGGCCTTTCCAGCTGTGTTTTGCACCATGTCCGTCGCACCGCTGACGGTGTTACCGACGTCGCCTACGCCGCCGAGAGGGCCTAATTGGCCTCCTCCATCTTGTTGCTGCCGTCGACTACCGCCGCTGCGGGCACGGTTACGACGGCCACCTCGTTGCTGCTGTTGTTGGGGTTGGGGTTCCATGTCGCTACGGTCGATTTCTTCAGTGTCTTCGGGGTCTTGACGCCTGCGTACTCGTCTATTTGGACGGCTTTGTCGGTTCCGTCGTTGGGGTTGTGGTTCTGGCTCGGGCTCGGGTTCTGGCTTTTGTTCCTCTTCGTCGTCGTCTTCAGGCTCTTGTTTTACGGTATCGGGTTCCTCTTCTTCTTCTTCCTCTTCTTGTTTTGGTTCTTCCTCTGGCTGGTCTTGCTCGGAGGGCTCTTCTGGTTTTTCTTGAGGAGGCTCTTCGGTGGCAGGCTTCTTCCTATTAAGCTTGGGTGGCTTCTTCTGTTGAGGGGATGGAGAGCCAGCTGGGGAGTTGGTCTCTTGAGCGAGGTCGGGGTTGTTGGCTTGTTCAGCTGACATGATGAAAAGAAAAGAAAATCAATGGAACTTGTTGGACGGTAAGGGGAAAAACTTATATGATATTGAAAGTAGACTACATCGCATATATACCTACATAATATAATGAGGGGGAGGGGGATGTCGATTAGGGCTCAAAAAGGAAGTCCCTCGACGTCAGAGGAAGAGATGGAATCTGCGGCTGCAGCGTCATATCCCCACTGAAACGATATGCATTGCACAGTGACAGGCGGCGGTGATCT
The DNA here is from genome assembly GCA_011750695.1 of Penicillium sp. OUCMDZ-019. Lineage (NCBI taxonomy): Eukaryota > Fungi > Ascomycota > Eurotiomycetes > Eurotiales > Aspergillaceae > Penicillium > Penicillium sp. OUCMDZ-019. The sequence goes on along the minus strand of WTTZ01000008.1, from coordinate 50,170 downwards.
TGGATCGTAGATTGCATGATGGGATGACGTTTTAGTCTTGACCCTGTCAAGTTGTGCCAGGGAAGACTATACTGTACTCTGATTGGCTGCACGACGAGTGGCCGTTGATTTAGTAATTTTAAGCACGGAAAGAGTGGGGCAGCCACGACTCCCATGTGGGTGCACTGATCGCTGATTGGCTGTGCTGTGACGTCAGATTGATGTGCTTTCTATTTGTGTACTTGTTACTATGTATAGTTCCATCATTTATATGTGGTTGTGTATAAAGAATACTGTCATCGTCCTGCAATTACTGCAATTATCGGTACCGTCATCCCCTGGTACAGCCCCAGTTGGCACGAGGTACGAATAATAAACATCCTCGCTTCCAAAACCAGTCAGCCGTTGAGATTTAGTACCGTAAGTAGTAAGTGAATAAGTAGCCATTCAGGTCGATTCGGAGAAATTTACAACCTGTCAATTGTGGGTACTGCATGGTTACTTGATAGCCTGATATAGATAGTATATGAGTGATCGTCCGGGTGTTGATGCTGTGGCTTGAGCTGCCGGGCTGGTCTTCCGTCATAGCTTCGATCTGTTTAATTAACTTCCAGCCTAGACCACAGGTGAGACTATGACACTGGCCGCTGTGGCTGTCTGCATACATGGTACCCGTACGTTAATGTATCAAGATATGGCAGCCTGATGTCTAAGGTAAACGTCATTCGAGCGATCACTATTCCTTGATGTTGTCATCGCCAGCACTTTCTGGCTCCTAGGCCAGTGGCGTAATCCCCCCGCGCTCATGCATGTCTCTCTGAATAAACAAGTACAATGACGTCTAAACCTATTCTGTCCCTTTATGTATACTGATTCCAATAAAAGAACTTTGTCTCCACGAATTACTGCGTCCGTGAGCATACCCTGCTGAGACAGAGAGGTTACCTGTCTCTGAAAATAACTTGAATATCTCTACTTCTTGCAAAAGAGAAAAGACAACACACAGCAATACAAGAAAAGGGAATTGGTCTCGAAAATACCCCGGACATGGCCACCGCTACAGCAGAAAAGCCTCGAACGGAAGACAACCCTCTGGACGAGGATGACTACTATTCCCAAGACGGCAGTGACTACGACTCCTATTCAGAAGACGACCTAGACGAGCCCGTAACCGAGTCCGACGCAGAAAACGAAGGTCAACAACAACAACAGCGCCGAAGGAAACTCCGCACACAGCAGGCTGACTATGATGATGATGACTATGACGACGAGGACGACGATGAGGATTACGACAGCGAGGAGGACGATGCGGTAGCTCCGTATGCACGCAATGATTCTATACAGCAGAATAGGCCGGGTGGTGGCAGAATGGAACCTGCCCCGGATGCTAAGAAGTCCATAGATGAGGAGGACGGGTTGAAGTTGAAGGTGGAGGTTAATCTTGAAGTTGAGATTGAGCTAAAGGCTGCTATACACGGTGACCTGACTCTGTCGTTACTGTAAGTTTTGCCCCTAACCTTTGCCTATCTTTTCTCCTTACTAACGCTTCACAAGTGCCTAAAATGGAGGTCCCTCTCAATGCTCTCAACTTACGATGTTGTTTCTTCGCTCTCATCAAACCTCGAAATACGCAGCACGCATCACCAAGTCCTCTTGTTATGGCCACACAGCGATCACAGAAGTGTATAGATCTAGCCTGACATCTTTTCTTTTTGGTTTCTTTCTTTCGTAACGATTTCTATTGTCATGATAGCGATGTTTGATGTTGACGTTTGGTTTCTTGTAATACGGATGCTATTTAATTCTGATAATCGACTTTTTGATCTCTGAAAAATATCACTGCATAATAAGGAAGCAATGGCCCGTCGTATGGATTTTGAGAAAAAGTAAACCATAAAGGTAAGAAATTTTATCGATTTAGGGTTAGGGTTGGGGCGGACCGAGGATCCACAAGGCTGGCGAGGAATGTGATTGGTTGGATATGAAACTATTGGCCTGAGGCAGATTTTGTAGATTTAACACCACAGAAATAGTAACAGTGCAGATTTCTTAGAATGGTTACTGTAGTTGGATCAAAACTCAAAATATCTCAACCATACTGTATGTGTTTCTGTGTGAGTCTGTCCTCTGTCGATTATTCGCGCTAACGGCTGATCTTGCTTCAACCCGCCAGGTGTAAGCCCGTCCTGCAAGTCAACACCATCCAACTTCATCGCCAGCTTGTCTTACTTCATCCTCTTTGTAAGCAATAAAGTGATCGCTTGCCTTGAGGCGCAATGAGCAATACAATGAACGGCTCTGATAGCGCCCTCCATGAGCGCCAAACCGAAGGTAAACCGGCTAGCAAGGAGCAGCTTCAACAGCAGCGTATCTGCACACACATGAACAACGACCATAGCGATACACTGTCGCTATATCTACAAGTCTACTGCAAAGTCCCTTCGAAAGAAGCGCAATGGCCGAAAATGGAGGAAATTCTGCTCGATGGAATGAGGATCTCTACGGCAAATTCCCCAGACAGCAAATCGCGCACAAGCTTCTTCATCCCTTTCGAGCCTGCCATGAATAGCTACGCTGATGCTCGCAACAAAACTGTCGAAATGCACAAGCATTGTCTCAAAGCTCTCGGCCGCTCCGACATCACCATTCAAGAGTATCGCGCGCCTACTGGATTCGGCGCCGTGGTGTTTACGACATGCTTATTCACTTTTATTTCCTTCTCCAGCCGAGCAAATTTCCAGCCGGGCTCTGCATTATACTCGCACCTGTTTCAATATTTTCCTCGCTATGCTGCTTTCTGCTACAGTATACAGCCGCTTCTCATCAGCCTTGTGACGTTGATCCATGTGAGCGAGGCTTTGCACATGTGGTTCTACAGATTGCGCCCTCACAATATCCGCTTTGGTTCGCGTCTGTGGTTCTGCTGGTTTGTGAACGACTTCATCGAAGGCTACACTACGTTGCAGCGGTTTGATGCCCTCGTGGCAGAGAAACGGGGCGAAAAGTCGCACTAAGCCAACTCTTAGTGATGAGGACTGAAAAGGTGTAAAGGTATCTGGGCACTCATGGCTTTGATGTACGAAGGAACGGTGGAAGTCCTTGTGGCTAGAGTTCAAATGTATGTAATGATAGCCAAGTAACACATTTCAGATAATCATATCGATATTAAAAAAATCAATAAGAATGTAAATAAGAATTTAACCTAACTGATCTCTTGAGTCTTGAAAGTTGAATCTTGATGTGAATTGTGGGTACTACATGTATGGTGGTTATGGATTGGGTGGGCCTCAGCGCGCCACCCATTGGCTGCACGTGATTTCCCGTGCTAGTCTCCAAACGGCTAGAGCGGGTAGGGCACACTAAGCGAGCAAGTCTCGGTAGGCACACTGCGAAACGAAATTCAAGCCCCGTCGTTAAGTCGCTCCATTATCTCGACCACGACAACCCATACGACAACCCAACGCGCTGTTTCCGGTGAACGACCACAGGTTTTGAGGTTAGTAAAAGCGTTGTTTTTATTATTCTCCCAGCAGACTCCCGGCTTGTTGCAATTTCTCGAATCGACGAAAAGAAAAAAAAGTTACTGCAAAGAGTGTGGTCTGTGTCTTGTGCTTCTCGGGCTGTTGAAGGATATCAAAGAGGAAAAGAAGAAGAGGAAGAGAACAGAATTTTCGAAAAGAATCAGCAACAGCCTGGTGAATTGCATGTTCACGGTCGATACATACTCTCTTGAAGTTTCAATTCTCGATTCTTTTCAACGAGCCGGATTTTTTCTATCAATTTGCCATCGCAATACCAGTGACTGACACCTATATCTTCACAGTGGTCAAGTTTATCAAACGCGAATATGGGTATCTCTCGTGATTCTCGCCACAAGCGCTCGGCCACCGGTGCTAAGAGGGCCACTTACCGCAAGAAGAGGTACGATATACCTTGCGATGCACTCGGGGAATTTTAACTTACCAATTCTGTGTACAGAGCCTTCGAGAAGGGTCGCCAGCCAGCCAACACTCGTATCGGCGCCAAGCGAGTCCACCTTGTCCGCACCCGCGGTGGAAACACCAAGTACCGTGGTCTGCGTCTCGACTCCGGTAACTTCTCATGGGGATCTGAGGGCATCTCCCGCAAGGTCCGCGTGATCGTTGTCGCCTTCCACCCTTCCAACAACGAACTTGTCCGTACCAACACCCTCACCAAGTCCGCCGTTGTCCAGGTCGACGCTGCTCCTTTCAGACAATGGTACGAGGCACACTACGGTCAGGGCGTTGGCCGCCGGCGCCAGCAGAAGTCTGAGATCCCCGAGGAGAAGAAGAGCAAGAGCGTCGAGGCCAAGCAAGCTGCCCGCTTCGCCGCCTCTGGCAAGGTTGAGTCTGCTCTTGAGCGCCAGTTCGAGGCCGGTCGTCTGTACGCCGTTGTCTCATCCCGCCCTGGCCAGAGCGGCCGTGTCGACGGATACATCTTGGAGGGTGAGGAGTTGGCATTCTACCAGCGTGCCATCAGGAAGTAGACGAAAAGTGTACTTCCAAACAAATATGACAATATAATTTTTCAAAATTCAAAAGAAAAAAAATTACAAGAGGAATTACATGCGATGGCTGGTTTGCAATGTGCATGGGTGGTATTGGAGTTTTGCAATTCAGCAATTCCTTTCCAGAAACAAAAAATCATGTTTTTATGATCTGGGGCATCTATGGATGCAAATGTCTGTAGAGCTCTGAACTGTCTTACCAATGGAACGACTTTTTTGCCTTCAATTCTTTCCTCGTTTTAGGACGTATATTATACTCATTGTGTAGGGACGTAGCTTGGCCAATCAGCGATGATTGGTCACGTTGTTCAGTGACGTGGTGGGTCCCTTCTATCAAAGAAGCAATTGTGACTACCTTCGACGTTGAACCCATCGTCATCTACATCCAGCTTTATTAAGTTGTTAATCAGAACGAAAAGAAAGGGGGAAATGAGTTCAGAACCCCAGCCCAAAACAACCGTCAAGACGCGAGTATGCATGATATCAGACACGCACACCGCAACCCCCCATCCAGCAGGCAGCCCCAAACCCTACAGATACCCCCTCCCCAAAGCCGACATTTTTCTGCATGCAGGAGACCTCACAAGAATCGGTCGTCAGCCAGAACATGAGGTTATGGTTGAAATGCTCAAAAAGGACGTTGATGCAGAACTGAAACTCGTCATTGCCGGCAACCACGACCTTTCGCATGACAAGGAGTACTATGCTCGTAAAGGCATCATGAGACACGGATCTGCGCGATTGGAAGATCCAGATGCAGTCCGAGCTTTGTATACGGACGAATCGGCCAGAAATGCCGGTATTGTATACATGGAGGAAGAAGTAAGGACATTCACATTGAAAAACGGCGCGCGGTTCACTGTATACGCATCGCCGTATACGCCTGAATTCTTCGGCTGGGCTTTTGCATATGAGAGGGACGAAGATCGATTCAACCCTGGCACTCCATCGTCTTCTCGCAACGTGACAACCTGGGTGCCGTCCGCCCCCGATGTCGACATTATGCTCACCCATGGCCCACCGCTTGGGTTTCTGGATGACGTTGGTGGCATGCGGAGAGGTGTCGGATGTGAAAGCCTTCTCAAAGCGTGTGAACGTGCCAGGCCCAGACTGCATGTATTCGGACATATCCACGAGGGATTCGGTGCGGTACGACACAACTGGAACAATCCCAACCCCAACCCTAAGGGCGATAATGACAACGAGATCGAGCAAGATCCCGAAACAGTTTTGGAGCAGAGATGCTGTTACTACGACATGTCCAGCGATGCAGCGGAACCACTGAAGTTTGGCGAGGAGACCTTGTTTGTGAATGCGAGTGTGGTGACGGTGAGATATCATGCTAATAATGCACCATGGGTCGTCGATTTGGATTTGCCTCTTGCTACTCAGTAGGAAGGATGATCTATGTATCAACAAAGGTTCTCTCCGAGATTGGTTGGGGAAGATTAACGAATTAACGACTATGAAATAATAATACGGCAGTACCAATTGACACTGGGGAATACTTTGGATGCTTATTTTTATAGATAGTATCTAGGTACCAAACAGGTTTTGTCATGAAATTAGACAATTAATAAAGACCGAGTGTGCACTATCCCCAGAACAGATCGATTGGATCCATCAATTGTTTATACATACATGTAGAAGAAAGTGTAATGTTTTTTCCAAAAAAAAAGTAGTTCAATCAGTATGAAAAAAGAAAATCAGAGACACGCCGTGTCTCAACTTTGCCTGTAGGCCTGGTATCAAAAAAAGTAAACAACTAAGACATTAAAAGAGAAGAAAAAGCAGTCCATATGAAATGAAATGGAAGGCAAGAGATAGATAAAAACAAGAGAGAACGATATAAAAATGGTATAGAGGGCAAGCTTTTATCCTTCAAAATTAAATCTTGGAAGGGAATGAATGTAATGCACGTATGACCCAAAAGTTTGACCAAGGTGATCAAGGGAAGAAGGTAATATGATCGCTGATCATTCTTCGTGCAAACGCTCAACTAAGACGCCATTGCTGCCGCTTCCACCGTCACGAACGTTGAGCCTGCTTGATTTCTTGTTGATGCCCTTTAACAGACTGAATCTTTTCTTGACAGAATCGCGAACACCACCAGTCGAAGCAGGAGATCCATTAGTGTGGCTTTGATCATGAGAGCTTGCGGCGGATATTGTGACTGAGTGATTTTTGCTTGTGTACCCGAATCGTTCAGATGTTGAAGGGCGTTGTTCAGATTGAGATGTTCGTGGCAGCGCTGTTTGCACATTGTTCCATTCTCCGCTACTCAACACGGGCGTGCTCTTTTTCGATTCTAGTCTGCTGTGTTGTGCCCGAGAATGGCTGGAATCGGCACCTTGTGACTTGACAGATTTATTTGTCGCGCTGCGAGCCCGTGATTGGTCTCTGCGTTGCTGGTCCTGCTGATGATCGTCGCCACCATATCCACTAGGTGTCGTTTTGTATTTCGTCTTGCCATCACCGCCAAACCAACTTCGTCGCCTGTCACTCTTCCCGCCACGACTAGTGGCATGCGAGTGAACCGTTGCTGCATCGTCATCACGTTCCTGGAGGGTCAGAGAGTGTCGGCTGGACTGCGCATCAGCCAGCTGCCTCAAATCGGGAGAACCGTGTACGGTGTGTGTAGTCGCAACAGAGGCGGATGCATGATGGTTAGCTCTTTTGAACGGGTTCGCAATGCTGATACGATGACTTAGTGAGGGCTTTGCAGTGTGTCTGCGCTGACTGTTGGATCGTGAAGTACGAATAAGCTCTTGCTCCGGGCTAAATGATCGAGCTGCTAGCTCCACGCTTTGCCCGTTGGCATGCGGAGTCGATCGGTTGCTTGAATGGTTGGCGCTGTGAGGAGGTGAAAGCACTTGTGTTTGCGCATGCGCAGCAAGAGACGCAATCTCCGGACCAAAAGCATATTCAAACCGATTAAGAAGCTCAACTTGAGTAGCCTGATGAGACGGCCGAGAGTACAGTGCCACGCAACGCTTGATGGAAAGCGCATGATCGATCAAAGCCACTGCAAGTGCATTTTCCAATGGGTCAATCGGTTTCTGTTCAGTCTCCTCCTCTTCTTCTTCCTGCTCTGCCTCTTCGTCATCATTATCCTTGGCCAAGAAAGGGCGGTAGACGGCAACACAGCTAGAGTGTGCCGCTTCCAAGTCAAGAAGTTGTACCAAAGCATCTGTCAGGCCCGACAAGGTGGAATCGTCGCCGGAGATTGCATGTTGTTCAAGCAAATGTAGCTCCTGTGTCTTTCGCCATGTCCGCTCAATAGCTGTCTGCAGTGGAGTCAATTCAAGGACCTCGGTGCCCACAATTTCGCTTCGGCGTAGAATATTGGGAAATGGTTCTGCCGTGGTGAATATAGTCTTTTCAACCCACTGTTCTTTGACATCCAGACCACTCGTGTGGCGTTTGGAAGTATAGGAAAATTGAAGAGGCACCGATATGAGCAGGTGCTCACGTACCGAGTGAGGCACTTTGGAACGTTGATATACCGGATGCAGGATTTCCCTATGAGGACTAACAGCACTGATCTGCAAGAACTGGCCTTCAATATCTTCAATGTTTGATGAAGACGTGATCTGCGCAGCAGGATGCAGTTTCTGCATGCGATCCGTGAAAGAAACCATGCGCTCATTGGGTGAAGCCTCGAAGATAAATTGCTTGTCTCGTAGAGTTGGGGGGAATCCTAGTCCCTTGTAAGAAACGCGGAAATAACGAGGGAAACCTTTCTCTTCTTTGGCGATCAGTTCATAGATCTTGGCCATAGAGCCCTGTGCTCGTGACAGCTTGGCGAAGTCCATGACAATATGCTCATACTGTTCAATCAGCTCTTTGTAACAAGCAAGAGCATGTGTCCAAGCCTTGCCATCCTCAAAATGCTGAATGATTTCGAAATACAGGGCTTCTTTTCTCTCAAAAGCAGACTGTTCTGGATATGCAGGGTTTGATAGCGTCGGGAGTATCCTTGTCGGTTCCCACGAATAAAGATCGGCGTGAAACTGGAGGGCAAGACCAGCTTGGGTGTAGTTGTGCTCAGCAGCCTGAGATTGGGCCAATTCATGAACATATCGTATAAAAATATCCTCCCTATCCATATCTTTCATGAACTCCATAAGTCGTAGCGTATGCAGGCTTTCAGTGATACCACCACTGTTGCACGCTACCAATAGTTCAAGTAGTTCATCTATCGTAGCTATCAGACCCTTGACATCCGTAGCCAACGCCTCATCCGACTCTTCAATTTTCTCAAAAAGGTCTAGCAGTTCGGTGATGAAAAGCTTCTGCGTGATGCTCTCGTTCATATTTTTCGTTTGGAAGAGGACATCAAGACTTGTGACTATTTCCATCTCAATGATGGATAGGTCTTGATTGAGATCCCATTCGCTGATGATCATGGTTTGCAAAACCTCGACTGCAACCCGTCGGAGGCCTTCATGAACGCTGAGGCACAATTCAATGATTCCGGGGACAAGATTGGGAACATATTGCACCTGGTAACCACCCAATTTGTGTAAATCATATTTTGCTCTTTCATCTTCGCTGGTCTCCCAGCCAATTGCCTCCCAAGTTGTTCGCAAAAGTGCAGCGCCTTGTTCACGCACATCACCCCCAATCTTCCAGACCGCTCTGCGTTTCTGTTCGGGGAATGTTTCAAGAGCAAGTGCATCACTCGATACCACCTTTAACAAAGTCGTGAACAGGAGTTCCCACAATTTCATATCAAAATTGTCAGCCTCATCTGGCGGGGGCAAGAACGAATGAGTCAATATAGACGACAAATTTTCAAGATTCTTGACCGCTGCACGATGGTTGTAAATGTGAAGACTTAGCCAGTCTTCAGGATAAGCCTCGCAGCTTATGATGGATTTGTGTGCTTCCAAGGTATTAGAGATGAAGATTGCCATGTCGTCTGGTTTGAGAATAGGCAACTTGGGGTTGTGAATATTCGAGATAGCTGCTATTAGCCCGGCTAGCTCAACGAGAGCCTCGTCAAATCTCTGCTTGCGCTCAGATGCCTTGACCTGGAATGGGAATGATTTGGAATAAAGCATAGAGAGGTAATCAGTCTCTTCGATACCCTCCAAAGAAATGGCACAATAGGATGAGGTAACCTTGTTCATGAAGGAATACAGCTGAGGAACAGGTTCCTGTGTTGTAAACTCCGCCACAATGGAGGCACAAAGGCGTACTTGGTCACGATATTGGTCCGAAACGTCGCCAGTGTTGCCCCAGTATGGGTCAAGCCAGCCGAAGCAGCAGGAAATCAAAGTATCTCTATCTTCCCCAGAAGAGAAAATGCTGAGCTTGGTGTAGTTTTGGATCAAAATAAGTTTGTATAGAACAAGCATCCCTTTGACGTCCTTGCAGGAGTCCATGAAGCTCAACGCAATCATGATGATTTCGTCATTGGGAAGGACATTTGCAAGTTCAGGAAGCCAGGTGTGGAAGTGTTGCACCACTAAAGTCTTACTGCCAACCATGACAGGAGATGGATTCCGCATCAATGCCTCCAAAGACTTGAATATTGAGTGCAGGTCACGGTTGAATGTTGGCTGCACATTCGTGACACCAATGCCTTCTTCTTTAAGCTTTTGCTGTTCACGGGCATTGATTATGAACTTCAACAAGTGCCGTCCAACTTTGAAGGCCGCACGAAGATTGCGCGACTGCTGTGGAGTATCATTTCCTTGCAAGAGCCGCAAATAACTCCGGATCAAGCATGGCGTAGCAAAGGGGAAATTGAACTGCTGCTCCGTGTAAAGATCCACGAGAGGGCCGAGATTGTATCGTCGATCATGAGTAATGCCTAGTACTGTAACCAAGGCGTTGAAGATAAGGTCTTCGTACTCCTCGCTGCCTGCATTTTCAACAAGAATTCCGAAAAGAGCATCGAAGACATCGCGTAACTGCTTCACAATTTCAATCTGTGGAACAAAGAGTATACGTCGCAGGATCTCCAAGACCTCATTGCCTGTTTGTTTCTTCCAGTTAATAAGCCCCAGTATGATTTGATCTTGGGAATATTGTGTACTGCAGAGGTTTGTCTCGACATGAACAGTAGATAGAGGCCCTGTTACAGATTCGTCTGGAACAGATGAATTTTTGTTCAGTGAACTCCATGGAAGACTGAGATACGCTCCTCTTCCTTCTTCGTCCACGCTTGATGTGATCTTGTCGTAGGAATGAAGGAGCAGTGAATGAGATCCGTCATGTATGAAAGCTTGTTGGTTCCACAGGGGTAGCCAGCAGAGTGCGAACGGAAACTCTGGTGCATCCGCTATACTCATGATTACATGGGCTCCGGGGACCTGATCTGTTGGAATTTTCAGTCGAATAGTCTGGTCCCATGCCGAATTCCTATCCGTCACCGTAGTCCTCCAAGCAGTATGGCCAACGCTATTTGAAGAAGCAAAGATACAACGCTCTAGACGAGCTCCGTTCCCATTGCGCACTTCAAGAGTCAACTGAAGGTTACGGAGGCCAGTATTTGCAGGAACAGGCACTTGTCCGGTCTGAGGATGGCATAATAAGGCAGGATAAGGAAACTTGGCACGAGAAATAGTCAAGTAGATATCCGATCTCGGGTTTGCAGGGGCAGCGGCGAACCCCATTCTTCGTGTTTGAGTCACATCATGCATCAACGTGGGATTGTTTCGCACAAGAACGTCAGCATCAGAGCCAATAAACGGATAGAAGTGAAGATAAAGCTGAGAAGCTTGATAACACTTTGAGTATCGACCAGACGAGCTCGGTAGAAGGCTACGAACAAGATCATCAAAGCCGTCGTTATCATCTCCGCCCTCCTCGCTATCTTCACCTAGGGGAGACCAAATATTGATAACATGTTCCGCTTCACTGTTTTGCCTCACAATATGGGCAATATCGAGAATACCGGCACCCACAGTGCGGATCACTGTCTTATCTTTAAGATCCGCTTGGCTCTGACCGTCCGTAGAATCTGCACTTCTGGGGGGAGTCTCCCTAACGGTATCTGGCTGTCCAGCGCGAGGCGACTTAGCAGTCCAGACCATGCTGCGGCGCCCTTTGGTGCTACCCTTGACGCTGTGCATGGTGGAAGGACTGCGGTTAACACCATCGTGTGAAGTCGATGATCGCCCGGCATATTGAAGAGAAGGTCGAGGAAGTTCGGCTGTTTGTACCATAATAACGAGATACAAATGTGCATCCCCCCCTGAGCCTTCACCTACATCTGCCGCACATAACTCCGTGAACAGGGTTTTCAGCTTGCTACTATGAGCCAGCGCCAAAAAATTGTCGGCAGACTGTATTTCCAGCACATAAGTCTCTGACAATGGCTTCAGAGTGCCACTATCTGTTTTTGAGGACAGATACAAGGACAACGTTACAGGGCCGGGGTGGGAACCTGACATCGTCTTTATCTCGAGCAGAAGGTGACGAAGTGCCGACGAATCTCCATACTGTCTCGGGTCGGTGTCAAACATGCTCATCTCTGATTGAAGTTTGGTCAATTCGATTGCCGAGTCATCTCCAGTCAGTAGCCGGCCGTTCTGATTCAGATCTCGAACAATAACCTCGCCCGTGAGCATTTTGTTCCCACGCACCAAGTTCCACACAGTCGCCTGTCGGACAGCTTCTTTCTCTTTAGAGGTGAGAACATCATGGAGTAATTGTCGCCTAGCAAGGTCCAGTTCCAGGACGACGTTGTACATCGTCTCCACAACGCCATATTGCCGGGTGAGGAGTAGCTCGTGAAGATTTGTTGAATGCCATTCCCGCAGACACGATGCAATCTCGTCAACGAGGGGCTCCTCAAAAGAAGTTGGTGTTTCATCGCCAATCTTCAGCATCGGAACCGGAGCAGCAGGCTTGGAGCCGTTGGGATTCCGGGCAATAATTGAAGACGGCGTCAATGGCACCGAGCCAGACCGAAACGTTGCAACCGAAACTGACCGTTGAGTTACGCCTGCATCCTCGAGATAGTTGGCAGTGTTTGGACGATATTTCTCGACCTCATCGGGGGATCCGTTAATATGGCCATTTGCCAACGAGCCGTCTCCATTGTCCAGTGCCTTGCGACTCTCGGCATCTCCCAGGTATTCTCGAACTTCTACGCAGTTCTTCGGGAAAATACCAGAAAACACCCGAGCTTCCAAGGTCTGGCCCTTCACACTGGTCAATCCGGCCAGGAGCGAAGGGGGCGCAACTAGGTACCCTCGATACCACGAGCCATTGGCACCTCCTTGTTCAATTATGTACAGTTCATCGCCAAGTTCGAGCGGAAGATCGGCCGGCGAAGAGGGTTGGAAGGGGAAAATGGCAACTGCGAAAGCAATGCGAGGCAGAGGCCGCCAGGGCATGTCTGCTGCTCTCGATCGTTCGGCGCACTTTAAATCGGACTAACGACGGCCAAATTTCTCTTGTGAGGGGTCAAGTCGTAGAGGAATTTGAGGAGGGCGCGACATGCAGGAATGCTTTTGGTTGGTGGGAAGGAATCGTGAGGAATGTCGCGTGGAACCTTTCTCAGAGGAGGTTGAGACGGCGTTGGTACGCAGCTGGACTTGCTTCTTGGCTTCTAGACCATGACCACGATTAGTTAGCCTGACAGGAGCGCCGGTACACTTCAGATGAACGTTTCTTTTTATCATTAATCGCACATGCACTCGTCTCAAATGGCCGTGTTATCGATTGCAACGCTATGCAACTAATGACACCTGAGTCTCGCTGTGTTGCGGCACGGACGACAGTGCAGCCCCTTTACTGTAGGCGGATCCCACAGCACGGCGCACCGATTGGAATGGCAGATGCAAGTGGGAAAGACTCAAGAAAGACACGCTCACTCACCTTTTCAGACCAAATGCTTCTTCAGCTCTTTCGAAGAGACTAGATCAGGCCCAACCGCATTGAAAGGCACAAGAGGAGGAAGAGAAAGGACAGACAGCCAAGCCGGTACCTAAGCTTGCTTGCTCTTGGGTTTGCTTACGATCGATCGATACCCGATGCCGTAAGATACCGCGTATTTACCATTTAAGTTACGTGGATCAGGAACCGTTGGACTGTGAACCGCGGGATCTGCGCTCAGGCCCCATTACACTGCCATACAGGCCCGTATTATTGAGCCCGTAGTGACGCCGTACGTACAGTACCGGTAATTAATGTTCGATCGGGCTTGAGCTGTCATTTCGGAGTAGGCCTCAAGATTTCTGGAGTCTAAGAAGACTAAGGAGTCCGACCCCTGGAAATTTTTGTCGGCCAGCGCATTATACCGTATTACTATTTACTGCCCACCAGTTTTGTGCAGGCCTTGTACACGACAATGCAGTGTGATGGGGGCCTGTGCCATGCTGATGCCAAAACGTTTCCAATAGAGTATATATAGATTACATGCACCTTGTCATGCAGAGAGCATAACACGAAGACGGCGCAGCAAGGGAAAAATGCTTTTACAAGAAAGATCAACCCTGTGCACAAATTTACCCAGTGCAAAAAAGAAAGGAGAGAAAAAAAAAGACAAGATCCAGTCAATATGTATAAACAGCATAAAACCCCTGCAAATGGGAAGAAACACTAATGCAGGAGGGAAAAAAGACAAGAAACGAAACGAAAACACCCCAAAAATGCATGCGTGAAAATTCAGTGCAGGTTCCTTTCGTAGATCACTCATATATCAACACCTAAAGCTTTAGCGTCGGAAGAGCGCTGCAGCTTCATCCCGATTCCATTCGAGTTCTACCTGGCCTTCGTAAACACTGTCGATGATCTTCTTGGTGCGATCATAGGCATCTGCGTATCGGTTTTCACACTCCTTGAAAACCTTAAACACAAGGCTGCGGCTAAGTCCAGGGTCGTCTGCATCGCCAAAGTGTTTCTCAACACGCTTCTTGAGAAGGTCTGCCCCGCGTCTTAACTCCTTCACATCATACGACGACATCAATTTCTTCGCCACGTGTCTCGAATGGCTCGTACGCGCGGCAATGTCTGTTGGATTGCTGGTGTTTGCGCGGAGGGACTCCGTCGACTCGACAAAGTCTAGTAATTTTCCGAGAGGACGCCGAATAACCGCATCCATATATAGTTTCATATGTTCGTGATAATCCTGATATGCCCGCTCACGCCATCGTTCTAGGACGGGGATGCTCCGAGTATCAACTTCTTCAATATAGTGATTCATGTTCTCGATGAGGAGAATATGATAGTTGAGAGCCTCTTTGTCCTCTGGATCGCCTACCCCAGTCGTGGCTCCATTCGTTTGGCCAGGAGCTTCTTTAGCAATGAATTTCAAACTTTCCCACATAGCACGATTGACTTTATTGTACGCCTCGTTGACAGCCAGGCGGACATCGGAGAAATTGGACGACGATTGGCTGGCTAGCATGTTTTCAACGGCCGCACAAAAGTTGGGAAACGTCCGCATGAAGGAGATAACGCCCTTTCGTTTGTTGATTTTCACTTTTGTCTCTTCAATTCCTCTGATCTGCTGGTCAACGAATCGGTTGAATAAGCCATTCAGACGATTGAGCAATTTCTGTAATGTGTGTACAATGAAATCCTGATTTGTATCATCAAATGCTGAAATGGCCCCTTCAAGGGCAGCTAGCACACCAACTCCTTGTCTGTGATGAAGAAGAATAGGTCAGATTATGTGATATACATCGTAGTTTCTTGATTGATTACTCACAGTTGGTCCATACTCAACACCCAATCGACAAGGTTCTGTATGTCAGTAGCCCAGAACGAAAAGATGCCGTCCATGATTTGCTCAACTCGTTTGGCGAGATCCCGATCAGGGTCGTGCAGTTGCTTCAAGGTGAAGTCCGGAAGCCGTCTCTCATCAGGATTACTTGCCGACACGATGTCTGGGAAGTCCACATTTGCAAGCGAATTTAAGTGAAAGAAATGGACAGCGAAATTCTGTTCTTCAGAGATCATTTTGATCGTTTCATGCAGTGTGCCTGCGAATACTTCGAACGCTTCCAGCCTGCCTTGTTGCCTTTCACCAACAGGTTTCCCTGCATGTGGAGCGCGAACGGTCTTGCCTCTCCTGACGGTCAATTTACGCGCTGCATTAGTTATACCGTCGCTTTCCTTCTCCTTCTCATGATGGGTGAAAAGAAGTTCGTTCTCGTCGCCGGTGCTCTTCTTAGCGGCCTTCTTCCAAACCGCAACGTTGTTTCTCAATTCGCTCTGATACGGTGCTTTGGCGTCTTGTTCGTACATATTGATTATCATAGCCCATTCGGTGGAGCTGACTTCCCGCGAGAATAGCATAAGAGCGTAGTACAACCAGAGATCCTGACGGGCTGCATTCCGAGCAGTATTATCAAACTTCATAGCACCGCTCGTAGAACTTGCTGCCGTATTTACCCGCGTCTGTTCACTAGCTTTGAATGCTACAGACATGAACTGCCTGAGACGTTGTAAGAAATAGCGCGCCTCTGCTCGGTATTCATCTTTCTTCTCTCGGATTGCACGCATTTGTCCAATTTCGGTATCAGCATAGACGCCGACACTACTAGAGTCACCGGCGGCATCGGCCATGCGCCTTTTGTTGTGATGTATATCAGAATCGATGGTCAACATTGCCTTGTAAAGTATAGATAAGCTAATTTCTGTTTCATGTATACCATCTGGGCCATTCAAAGACGCTTCTTTCAAAGGCCGTAGATCATCGGTTGAAATGGATAGCGTTTTGAGAAGATTCTGCAATTCGCTTTGGAGAAGCTTTTGGTTGGCGGTCTGAACCTGAAGACCTTGAGATTGTGCTTCGATGTACGCAACGTCGTCATGGAGAGTCTATTGTTTTACGGATCACATAAGCGAAAGTCATTAATCGAGGAAGACAAATACTTACGCCAAGTTCATGAGAATAAAGCGTTAAAAGACCGTCAAGCTCCTCGCATTCGTCGATAGTCCGATCAATTAGCTTCGCTAACTGATCAATTTTACCTTCTTGCTGTTCAATATTTCCAAGCCAACTGATAGCTTGAACTCGTCCAATTTCTCGCCGAATATCTGCCTCCAAATCTTCAATCTTCTTGTCATCACTCATGCGGCCGTTCCAGCCTAGATCAGTGAGAATTTCGTCAAAGTAACCGTCTGTGCCAGCAAGGAGACTGGTTTCAATATTCAGGGCTTGACAATACTTTGCAATGTTGTCTTCACGACGTCTCCGGCGTCGTTCTTGAGCTGGTGAAACGGATCTCGACCTAGCTTTCTCGGTAGTTTCAGGCAGAGGAACAACAGGGACTTCTAGAGTGACCTCAACAGGAGGCCGGGGCATTTCATCCGTGTTTGCTCGAGTAATCTCAACCTTTGGTGGCTCTTGAGTAGGAGGCACTATTGAGGGTTCTGGTTCGCTGATGGCTACTTCCGGTGTAGGAGGCTTGGTTGATTCGCTACTGGCACCACGCAACAGCGGAGCTGGAACAACGCCTGTAATGCCATCTGGTTCACTTGTTTGGGGCTTGTCCTTTGCCAGTAGCCGCTCGCCGGCACCACCTGCCCTAGGCTTAAATGCGTTATACGCAGTAGCTGCCTTACGAAAAGCGCCAGCAACATCCTTCGCCGACTTCTTCTTAATCATGGGCCCCAGACCAGGGCGATGAGCTTCAGAGTCCTCTTCTTGGTCCACCATAGGTTGAGCGATTGGTTCCTCGGGTGATGTAATGGGTTCAGCAGGTACTACTGGAACTTCTGCTTGCTCGGAAGGTTCGGGCTTCGATGGAACTGGGGGAGTGATGACAGGTTCCTGAACGGGCTGTACAATCGAAACATCAGGGACCGAAGGAGCTGGAACTTGCTCAGCCTTGATCGGCATTTTAAGTTTGGAACTGTCTGATGAGCCTGGTCGAAGAGAAGGCGGAATCTCTAATTCAAGATTTCTCGACGACCGATTCGAGACATTACTGCCCCGAGAAGGCGGCGCGTTTCCTCTACTCGACGGTCTTGATCCTGGGCGATTGGTTTCTAGCGGTGGAGGCTGGCCGGGGAAGGGTACTGCTGATCCAGACCCAGCTGTACCAGGGCGTAGCTGATCTCGTGAAACGTCCAAGGCCTGGTTGTAGGCTGCATATGGTTCACGAGTTTGGGATGGTTGTCGGAGATTGGCAGGGCTGCCATCTCGACCTCGAGAGACTGGTATGGCATTCTCTGCAGCTTTTCGACCGGCCAAATCCACATTTTGTTCTAAAGACAGCGATTCGGCCACCAAACCATTGTTTGGTAAAAGTCCTTTAGGTATTTGTGGAGGTCTGCCAGGTGATGGAGATGCTCGTGGCACCTGCTCGCGACTTGGCTGGGATCGGAGCTTCTGCTCTTCAGATGGCTGTAGTCTCCCTTCGCGGCTAGGAGCCCGAGGCTGACTCGGTGGAAGTCCTTGCGAGGGCGGCGGGCCGGGCTGCCTTGTAGGGGGTTCAGGCTGTAGGGAGGCTTGATTGACATCGCCAGTTAATGCTTGCCTTTGTTTCTCGTCAAAGCCAATCAATTTCGGAACCTTGCCGCCTGTATACTTTTTGTAGATTTTCACAAGACTGGCGATGAAGAAATCTTTCTCCTTGAAGTTCGCCGCCTGCCAGTAATATGGCTTTCCCACGGTCACAGTAAACCCCACGTTCGATGCCCATTGTTTGTGCTGCTGTTCGAGCTGGGTAGTGGCCTTTAGGTCACTGAATGATTGTATCGCGTTCAAGTCGTCCAGCATCCACGTTTTGCCTATGGAAAAGGACCCGTCGCTATTTTCACGAGCTTTGTGCATACGAACGCGGCCAGATTTCCTCAATGCGACAATGATCAATCGAGGCTTCTTGTTCTCGGGGGCGGAGTTTGGTGGCGAGGGCGTGGACGGGTATGCCGCATCTTCGGTAATTCGTATGTGTGTTATATAGGACTCGGTCACTAAATACACCAGAGTGAGTATTTTCCATAATATACTAGAAAAACGGACAGTTCTTTGCGTGTGCATGGAGGGGTTTCAGAACCGAGGGACAAGCATACAGGCACCATCGTCATCCTGCTTGGAGAAACAGCTCATCATAATCCTCCGCTTCTCATCTTGGAACATATGGGCCCTCGACGTTGCGCCATCTCCTCTTCCCTCATTGCGAGAATCTGCGCCTGGTCTTCGTGCACGCTGGCCGGGAGAATCGTATCCTCGAGAAGGCGGACCGCCTAATGTTGTCATTTCGGGAGCTGTCTCCTTCAGGAGGCGTTCGAGCCCCCTCGCCGTGAGTGTGTAGGGATCGTTAATGAGGAGCTGGAGCACGCGGGCGCATCGATGCTAGGTTTCCCCGACCCGCTGGAGGTAGCAAGTGTGGACTGTCTGTAGCTCCTTGAGTAGGGGTATCACGGAGGGTAAGGAAGCCCGGAATGCGACCCATACAGTTGGAGGTTCTCCTAGCGAATAGCGGCGTCGGCGGCTGGATGGCTGTAGCAGCTAAACTATGGAACACGCTGACTTAGACTCCCCACATGCTTCAACGTCATGTATCAATTGAATGCACCGTGAACAGTTTCCGTGCTGTCACTTATTCTGGATCAATTACAATCTTCAGCATGGAAGACAGCGTTAGACGTGCCTGCCTGACTTCCCAGCCAGGCCCCAACGCTCCTGCCTCCGGTGCAGCACATGGAGGCCTGAGGTTTGAAGACTCCAACCAATAGGAGCATGTATACCCTCACCGCCCTGCAAATGTATCGCACTTTCACCTTTTGGGCCGTTTTTTTTTTTTTTTGTTGATAGCGTTCGTTCCTGAGGAATAATTTTTCTCTCCTCACGGTCTCACCACCCAATTAACAACTCCACCATTCTGATAATGGCACCGAAAAAGCAGCCAAAGGCGGCTACATCTGGGAAAGTTGCTACAGAGGTACAGGAAAAAATCTTCAATCAGCATTCTCTCAATTAATCGTACTGACCGATTGTTGCGCCTAGAAACCTATCGAAAAAGCGCCTGAGAGCCTCGTTGCGGCGATTGTATCGTTTTTCGACAGCCATGGCTATGCCTCGTCGAGCAAGGCTCTGATTAAGGAGGAAAAGGAGCGCAATGGAAGGGCAATCGCAGCTAGCAAGGACAATTCGCTGTCGTTAATGAGCATCTACGAGGCATGGAAATCCTCTGCATCATCCGACGAAGAGGAAAGCTCAAGCTCAAGCTCTTCGGATTCTAGCGACTCTGAATCGGAATCGGAATCGGACTCGGACTCAGACTCAGACTCAGATGTGTCGATGGAGGATGCTCCCAAGTCGCAAGAAAGCAGCGACAGCTCTTCGTCCTCTTCCGAATCGGACAGTGACGCAGATGACGAATCTGGGCCGGAAACTGCACCACCAAAGCCAACAGGCACGAAGCGCAAAGCCGAAGACTCGGCCCAAGAAGAACAGGCAACCGCGAAAAAGGCTAAGAAGGTTGATGTCTCCGAAAGCTCATCAGAAGAGTCTGATTCTTCAGAGTCCGAGTCGTCAGAGGACTCCTCTTCCAGCGACAGTTCTTCCGACGATAGCTCGTCTAGTGACTCCGAGTCAGACTCTGGTTCTGAGTCTGAGTCTGACGAATCCGAAACGGAGCGCAAAACTTTGAAAAAGGCCGCAAAGACACCACTCCCAGAATCTGACGGCAGCAGTTCTTCCGATTCTGATTCCTCCTCATCCGATTCCTCGTCAGAATCCGAGGACGAGACCAAGGCCAAAGATGCTGCCACCAATGACTCGAGCGACTCAACAGATACGATAGCCTCTACCAGCACGAAATCGGACGACAACAAAACCCAGAAAAAGAAGGCCGAAGACCTCTCCTTCAACTCCGTTCCTCTTCCACCGGAACCTAAGCCCAAGAAGAAGCACGTCGGAGCTCGTCCCACGCGGTTAGCGGCAATGAGTGAACTTCCCCATGATCACCACCCCAAGAACGACTATGTGGCTTATGCATATGCCGAGCGCGCCTACAAAGACCTATCCGTGACTCGTGGAAAGGGCTTCACCAAAGAGAAGAACAAGAAGAAGCGTGGTTCCTACCGTGGAGGTCCTATAGATATTGGCCCGTCCCAATACAGCTTCAAGTTTGACGATTAAGCAAAGTGGTCTGAAGCTTGAAACGCTCTTTTCTTAATCTGTCTACAACCATTGACGGGAAAAAGTTCTGAGGTTTTCTTTTTTGTTTCGCGTGTGTCATGCTTAAAATAGCTGGACTTTATTTCAATCACTGTTTGAACAGTGAAGCAAGGCGCTGCAGGATTTCTTTTTATTATGGGTCTTAGATCGCTGGCAAATATGCCAGGTTTCATTTGCTTTCTATTCTAGAATATAGTTTAATCTATCTAAGAGTTGAACAGAAGCAAAAGCGCATTTTGCCTCAGTTTTCACCGTCTAGAACAAAAATAACCAAAATTTCAGAAAGAAAGAAAAAAATATCACTTTATTTAAGTTCCTCTTGTCCTCCACGATTGGGTTTCATCTAATCGCCTCCAGCGTCGATCCCACCCACTCTCCCGTTCTCTAATCTCGTCAGCTTCACTCAAGCCCCAAAACGGGACTTGGGACCTGAGCTTCGCGCTGGCAGACTTATTTTCGGGACTAGGTCTCTCGTAGCCCGAAAGCTCGAGCACTTTCTCCTTGAACCTTGGGCGGTGCCTTTGTGCGAGAGTTCGCGATGTTTGCTTCGCGATATCGTTGGTGTCTATATCCAGATGGTCCTGGTACCAGGCGCTGCTATTGCGGTCTAGCAAGTCGTCGGTGGAACCAAAGTCAAGGCGTATTACGCCGTCGACGATGCCGGTATATACAGTTGCGGAAGTGGATGAGGGCGAGGACATGGTGTAGATGGGTCCGCGGTATGAAGTATAGTTGCGACTTCTTTGGACGTTCGGTGGGTGATGAGATAGGAAGAAGGAGAATTCGTTGCGTGGAGTCGTATGGTTTGTTGGCGTTGACAGGGTTGGTCTCGCTGCATAGTGGCTGTAGGTGTTCTGCATTCGAAGGTCGAATATATTGACCACGGCTTCGGATCCTGAGCCTACGAGAAATCGGTCGCTCATGGGCTGGATACAGTAGATTGGATTACTGTCCATCACATCCATGTATTCCCGTTCATACATCCTGGGTGAGCGAAGGTCATGGAGTCTGTTGATAGTTAGTCTACCTAGCTCGCCTTTCAATATGTCTTTTCTTTTGTCAAAAGAGCATACCTAACTCTGCTGTTCCCCCAACCAGCGAGGAATACCTGGCCATCAGCTCTTCCACCATATGTGTCGACACCCAGCGGAGCGATGGCCCCGACTCGTGCTTTTCTCCGCGGCCACAATGATCGATGATAGGGATCTTCAAATGTCAGTTCACGGTGGGTTGAGATATGGTCTTCAGCAATGTCGGAAATAATAATCGTATCCATCACTCTTCCATGGCCGACTGCGATTCTGGAGGGAGAAAGGAACTTGATATAATGGCGCGGCGTTCCTTCTTCAGTTTCACCCGTGAGCTTCGCGAAAGAAGTCACCTCCGTATCTTTCGTCGTCGTTCGGTATAGCGATATATGGCCATCAAAACTATGTACCGCAAGAATTGGCTCCGGTCCGGGGCTAAGATCGAGACTATGGATTTCTGTTAAATTGGTGATAAATGTTTGTTGGACTTGGTAGGTCGCGTCTTCCGGATCGATCGCAACGTGATAAACATCGCCTCGTGCACGTCCGAAGATCAAATGTTGCTTTCCAGGAAGTCTACTGGGGTGGTCTGGCCTCAAGAGATGGAGACCGCGGATATCGTCGTGACTGCTCACGTGCTCCAAGTCGTTGAAACGTAGCCATGTCTCGTGAGGTTGTGTGCCCGTCCTTTTGATCTTGAGAATAATCTCCGCTGCTGCTCCCCACGCAAGCACTTCCTCGCGGTCTTGCCAGCGCCCGCCTGTCCAAACCTCGTGGCTATCCAGCGACGGCCGGTATCCTATTGTTGGGCGGTCGTGTCTGGTTGTATCGCGGATGCCGACCACCTTGGTGGTTTCCGATGGGACAACAAAACGGGCAAGCACTGCGCAACGATCTAGAGCGCGAGACCGCGAGGTGACAGCCTGGACGACATCTCTCCACAAAGGAGGGGCATCTTGGAGAGTCGGGAATTGGTTCCGGACGAACGCGCGGTAGATGCGATCATCGGCAACTATGATCTTGTGTAGACGCTGGCATGTCTGTGCCAGGTGTGTCAGGGAGCTCGCTGTCGGCAGAAAAGTCGCGATGTGGTATATAATCTCTGATGGAAGTTCTGCTAGCATGTTCTCCGTGGATCAAGATCAATGCGGTCGGTCCGAATTTTGGCGATGGTAGAAATTCCCGGTTATCTCCTCCACGCGCTCCGAGCTCCAGCAGGAGGAACTAAAGCCAGAACTGCGCTGCCGAGTTCGTGGTGCCTCATTACTCGTCACTTATTTTCAGTGTGTAGTTCAGGGTTTGTCCCTTGGTGTTTTGTGTGTTTTGTGTGTTGTGTTGGAGGATCATTATCAGTGCGGACGTCACTGCGGGATCTTATCGGCTTTGGTGGGTGGAGCTCCCGGAATTGGTGCCGAGGCTGATTTGCTAGGATGATGGTATGTATATAATTTTGTATATATTCTGCTCTGTTTATCTAAGCTTATGCATTGTAACAATTCCAGACATCCACATGGAAAATAAGCAGGCGTTGACATCTCTCCTCATCGGTGGCTGCAATTAAGCATTCATGAGACCGGCCAAAAATCCGCCATAGCGATCACCCTGCACCGAGTTCTGCTTGAAGATCTCTTCAAGACTCGACAACTCAGCCGCACTAAGCGTCACTCCTGTGAGGTTTTCATCCACGCGAGCCACTGTCGTGCAACCCGGAATTGGAATAATTTGGGGAGATGATGACTCAGAAGTAGAAGCGCGACCTTGCGACTGCACCCAAGCAATAGCCAGCTGGGCCACAGTCACGCCTTTGTCTTGGGCAATCTTTTCCACTTGCTGCGCTAGGCGCAAGTTTGATTCAAATACATCTGGTTGGAAACGAGGCTGTTGTCGTCGAAACTCTTTCTCTCCTAGGTCGGAAAGACTCTTGAATTGGCCGGTGAGGAAACCAGATCCGAGAGGAGAATATGCCACTAGCGGGATATCCAACTCTGCGCAGGCTGCAGAGACGCCGTTTTCTAGCACGTGTCTGGAGAAGAGGGATAATTCAACTTCCACCCCAGATATGGGATGGACGGCATGCGCTCGGCGAATCGTTGATTCGCCACATTCGCTTAATCCAATGCCACCAATCTTTCCAGCCTTGACATACTCTGCAAGAGCTTTCACCGTTTCCTCAATTGGAACTTTGGGATCGACACGGGCAGGCTCGAAAATGCTTATGGGGACTCTGCCTTGGAGGATCTGGAGGCAGTTGTCGACGCTTTTGCGAACACCCTCGACGCTGTTGTCAGGGCCCGTGGTAAAGGAGAAGCAGCCCTTGATGCTCAGCACAACCTTTTCACTGTCCTCGGGATATTTGCGGAAATAGTATTCTAAAAGATGGAGCGAGTTGGCGTCAGGTGGACCGTATAATTCACCTCCATTCCAGAAGTTTGCACCTGCCTCGAGGGCTCTTTTCATGACTTTCACAGCTTCGTCGTAGGATATGGGTTTCGATCGTGTGGTAAGACCTGGTTCGCATTAGTTCAGATCATTAGACATAAGGGCGAGAAACGTACCCATCAGACCGAATCCGATTTGTCCTACCTTGCGATTGACAAGAGTAGCTGACATTTTGTTTCGTGTATATTTATGTGCTTCCTCTGAATGAATACGTTGAGAATGGTTTCGTTGGGCTCGGGTTTCGCTTGTGTAATGGCTTGAAATGATGAAATGAATGGACTAAATTGCAGAGTTCAAGTCGCTGGTATATATACCTTTAAATAACCCAGCCATTCCGATATATATCGGCCTTATGTGCACAAACTCCGGGCTATCAAGCGCAATTATGCATCTTTCCTAATTGGGAAATTAGATGTGAACGAGCGACTAGCGCCTTAGTTTCCGAGCTGGCCAATCAGAAGCAGCACTGCATCGGCCGCCCCACACAGCATCCACGGCTATTCCAGCTTCATCGCTCGACATCTTCTCCTGTGTCCACTCGAAGCGATCTTTGACGGACGAAACTTTGTTGAAGCCGATGATTGTTCTCGAATGTGACGAAATACAGTATCGAAGGCGATTCGGATTTAATTGTTAGATCCGTCTCTGGGTGGGTGCGGATTTCAAATCTCACTAGGCGCAAATCCAACCTATGACACAGGTGAATACATCTGGAAACGAAGGGCTCGATTGAGGCAAATGCGGCCTTTCGTGGAATCCTCACCTTGTCCCCACACAATTGGTAGACGTGTCGGTACGAGCTTAGTTGGTGCTTTGGGGAAATATGGAAAACTCGATACTAGTAGACACACTTCATCTTGACCCGCATCAGCAGGCACAATGTCATGAATTCTGACACGTGATGCCTCTGGGATAGGTGATTCAAAATAAGTCTCTGGTTCATGTTGCCTGTGGTGTGACTCTTCAATGTCGATTATTCGTTCCGCAACATGAGATAGAAACTGGCCCTCTAAGCCACACTGGCGAAGGAGGTCAACAGCCTTGGGGCGCATGTAGGCGCTTCGGCAACGACTGGCCATGAAGAATAACAACGGAATCAATTCTTCTTGTGTAACAGCACTGAGGATAACAAGCCTGAACATATTCAGGTCGCAGACCACAGCAGAATCGTCAAAGACCATCTCTTGTCCCAGATGAGTGGCTTGGTCTGCGAGAACGAGACATGAATGGTAACCCCGAAGAATGTGTAAATCCACCAAATCCCTCTGCGTAAGATCTTTGGCTGAGAAGCTCGTTACCAGGCGATTGAATGCTTCTAGCCATTGATTGA
Source organism: Penicillium sp. OUCMDZ-019 (assembly GCA_011750695.1). NCBI lineage: Eukaryota > Fungi > Ascomycota > Eurotiomycetes > Eurotiales > Aspergillaceae > Penicillium > Penicillium sp. OUCMDZ-019. Next base: position 24,767 of record WTTZ01000008.1, on the reverse strand, counting down.
GGAATATCGTGCTTTGCGAGGGGAGAAGAAAACGGCTACGGCGAGAAGGAATGGTTTCAGTCGCAAAGCGATTTTTGGGGATTGTAAGGCAGGTTTCTGCAATTTCGGCCAGAGATTTGCTGGCATCGGTGATACTTGAAAGCTTTATAAAAGCGCCATTGGTGCTGAGTACATTAGTATTCACGGGTGGTTTCTCCCATTTCAACCGTTGCGACTTGCTGACAATTGACCCATTTTGTGAGAATCCAGAGAGAGGGAGACGACTTTGTGGAGTGGAGGCTTTTGATTCCAAAATCGCAGTGTTCATCTCGAGCTGGAAAAAGACCTGGAACAACTTGAACAGGAGTGGATCCCATGTTGATGATGTCTTGACAGTAAATAAATTATTTTGTTTCCGTGATTTCTTCTGCAGGTAATCGAGAAGGATCGATCTTCCAGCCGCAATGTGTTGTATAGCTGCGTAACTGTTTCCTCGCAATTCTTCAAAGAGGCAGAAAATCAGAGTCGACAATAGCACGACAATACTGTCTGGATTTGAATTGGTCGCTACAGCATGTAGCGCTTTGCCATAGTAGTAAAGAATTCTCTGCTCTTGCTGTGTGTCTGCCATAAGCGTCGTACAGCCATCAATCTTAGAGTCGGGTGTACAGAGTAAATTGCCGATGGAGAGAGTGATATAGTGCACAGCAGGTTCAGCATGGGACATCTGGAGAGCATAGATGTTCCAGATGTCAGCGCTCCCAAAATTGGCCAGTCCAGTTGCGAAATCCACAAATTTCAGGAACGCGCGATGCTCGCTTTCGGATTGCAGCTGTTGGGTCTTTGGAACCGCCAGCAACATCAAGGGCAGGTCGCCTCTTTTCGGCTGCTGTTGCACGGGGTAGCCATCGCAAGCACGTCCAGTAGAGAGACATCTTTGACATTGTGGTTTGGCCTCGTCGCACTTTACTTTGCGTATTCTTAAGTTTCCGTGGTGTTAGAATTGGTCTGAGTCGAAGTTGGACGAATGCATACTTGCAGGTGAGACACCCATTCCTAGACTTTGGCCGTTTCCTCGGTGCTTTCACATGGCGAGCCAGTTGGTCTGCCATGGCTGGCGAGGAAGAAGCTGGAAATTGTGAGCTGCTTCGGAGCGACGAGGAAGGAACGGCCTTGCTGCCTCAGGTTTATCGTTTGCTGCCTTAAGCTTAAGGCTTATCGATAGTTAAGCTTCCGGAGCTTCTTATCTCCAGTCCGATAAGCCCCTCCTCTCTCGTCCGCTGTCACAGCTCTCTGCTCAATTTGTTGAAATCACGCATTTTCCGTCAATTTTCCCTCTTATATAGCTGTGCGGCTACTGGCCTAGTGTCAGGAAGGCCGGGAATGCCAAAGCTGACAAATGACGCTCTCACACGTCCAAATTATCGGCATTTTGGCCTCGCTGTCTGCTTTGATCTATAAATTCATCCTGTATCCGGCTTTCTTTTCTCCATTGGCAAAAATCCCCAATGCACACTTCACAGCTCCCATTTCCTCAGCATGGATTACCTGGAGGCGCTTCATAGCGACGAACAACCGAACCATCCATGCGGCGCACGAGAAATTGGGCCCGATTGTCAGATTGGGTCCCTCTGAAATCTCCATAAACTGCGTGGAGGGTGGCCTCAAAACTGTCTATAGTGGTGGTTTTGAAAAACATGATTGGTATCCAAGAGTGTTTGGCTCGCTGGGGTTGGTTTTGTTCTCTCACTATCCTAGAAGAAGCTGCAACTAACAAACGCCTGGTTTTAGAACAGTCAGCATGTTCACCATGACGAATAGCAAAGAACATGCTACTCGGAAGCGCATGTTATCGAATATCTACTCAAAGTCGTATTTGCAATCCTCGCCTACGCTGAAGCTCATATCCTCGACGATGGTCTATGATCGACTACTTCCGATATTGGAGAAGGCCGCAGATTCAAAACAGGAAATTGATGTTCTTGAGCTCAATTCAGCATTGACCATGGATTTCGTCTCAGCCTATTTGTATGGACTTCAGAATGCAAGCAATTTGCTGCAAGATGTGCCGTTCCGAAAGCATCTCCTGCACAATTACCAATGCAGAAAGCCTTTTGAATTTTACTATCAAGAAGTGCCAGGCCTGGTTACTTTCAGTCAAGCCATCGGCTTACCCATTATTCCTCAATGGTGCCGCGATGCAACTCAGGTGATGGACGATTGGAATATGGATCTCTGTGACAAGGCTGAGAAATCCCTTGCCTCTGACGACCCTCGCATCGAGCCTACGGTATACAAGCAGATGAAGTCATCCATGAAAAAGCAATTGCATCTATCAAAGGATGACCCAGAGGGGAACACACAGAAACTCAAGCAACAGAGAATCGACATTGCTTGTGAAACATACGACCAACTTACCGCCGGACATGAAACCAGTGCTGTAGGACTTACTTACTTGAACTGGGAACTTTCCAAATATCCCGAAATCCAAGAGGAATTACGCAAAGAACTGCGAACCTTGTCAGTTAGGATCGGGGGGAGCACTGAGTCGGGTTCTCTGCCAGGAGCTAAAGAGATCGATGCATTGCCACTTCTACACGCAGTCATTATGGAGACGCTTCGACTCCATGCGCCTATTCCAGGTATTCAGCCACGCGTAACACCAGAGCCATCCTCGACGCTTGCCGGATATGCCGGTATTCCCCCAAATATCAGGGTTAATGCACAAGCATACTCCCTTCACCGCAACCCGGACGTCTTTCCCGAGCCTGAAGCGTGGCAGCCACGTCGGTGGCTGAAGGAGTATAACACACCAGAAATGGAGGAGATGCGAAGGTGGTTTTGGGCTTTTGGCAGCGGTGGAAGAATGTGTGTGGGCAGTAATTTTGCAATTCAAGGTATGAGGCTTTTTCCTAATATTTTATAGTGCTTGCTCGATGCTAACCATGGGCCCTAATCCAGAGATGAAACTCGTAACAGCTGCGATATACAGCAATTTTAAATCTACCATCGTTGATGATGATGGCATTGAGGCTATTGATGCGTATACTGTGAAGCCGACGAGTGATAAACTGATTCTAGGGTTTGAGCGCATCTGAAGTCATCAGATGTATATATAATAATATATAATCTATGTAGGCCCTTGAGATGAACACCGCCCAATACGTAGCCAATTACCTAGATTCCATGAAGCCATTAACAGGAACTACAATACAAGATCTTCTCCTTAATTTTTAAAGTATTGAATAAATGTTAAACATCGACCGGATTGACCGAAGCCGGAATGGGAAGTGGTAAAAGTTGCCCCTCCGAAACCTTCCAGTCCCGCGCTTAACATCAACAACAACAACGTCAGAGGGGAAGACGACCTCAATCATAAAAGAACTTGAAGAATTGAACATCACCATGCCCGACAAAGACGCAGGCACACCCCGTGTCTACATCGCACGCCATGGCAAGCCATAAACTTTCCTTTCCAGTCCACTTGCGCAATCCTATTAACAAACAGACAGGCGAAACCGAGTGGACAAAATCCGGGCAATACACCGGCATCACCGAGCTAGAGCTGACCGCGGACGGAATCGCGCAGGTGCAAAACACCGGGCGTGTTCTCGTCGGGCCTGGAAAACTCATCGACCCAGCGCGCATTGCGCATGTGTATATCAGTCCCAGGCAGAGGGCGCAGGTGACGTTTGACCTGCTCTTCCCGGGACCGCCGTCGTTGTTGTCTACTAGTGAGCGAATCTCGACGACGAATCGCCTGGCGGAATGGGACTATGGCGAGTACGAGGGGATGGTGACGAGCCAGATTCGCGCGCATAGGAAAGGACATGGGCTTGACGGCGAGAGGCCATGGGATATATGGCGCGATGGGTGCGAGGGTGGAGAGTAAGTCAAACAACTAACCTGTGATACTCAAACTTACATATGCACAGATCCTCGCAGCAAGTGACAGACCGCTTGGATGATCTGATTAAAGAGATTCGCGCCTTCCAGGTTAACCACATGCACGGCGAGCCTGGTCCGGCCGACATCGTGCTGGTCGCGCACGGCCATTTGTTAAGAGCGTTTGTGAAGCGATGGCTGGGATATCCCATGGAATTCCCGCTGTCGTTGATGCTTGAACCAGGTGGCATTGGTGTTTTGAGGTATGTCACTAATATTACTTTGACATTAACTGATCCGGCTGACGTTCCATAGTTACCAGCATCACAATGTTAACGAGCCGGCGCTTTTCGCAGGCATGGCTTTCCCAAACGCATCTTGAGTAGACAACGTTAACGGAATAAAGATTGAGTCTTTCAATAGAATATATAGAAAATATATGACCGCAAAACAACTAGAGATTGTACTGTACAGTAGCTCTCAAATAATCATACACTGAATAGCGAAGCATCTCTCTCTTCCGAGGTTGTTTGACGCCCGCTTCAGATCCATCCCAAACTCCAGAATATATGCGACCAATTCCAATTTCTTAAACAGTATAAACCAGACGTTCTAACCCAGACGGCCTTCTCGCTTGCGTGGTCCGGAGACCTTGGGGAACATCCGCATCAGGTGGTAGTTGACAGCGTTGTTCTGGACCTTGGTATCTTTCTGTTGAGCGTAGACGGGTTAGCAAAGCAAATCTTTGAAATGGGATGATAGTAAAAGAAACGCACCCTTTGGTCCATGCATGCTTTTAGTGATTCCTCCAGTCCCGAGCATCCTTCATTGCCATGTCCAGCCGAGGCCCAGCAATCTGTCAGGTTATTAGAATCGGTTCATCCATCTCACGCCAAGCAATTGAAGCAATTGATTGAAGCATATACGAAAATAACGAGGAAACGTACTCAGCATCGACGACATAATCGTAGCGCACGAATTCTGTTGTTGCTGGTTTGGTCGTCGCACTCGCAGGTGCTGGATCGTCTGCAAGCGCACCGGGTTCAGGCGCGTCGGGGCACCCTTGGCAGGCATCGTGAAGACTAAGAGCCGCAAAGCTCTTCCGTGGACGTAGATGCGAGGTTCGGTAAATGTATCGAGGTGGATGCGACGAGGAATGCTGCTGGAGTGAAGCTGTCCGAAGTTTTGGCGTGCCAAGCCCGAGAAAAGGATCGCAGCGCACGAGCCAACGGGCGATGGGCCGTTATCAAGTCCGATAACAGAATCTCTACAGACTCTACTCTGTATTTCCTCGCTTTTCCAAATCGAAATCCTTGATTTTATGTATCGATGAGAAACGTCTATGATGGGAGTTGCGCGCAGCTCTTCTTTTTGCGCTCAATGCGCATCGTGTCTCCAAGCCCAGCGGCGTCGCTGCCTTCCGCCGATATCACCGCGGAGGGCTTTCTCGGTCTCGCCGCTTCGAAGAAACGAAAAGTCGAACGATGGCTCGGAGAATAAGGAAGAAGGGGCAATGTCCCGACGATTGTCGGAGATGACAGAGGATGCTTTTCTTCAAGGCGGACGGTCGGCGCGCAAGAATATACAGGAAGCGGGTTTCTCGGAAGAGTTGAAGCACGAGCTGGAAGAGAAGATCAAAGCGAGTACTTTCAAAAGCGATAATGCCGCGGCCTTCTCTATATTGAATATGCCGGTATGGTTCTTTACAAGCCACTACATTGAACTGGCAAACAAAAACTAACTACTCATCGCAGGCCAGCGCAGGAAAGGGCACTCGCGAGAATGCCATCGCATCGCCGTGGCGCGGGACGGAAAACGTCGAAGATACCACACTCAGGATGCTCGACGACGCGAAGAAGCCTATGCGTGTTCCTTACAAAATTCCTAACCCTACAGCCCCCGTCAACGTGAATTTACGGCCTGCAGCGAAAGTTCGCCACTCAACCGGTAGTCGTCTTGCCAGTGCCAGAGATAAAACGCAGGTGTATACCCTCAGCCAGAGCGCCGGCCTCTCAGACAAGGAGCGAGAGGAGGTTAAGAAACAGCTCACTGCACGCTTTGAAGCCGGTGCGCGGTCGTTGCCGATGACAATACAAGGCCTATCTGCGCTAGCAAATGAACGGATCGAGGATGCTATTGCGAAGGGGCAGTTTAAGAATTTACCGCGTGGAAAAGGCAAGCACACGCAGACAGATCACAATGCGAACAGCGCCTTTATCGACACGACGGAGTATTTCATGAACAAAATTATCCAGAAACAAGAGATTGTCCCGCCGTGGATAGAAAAGCAGCAGGATATCGCCCGCGAGGTAGACCGTTTCCGACAGAGACTGCGAGCTGAATGGCGAAGACACGCAGCAAGGCTGATTTCGAGCCATGGGGGCTCCTTGGAGGAGCAGCGGAGAAGGGCACAGGGCTACGCTGCAGCGGAGGCTCGGTTGGTAGAAAGGAGGAAAATGGAATCTTCCATTGCATCTTCTGCATCTTCTGCGTCAGATGCCGCTGCATTGCCCAGTCTCTCTCAAATCAGCCACGATGGCCGAATAGCTGGTCGAGCTTCTACAGATACGAAAACTGAAGCAGAAGTATCCCCTCCAGCCACCTCATTGCCTGATGCAGACTTACTGCATCTACCTCCACTCCGCGATCCGGAATACATGGCTACTGAAAACGGCTGGCACAAGCTACAAGTCAAAAGCATCAACGATCTGACGCGGTCATACAACCTCCAGGCTCCGCAGCTGGCGCAGAAAGCATATCTGAATCTCGAGCGAGAGTTGAATGCGTGCTATGCAGAGGTGGCGCCTTCACTGGCCGATGAGATTACCATGCGAGCAACCGGGCGTGCTGGGGATCGAAAGGTGCCGAGTGCCAGACGTCAAAGCCAGAGCCTCGGGGGGCTTGTAGATGATATTCTGCAGAGTAATCATCGAGTGCGGTACGAAGAGGACCGGTCGAAGGCTTATGGGTTTAAGGAACTCTGGAGAGACATGTGGAAGAGAGGCGAGAAGGTGACATGACTTGCACATAGACCTTAAATTGTTGGTACATATTATTCTTCTAGCTTCGACTCCTACCCTGGATTACTTTTGCAGCTCGATTAATTTGTATATAGACATTCAATGTATAAACAGATAATGAATCTTCACTCTTGATCTGGTTGATTGAAGATAATGCTTATGTAAATAGCGTAATCTATTGGCTGTGACGTTCTTGTTCTTCTGACAGAAGTCGAGATCCAAAATTCTAAATAAAACGGAAACATTTATTCAACGGTAAACTCGTGGTACGCTGGAGGACAAAACTAATTCGATATCTAATTCTCTCTTCTGAAATAATATCTAACCTACTGAAATTATGTCTCTTATCCTAATCAAGACGAGTCTTTGACCGAGGAAGCCACTCGCTGATAGGCTCGAAATGGCCTGCAAGAGATGAATAAGGGGGAGCATCCTGGAGGTCACATCTCTTCCTCACGAGGTCTTGACATTGAGCATGACAAGTAATTCTACACGCGTCACATTGCCTATTGGCACCCTCCTGATTCCCCTGTCCCAAAGACAGAGAATAGCCACAGTGAGAGCACCAATTAGCCGACAGATTCAGAAAAGGGACCCATTGATGAGATGTGTATTCTTCCCGATCTTCTTGATCCAAGGTATCGTGTTTTCGTTTTGCTCCCTTCATTGATGATGATAATGTTGAATTCTTGACACACGGTGGTACCCAAAGGCCGAGCGCCCAGTGAGGGCACATACACGATACGTGACATAGCATCTTGCATGTTGTGCATTGCGCGGCCAGAGAAGAGGGATGTAGAAATTTAGCACAAACAGCGCATTGCATCTCGCTATCAAACTTTTTCGTGACAAAAGTGTGCGTTGGCTCGTCCTTCCGGTTTTCTGTTGGCTGTGCTGGCTGTGCTCGCTGCTGCTCGACTGTTGGAACCTGCATGGAGTATCTCGGAGTCTCGGCTGAGAATAGACAAATCAATAGGCAAGTCGAATCACTCTGTTTGGAAAGAACTTACCAAAATTGATGGTCAAATGAACTTTTCCAACAGGAGCGAGCGGAAACCAAGCATTGATAGTGGTACAAGCATCGTCTGAACTTGTTGAACCCTCATGTGTATCGTGACTGGGGTGGTTAACGATGTCAAGAACACGAAGAAAGAAGACACCGATTGTGGAAGGGTTTTGGGTGTTTTCATCTCTTTTGAGGAGAAATAACTGGATTGTAGCATCAAGATCAACTTCAAAATCGAAGAATGCTTCCTTCTCTTGTGTCTGGCCTGCGTGACTAACTCGACACGCCATTCTGTTCGTCCATTCAAAACCGGATTGAATAGATACTTCAAAACTCTCCTCAGAAGTATGACCAATGCCTTGGATTGAATGGACTTGAATGGACAGACGGCCTTTTCTGGGTGGTCTCTTAGGCTCCTCGGCGTAGTTATTTCCCTCTATACATTTAAGTTACAATTCATCTTCATAACCCAATAATTATGGGGCATACCTGATAAGAATGAATGTATGCCATCAAAACCCAGGCACATTCTCAAATCCTTTGCATAACAGTCCAAGACCGATTCATAGTAGTGTGTTGTCTTTTCAAAAAACTGTATCTTCTCCTTCATCGCAGCAACCTCTGCTGTACAAGTGTCCAGGTCTGAACATGTCTCAATATCCGACTCGAGCCCCAATATGCGTGATTGGTATAATCTCTGCGTAGATTGTAGCTGATATAACATAAACCCAATTTTGGACAGAGATGAGCTACCATGATCGTGGTTTGTATTGTCGTCTGCGATCAACGATTCTGTGTACCGAGTGAGAAAGTCACTTACTTAGGTGGGTGAGAGCAATTTACCAAGCATGCTAGATCCAGCGGCCCTTGTGAAATCTGGTCCTGGATCCTTGTGTTTCCAAATTTCATCATGATCATTTTGATCCTGCTTACCAATGATGACCCAGTCAGGTTCAGCGCGTTGTATTTCTAGATTGTAGAGTAGTTTCTTGAAGAAATATATTCTCTTTTCTCGCTTAGACTTAGAGAGCCCGTTTAGTTTTTCTGATAGCCCATGAAACGATTCCCCGTTGATTTTTCGAGTTATTGAAGCGATCTCCTCGTCGATCGTCGATTCCTTGAGTGTATCCATTCTATTATGACTTGTCTTGGGAATTACTCGAGTGTATGAGAGTGAATAAATAGAGAATCGCTAAGACGCCTGGTGAAATTGCTGTCAAGAAAATAAACAACTAGTATCAAATACAGTAATAATCTATTTCTACATTATTTTCAGTCTACGGAGTATGCGAACAAAGAAAGGTCACAAAATACAAGAAAGACAGTTACTAGTCACGAACGGTAATGCGTACTGATGTAACGTAATCCACCCCCAAGAGGCCATATAACTAGGATATCGTTCTTAGTTATTAATGGTAATGAGATTACCAGCTGTAATATATAACGTTATGAAATTTGACAACCTCATACATTTTATAACCTAATCTTTTATAAGAGGTACAAATTTTGAAATAGTTATAAAAACATATTCAACGTCCCTATCTAGCAAATGCATAAACAGGGGGCACTTTCTTTTTTAGGAAGGTAGGATCTGAGTTACAGAGTAGTTATGATTTCGACAACACAATTGTTCAATGATATTCCTGGGGAGGACTCACAATAGTAATCTAGACATCTGGATGTACAAGATGTGATTCATGCAAAAGAAGTGCACCTGCGAGCCGCAGTCTCGGGTTGGATCTTAAGGTAGCTCAGGGAATCCATAAAAACGGTGCCAGCAGTATTATCGAACACATATTTACGGAGGCAGCCCATATTTCGAGTTAAAGACGAGTATACAACATATCCTACGGCCATAGACGCGGAAGTCGGTGAAAAGCCAATCCCATTTTGCAACTCTACCCACCACGGTTGCGAGTAGGTGAAATAGACTGCGTATGATACTGTAGCTTGAGCATTTTCAAAGTATATACATATAATGAATCTTCACTCTTGCTTGAGTCTGATTGATTGTAGGTAAGAATATTCGACGTGATAACGCATGTGATTGGCCAGACTATGCAAGCAGCTCAAGCCAATCAGCGGCTGCAGAGACACGGGAGGCCTGAGGCTGCGGGCCGTGCACGGGGCGGCGCTTAACCGAGAACAACCATTGGCTGCTCTACTTCCTTCCTCTTCCTCAATGCCCAGTGCTCACTCTTCTTCTTCCTTCCTCAACAGTCTATGATCGCTCAGCCATACTCATCACAGGATGATGACTTGAGACAGAACAAACGAGTATACTACGGAGTACGTATACGATGAGGCTTGAGCAGAATGTCGATTCTCTCGCAGTACTCCGTACCGAGTACAACCGACTGTGATACTCCGTCTCGTCACACATCACAGTGTGATCACTGACGAGTGAAGAAGAACTCAAAAGTCTCCCAGCGAATCAGCCCAGCGAATCAGCCCAGAATTCCTGCCAGAACGGGCGAGATTCTCAGAAACACGGCCGGCGCAACAGACGATTGGCGGCGGGGCGATGCTCGCTGCAGCCACCCTGGTCGCTTTCACATCGGCCGCTTCACTAGTCGCCAATCACCCGCCTCAGCACATCCTCAGACCAGTCTGCCTTGTCTGCACTCCGCCAGTTCGCTCTGCAACTCGTCAGTCACACTCCACTATGCGACTAGTCCAAGTGCGAGGGACGCATTCGCCGCTCATATATGTGCCGGATCCCATCCCACACATCATGCCTCTGTCACCATTTCGGTTTCGGGCCTGATTGACAAAGTGTCGCGGCTAATGAGCATATAAAACACCATTCCATCCCATGAGCTAGGAGGCTCGCATTCTCAGCATGCTTGCACTTTCTGCTCGTGATATTAGGACTGCGTTATTTCTTTTCATCGTCCCAACCCTGGCACTAGCCGGTGACTCCATCTTCACGATCCGGGGTGACACACTGGACTCGCAGGACGAGTCCAACCAACTACCTATCCAGATAGGTGGCATCATCGCCAGCTACGTGATCTTCGATGCTCTGGTCGTATTCCTCCTTCTCTCTGTAGGAAGACGACTACGCCGTGAGGCACACTCCAACTACTCGCTTGAGATGGTAATGTTGGGTCCTGCACACAAATACATCGGCAGTCTTGACCCAAGTCCTATTTCCGACTACACCATCGACAGCCAGTTCCCAAGTCCGGACAAACCGCGCGGCTGGAACATGTCGTGGCCCAGTGTCAAGGGCCACAAAGGCCACGCCTCGATGAACAGCAGCGTTGCTACCATTGACGAAAGCGTCGTGTCTGCGGACCGACGTAAAGCTCAAGAAGAGATGGAATATTTGTATGCCGCCGTCATGGAACACGATGCGAAGAAGACCTCGGCGCAGTCTTCGCCTGTCCTAGACAACAAGTCGCCGTCCGGCACTCCTTTGGGTTCTCCTGTGGTCTCTACCCACCCTCCGCCAGCGTACCCAGCACATACCCAGTACCAGGCACCTTTGTCCGCTCAATACCCCCAATACCCAGTATCCCCACAGCTGCCTCAGTATCCCTTGTCTCCACGACAGCCTGAGTATCAAGCACCCTTGTCCCCCCGACAAGGGAGCACGGCAACAACCAAGTCTCGCACAAGCAAGAGACTGTCGAAGCTCGCCAACCTATCCATATTCAGCCCCGGCTTGCGGTCCTCGGCAAACTCGAAACAACTTAAGTCGCCGCATTCCGTCCGCGACCTGCCCATCTCGCCTCCAGTCAAGCCCGATCCGGTTCAAACCGCGACATATCAAGACAGCCAGCCCATGTCGCCACGAATGTACAACCCCGGACCACCCCCAACAGCCCCCCTACCAGGCTCCGTCCACAGTGCCAGAGGCTTCGCACTGCAACCGATCGCCACGCCCAACAGCGCCGTGACTACAGTCAGCACTCGCCACGCGCCGCCGCCACTGAGCATCAACAGCAGCAACTCCACTCTCCCCTTCCGGCAGCAATTCAACCCGCCGCAAAGCGCGCCGCACACAAAGACGACAATCCTGGAGAGGCCATTCAATACATCTGGGGGCCCGCGCACCGGCATGCCGACGCCGTACAGTCCGTACATGCCGTTCACGCCTGTGACGCCGATCACGCCGAGCCGGCTGGTGACGAAGCGCGACAGGAAGAAGATGGGCCGATCTAGTGGGCTCAAGATATTGCATGAGGATGATCTGGTGAAGAACGATGAAGACTTGTGGGGGACGTAACTTTTTCTTTCCTCTTGTTTCATTCCAAGGTTCCGGGGTTCTATCAGGACGGAGTTGGTCTTTATTTATATTTATAGTCTATCACTATTCATAATCTACACTTATACCCACAAAGACATAGCTGACGTTGATTCTATAAACGTTCTATCATTAAATATCTACAAACTAAATAATATTCAGGGGTATAAACTACTCAAAATCATCAATAACCGTACCAATGCCCCTCTTCCGCGCAAAATCCACCAGGTCACCCCCCGTCACCAAATCCATCAGTCCTAAACCAACACTCTTGTACACCACATTCCCACTCTCCAACCACCGCTGCAGCCCCTTCTCGCCCTCCTCGGCACCCTTCTGCTCGACCACCGACGACAGCCGCGCCGCGTGCTTCATAATCATGAGTTCCCCGATTTCTACTAACTGGTGCGGCCCCAGCTCCGCCTGCACAATCTCGCCGGCTTCCTGCAGACACATCTCCAGACTATCCACGAGCACCACCCCGCCGCGCTGCGCGTGCTTGTGGTAGTGGTGCGAGTGGTGCGAAGACGGCTTGACCTCCTGCCGCAGAATATCCGGGTGCAGCTCCGTCATATGCGACTTATACGACCCGATAGCACTGACTAGTCTTCCCTTGCGCCGGCCTTCGGTGGATGTCAGGAACTCCGCCGGGAAGAGCGGCTCGAGCGACGGCGTGCAGCAGAAAATCGCATCCGCTTTGCGCACCGCCTCGCGCAGCAGACGGTTGTATTCGACAAAGTCGCTGCTGAAGGCGTGGAACTTGACGTCGGAGCGCCACGAGGCGTTGCCGGCGGAGTAGATGTCCTTGAGCAGGTTGGCGGCGCGGTCGAAGGAGCGGTTGACGATGTAGACGCGCTTGACTTCGGGGCCGCGCAGGAGGAGCGCAAGCCGGATGTGCCAGTATGCCTGGCGCCCCGCGCCGAACACGGTGATGGTTTTGACGTGTTTGCGCTTGTTGAAGACGCACAGCGAGGTCAGCGCGGTGCGGAAGGCGGTTAGGTCTTGCGCGCTGAGGAGGCCGATCGGGTGGCCGTCTGAGCCGACGAGCGTGAGGGTGCCGCGCGGGGAGGAGTCGCGGGCGCCGGTGGGCGGCCAGGCCTTGCCGGTGACTTGGGTGACGCCCATGTAGGACTTTGAGGGGTTGCTGGGGCTGGGGCTGGTTCCTGACTGGGCGGGGAGGGACTGCTGGTTTATGCTGGGAGTGGCGCCGATGGAGGAGGAGAAGGAGGAGGTCTCGGTCTCGCTGTCGTCGTCGCCGTCGTTGCCGTCGTGGGACGTGCTGAGCGACATGGTGCTGAGGTCGGTTGAGAGGGAGCTGCTGGAGCGGCGGGAGGAGTATTCCTCTAGGGAGAGCGCGACTTTGGCGGATTGTCTGCTGTTGAGCAGGTCCTGGCCGATGGTCGTGCAGCCGGGCTTGACGACATCGCCCTTTGCAGCGTCAACGGATATGGGCGCGGAGAGGATCTTGACGCCGGTTGTCTTGCCGGTGCTGGCGGGCATGAAGATGGTGGTGTTGCCGTCCTTGCCTGTGATTGCGGTCCTGTGTGGCTGGTACGATGCAGAGCAGCCCTGTTCGTGAGTGCCAGTCGAGTATTCGCGCAGGGCCTCGGCGAGGTTGGTCTGCAGCGCGAGGATGTCATCGCGAGTGAAGGAGAGGAGCAGTGCGCGGACCTGCGCGGCGGAGAGGACTGTGAGGGGCATGTCGATCTGTCTGATATTCGATGGTTGAATGAGAGAGAGGAAGAAGAAAAAACGAGAGAGATTCAGGATAAAGAATAATAATAAATAATGCAGGCAATTATTCAGCTGCATGCATGTATGTCGCGAGGCCAAGAGCGGCGGGGGTTTACTTAAGGCTTTGTTATCGCCGCTTAGGGACGGCCCACCTCGCTCCTAACTCCGGCGTCAACACTGAACAAAACAGTGCAGAGTTTTATACCAAGGCGCTGATCGCTTGGCCAATATATCTTGCGAAGATATTATTAGTCTCTTGCCTGCCTCTTTGCCTACCTCTTTGCAGACTGGCCAATTGGCACTCAGTCATGTTCGAGGCGTACGTGCGCATTACGAATCAAGTGGCCAGACGAGTCTGCGCCGTTGCATCCAATGGCTATACGTACTAGGATATTTGCCACTGGAAGACAGTGGAAGTGATTAATTCGCTGGATTCAAAGGGTATAGTTCTATATCTAATTCTCATATCATATCGCCGGCTGGTCCCAGCCATCGCGCGTCGTTCGCATCACCGCCGACTGCTTGTGCGGAAAACTGACCTCGCCCTCCTTGAAGAAGCCAAACTCGGTGAGATAATTAATCAACCTGATCCGTTAGAAATGTTGTGACACGAAGAGGGGAGAAGGGGGGGCTACTTTTTATTATCGACTCGCGGCTCCAGCAGCACAGCCTCCGTCCGAGGCTCAGCCAGCCAACAGTAATGCACCAGCGAGCTGATCCAGACGTGCAAGCGATGCGCGCCACGGAACTCCTCCTCGCCGACTAGAACGTGCAGTCCTCGGTCATAGTTGCTGACGCTGTTGAGCAGCCGGCCCAAGGGGTCTTCTTTGACCCAGTATATCTCGAAAAATCCAAATGGCTTGCCGTCCCAGCACCCAAACACGGGGAAGCTGTGTCGGTCGTTAAGGCAATGTTTTAGGAACTCCTCAGTTTTCGATCGAGGCCCGGCTTCACCCCATGCTGCGTTCACCCGCGGGTTGTTCATCCACTTGTTCAACAAGTCCACATCCGATGACCCCTGAGGGGCACTAGTATGCGGCACGGTCAGAGATGAGGGGGTAGATGGTGCAGTACTACTGCTTGTACCGAGAACCGGCACGCGCAACGAAAAATATTGTCCCACGCTCGGGATATAGCGTGTATAAAACGTTTCACCCTGATGCGGCGGCCGTTGTCGAAGAGGGTGCCGGATGCCATTTGTGAATATATACTGCGTCGGCGCCGGGGGATAAAACGTTGGAAGATGGCTGCCTGAATGGTACGGACCGCCAATCGAGCTGAATATGTTGCTCGGCGAAGCCGACTCGACGGGCGACGTGGAATTGCCGTCCACCAAACGCAGGCTTTCGACGCTCGGCGAGGTCGGCCGCGAGTCGTACGGCGAGGTTATAGGCGAGAACGAGGCGGCATTCGTCGGGGTCAGGGTGAATATAAACATGCGCGGGTCCAGCTGCCAGAAGCTGCGGCGGCTCGTAAACATGCGCGCCCAGTTGGCCGGGTTGCGCACCTCGATCGACTCGGTGCCGACGGACGAGTCCTCGTTGGAAATCAGGCCCATGCGCTCCAGCTTCTGTAGCAGGTTTTTGCCTTTAAAAATGCCCTCGCGCTTGATATTCACGCGCCATTCGCGCTTGGGGCGTCCCAGCTCTGACGTCAGCGCCGACGCTTCGGTGACAACGCGGGGATCGGGCTGGGGCTCGTGGAAGTACCACCAGAGGGTCGCCCAGAGCATCATGGCGATCTGGCGCGAGGGCGAGATGGGCGTTTTGTAGTCGCTGTCCGAGGGGCTGTTGATCGAAGATATAAAGATGCAGTCGTTTTGTAGCGTGGGCTTTTTGAAGCTCGAAATGCGCACTTTGCGCTCGGATGCACCCGTTGAATCTGGGGTATGCGTAGTGGTGGTAATTTCGCCATCGTTGTCGTGCGCGTGCTCGCCATCGGCCTGGCCGTCTTCGACTGGCTTCTCAGTGTGAATGACGACCGTCCAGCCTGGTGGGAGCGCCGTGTTGTGGACGCCCGCATCCGTCTCTTTAAAGGTGACGCCGCCAAAGACTGGCTTGACGGCGAAGAGGAGCCCGTTGGGCAGGTGGCATTCTGTAGAGGGCATTGCTGCCGTAGACAAGATATAAACTGGTATACAGAAGAGAAGGAAGAAGAAGAAGTTGTGAAGTCAAAATGAAGAAATTCAAGTATGACGATGACGCTAGGCCCGATATGGAAGGAGGGGCTAGCGATAGCGTCGAGCCAGAAGAGGAAGTGCCTATCTTTTTTTCTTTGTTCAATTCAACGTTCAGGGATAAAGATATGGTATAAAATGGTGCAGTGGCTAATGCCTGACTCGATTATGTACTGATTGAACCTCTGATATACTGGTGATGTATGTGCCGATCATCTCACGCCACCAGGCTGTCAGCTAATTAGCCCTAATCATGCGGTGTCAAGTGACGCATGATGCGTGAGTTTGAAACGAATAGTTGTATGTATATGTCATGCGACCAGGATAAAGATAATCGACATCATATATTAGTAGATAATAGTAGATAATAGACTCTAATCTAGCATCCAACGTCAGAGCATTCTCCATACACCCCAGTATAAGCAAGCATACGAACAAATAACAAACAAATACAGTCAGAATATCCAAATTATAACATAAAGAAAAGAGAAAAGACAAACGCCAAGCCATGCCAGATGCAATGTTGTTATCCAGTGAAATGAAAAGAAAATGGGTATAAATGCCATCCAACGGGGTTTATACTAAGTGTACTCCGGTCGTCCAAACCTCATAAGTAGCAGTAACTCCGGATGAGACAAAGGAAAGAAATGGGATCGAGGCCAGCTCGGGACTTTTGATGCTTGTTTCAAGCTTAAGCTTAGGTTTAAGCTTGGGAGGCGTGGGGAGTAGGTTAAGCAACTGTGCGCGAGATGCGACCGTTCATGTAGGCTCCGGCGGCAGAGGCGAAGAACCGAGCCATCAGGCCGCCGCTGGAACCGCCCAGACTGGCGGATGTTTTGATCTTCTTGCTTGGCTGCTGGAGCAATGGGTGTTGCTTGGGCTGCGATTTCATAGCCTGGACGTTGACATAGCTGTAGCTGAGGGTCGAGCTGGCTGGGCTGGTGCTGCCGTCGATGACCATTACATCATCGACTGAGGATGAGCAAGTACTGACACTGCCAGGCGTGCTGCGCACGCTGGGTGCCACACTAGAGGACCGGGAAGATGGTGCGCGAGAGTTGGAGGTGTCCGTGTGCGACAAGCCAGGGACATCCTTGACAGAAGGCGGAGAAATCGAGCGGGTGTTGGCACTGCGATATGGCGATGCACGACGGCGGGGATACGGGCTGTAGCGGTCCCCTTCGTCGACGAGTGACAGTGGAGAATTGCGGGTGACCGCATGTGGCTGGATAGATAGATGCTGCGAGCGTCTTTGTGACGAGGCAGTCAGTTCTCCACGCATTTCCTGCTTCTGGCGGCGGAGACGGGCCGCAAGTGACTCGGCAGAGGCATTCAGGCGCCACCACTCGTGCTGATGGTGTGAGTTCATGGCCTCCTTCTGCTCGGCAATCTCGTGCTTTCTGCGGATGGGCGCGAGAAAAGGCTCAAAGTGCTCGAGCAGGTCTTCTTCGTTGACGCGGGTGTCCCAGTCAAGAAGGAAGAGCAGCTGGCGCTCCATCAGGTTGACCTCGGCCAGGGAAAAGCCGAAGCCGGGGTAGCCTCTGACTGCGGTGTAGCGAGCCCAGTGCTTGTTCTTGGGGCTGGAGTCGTTCAGGTTCTTGGCGGCCAGAATGAGCGATGCGAGGAAGATGCGATGTACTGTGCAGCGCATGCCCTTGGCCACCGGAGGCAAACGAGCACGCAGACGGGCCAGGAAGACCAGCGAGCTCATGAGGGTGGGCACCTGGACCTGCGAGCGGTGCACCAGGGACATGATGAAGACCTCGAGGGGAGGCAGCGGCGGCAGGTTGTCGGCAGGATCCAGGGGAGGCGTGCTGGGAGGAGTCGGCTGGCCGTGCTGGCTGACGGTTGAGGCAGTCACATGTTCTTCGCAGCGGATGACTTGGGATGCCTGAGCAGCCAGGTGGCTGATCATGTCCCGTGACACCGGCAGCATCACAAACTCGCTGAGGGCGTCGCGGGTCATTTTGAGCTGGTCCATGGTGTTGTTGTAGTTGTAGGAGACAATGTCACAATGGGAGAGATTTTGGTGTTGGTTTTATTTTTTGTTTTTCGATCCCTCACACCTGGGATATGACTGATATGACTGATGTGGCTGATATGGCTGATATGGCTGATATGCACTGAGGTGACACGAATTCAGCAAGGCCGAATTCCGGGTGGTTGCCGGTAGGGATGGATGATAGACAAGCGAGCGTCGAATAGAGTATTAGAGCAGTACAGTAGTAGAGGGATTGCTGCGAGACCTGCCCGGAGCAAATGGCGTAGGCAAGAATGTGGCCAAATAGCTGTGTTGTCGTGTCGACAGAAATGCGTTATCGATAGGGAATGAATGCTTTATTTAATGATGTGGCCGGCCCGATGTCCAGAAAGGGTCTTTCTTTTTATCGATTTTATGGTTGGATGACAGCGCTAGGCGTGTGATGCAGCGATCGTTGCACTGTTGGATCGGTCAGACCGTGGGGGCTGCAGGTGAGGCCGAAGATGATACCGTAGGATTGTAGACAAGACAAGACAAGAGTAGAAATAGGAAATTAATAAAGAGTGGCAGATGGTGTATAAGAGTGAACAAAAACAATAGAATAAAGAAATAATGACTAGATGAAGAAGTGCATGTGGATGGCCTCGTGAAAAATGTGAGGTCGCCAGCAGTAGTTATATGCACTGGATGCCACACATCGCCAGGCCCAATCGAGCCAGGGCGCTTGCCAACGCTGCAAGGACAACTGCGAACCAGTTGTTCGCTGTGGAGGCCCGACTCCCAGAACGCGACATGTATGGGTCGCGCAGGGGGCTGCCTGGCTGCATGCCTGGCATCGTCTTTTCTATCTTTGTCAGAGGGCGCTGTTCCGATCGTGATTCGCCTGGCTGCTGGCCAAACGAGTCGCCCAAAACAAGAGGCCCGGCCAATGGAGACGCTGCGAACTGGCTGCTGATCGACGAGCGATGTCTAGTGTTTCCGATTAGGGCTCGGCGGCCAATGAGTGGCGGCCTGGGGTGTCCAAGGGCCGGCGCCCGCGACGCATAGAAAAGTCATGCGAGGAGCGTCGCATCATCCGAATTCGATGGAATTTGGGCAAAGCTTAAAAGAATGCCAAGGAGGTCTTACTTGCCGGACAAAATATGTATTCTTTTTATGTCTGCGTATTCAATATTGGTCCGAATGGGCTGCTTGGCATCCCCATACTAGGTGTCTGCCCAGTGTCTGACAGGAATGTACTATTTATTGGTTTGGACATAAAAATGAGCCTATGAATCCCAGCTGAGGGTTAGATAGACACGATCCTACAACGCGAACCGTTGCATTATTCTGTTTCAACTCCTGTGTCTTTAGTCTTTATTCGGGCCATCGCAGCCAATCACGGCGCGGCGGGCAGTGCACTCTCCTACATACACATAATCTATTCTATAATTATGGTACTACGTATTAGTATTATTATTTACTCCGTAGAAAGATCAGACTGGCGATGTCATCTTCTCGAACTCTGTTGGTGAACCGCGTAATGGCCGCATAGCCCCCAACCGTTGCCCTTCTTGGGTTGCTTTGACGATGAAGATCCTGCGACGATGCAGTGGTACGTAGAACCAGAACTCCTCGTAAGGACAGATGTACGGAGTGTGCGAAGGACAGAACATTATCACCCCTCTGCATTCATCATCATTCATTCATTGTCTACAGAATTTAGCATTTAAAGCCCTTCCTAGGTACATACTGCCTTGCCTGCCAGGAAGATACTCCTTCATTCTGGCTATCTATGGTACATACGTTCTACCACTCGCTATTCAGAATCGCATGTTTCATGTCTCGCTTGACGCCAGCCTAGACAAGGACTGGAAAGCAGATTCTATGAATAACTATCGAACCGATCTAGACCAGACCCTTCTCCGTGTCTTCACCCCGGGCGCTACGAGAAACGCTCGTCTGTTTGGTGGCGGCCAATCACAGCGCGAGGAGCGACATTTAAGAATAAGAGCCAGGTGGGTCTCCGTCGGGCGCTTAATCTGGGGAGAGCCGCTTCTGATTGGTCGCTGCCTTTCCCATCTACAGAGTACACTGCTATAGCTCACTATGCTCACATGATCCAGGATATCTCCGTACAATAGATATTGCCATACAAACCAGATTGACGGAGAATCATAATCATATCAAGGTGGTAAGAACAAGCCAGCTCAGGAGCCACTGCGATATGGACGAGTGGTTTCTACTCAATACTGTTCTGGCATCTTTCTCCTGCTAATCTAGTCACTGGATTTTACTTCTGCTATAAACGCTTAACGGAGATTAGACGGAATAGAATGCGTGAACAAAGGGTGGAAAGATTGACTGTCACCACTTCTCAGATTATAGAAAACTGCAAGTAAAAGGTATGCTTCAGACGATCCTGCTTTTGCGGATTTACTCGGACAGCTTCCTGCCCTGCTCAAACACGGCTGCAGCCTTGAGTATCGTCTCTTCATCCCACCGCTTCGCAATGACTTGCATTCCAATCGGCAACCTGAGCTCTCCGCCACCAGAAAAGCCACACGGAACATTCATGGCCGGATGCCCCGTGACGTTGAAGGGACAAGTGTTGCTCGTGCAACCCATCACCAGATTCATCTTCTCCATGACCGACGAGCCTTTTTCCGTGTCAGTCTTGAGCTTCGGATGCTTCGGCGCAACTGTAGGCGTACACGGCGTGATCAGCACGTCGACCTCCTGCAGGGCTTCGTCGTACGCGGCGCGCAGCTCAAACACCTTTCTATGTGCCTTGGCCTCGGCTTCCGGGCCAAATTGTTCCTGCAGCATCGCGCCGCTGAATATCACGTTCATCACCGCTGGGTTCGTTGCCGTCAACAAGTCGTGCATCTGTTGGTCTGGCGGCCAGCGCAGGCTGAGATGCGGCGTGTTGTGAGTCAGAAATCCTGGTACCCGGCCTTTGCAGGCCCAGTCGGCCAGTGACGCCCGCGTCGCCGCAGTCCAGATAGTAGGGCCCTGCAGGTGCATGGGCACAGACACGTCGACAACCGATGCCCCCGCAGCTGTGAAGGCAGTGCGTGCGGAGTGCAGCACTGTCTCGCGCACTTCCTCCGACATGGCGGCCACATTGAACGACTCGGTGAGCAGGCCAACGCGCAGGCCACTACCGAGATTCGTCTTATCCGGCTGTTGGTCAAGGAAGGCATCCAGGAGGCCCGGGTAGTCCTTGACGTTTTCACGCAGTGGCGTCTCGGGCGTCATTCGCGCGTCGAGCCCGTCGTACCCGGCCAGCACCTGCAGTAGCGTCGCAATGTCACGTAGGCTGTTGGCCATTGGGCCCAGATGGTCCACCATAGGGGATGTACAGACGGCCCCTGTGTAGGGTATCAAGCCGTGCGTCGGCTTCAGCCCGTAGACGCCTGTGAACGAGGCCGGAATGCGCACCGAGCCGCCCTGATCGCCGCCAATGGCCATGTCGACTGTCTCCCCGAATGGCCTGCTGCTACTGCCGCTACTGCTGCTGATTTTGCTGGCCGCAACCAGCGCCGCACAGCCGCTGCTGCTCCCTCCTGTGGTATGCCCGTTTGCCCACGGGTTCTGCACCGGCCCGCTGGCTGAGGTGTACGACATGACGGTAGCGGAGTAGTTCTCACACGTCGCCGTTCCCAAGATGCAGCCACCTGCCTCGAGGACGCGGCTCACCACCGTCGCGTCGATGGAGGAGATGGGGAATTTCGCGTCCGGTGAGTGCAGCTCGGCAAAAGTGCCTATCGTGGTCGGCAGCCCTGCAATAGAGATGTTGTCCTTGACAGCCAACGTGCGGCCTGCGAGTCGCGAGCTGGTCGGATGCGCGGCCTGCAGGTCGCAGCGATGGCTCCATGCGTTCAATGGGTTCTCGGTCGATGAGGGCCTCCAGTACTTGCGCGGCGAAGGGCCCAGCACCTCCTGCGGCAGCAGAGCCGGGTGGATATAGTCGGGGCTGTCGACGACGCTTTGGATCAACATGTCTGTCGACCGGAGCAGGCTAAGGTAATCTGCTGCCTCGGCCTCGTCGGCGAACGCGATGTTGTGCTGCGCCGCAACATGCTGCAGGTCGGCGAGAGTGAGGTTCGACTGCGCGTCGCCGGCCAGCGCCACGACAGACATGTCGTTTGTACAGGTATGTTGTTACTATGTACGCAAACGATAACAGAGGTTGACTCATTTATATGGTCTTGATAATGTTAGGAGTAGTAGGTCCATATTCAAAGTAGAGCATGCATAGTACTTAGACAAGAAGGCACAAAGGCATCCATGGTCGTGATAAGACCATTGTCCCTCTCATTTTCACCGATAAGAGCTCTATAGAGTATTCTCTAAGACTTCGTACCAAAATGATGGACGCGGAGTTTTTCCTCCGCTACTTAGGTAAGCATTTCGGCGTTTACTGGCCGAGCCGCGCTAAACCCGGGAGCGCTTCGCCGCGCAAGCGACTCCCTGCAGACGACGGTGATACATAAAAGCACGCCGGGAGAAACATCCGACTATCCACTCACTGGGCTTGTCCCTCGACGGCAAATAAACACCGAGCGATATCTTATCTATCTTTTTGTTTGGAAATGAAATGGAACATTCGGTGGTCTCAATCCAAGGATATGCGTAGACTGTCATTTACGAACACTTTGGACTCCGGCCAAATGCAGCCAGCGTTATCTCTCTGCAACAATCGCCGCACTCCACAGCTTATCTGATACTCTCTGCATGGCCGCTATAGATGCAGCCAATGAGGGGTTGTTGTGCAGATGTCAAGGTTGGTATAAATTCATGCTCATTGACAGCGTGACAAAAGTTTCTTTTCCTTCCTTCATCAGTCCTACGCGCATGGTTGATAGTCAACATGGACGCTACAATTCCGAAGCTACCGTTCTGGAGACTGAATAAGTACGTGGTTTCGTGTCAACAATCCTGGCTTCATTGCCTCTAACTTGGGCCAGCCCATTCATCCAGAATCTCGTCGTTGCAGCATGTATCTTCTGCAATCCTGCTCTCTATTTGGCCATCACGGTACACAATCTCCCCCCACCAATCAACGGACGTCTTCCTAACAATCCTCCACATTACAGCTTCTCGGTGCGGGCGGTGGCCGTGCATCATCGACCGATATGTCCAATATTAGCAATGGCGTTCTATACGGTGTCTTCGCAGTCTCTGCGCTCTTCGCAGGCTCTGTACTCAACACCATCGGCCCACGTTTCACCATGATGTTTGGCATTACTGGCTATCCAGTCTACATTGGCGCCATGTGGTACTATGATACCTACGGCCACATGTGGTACCCCATCATGGCCGGTGCCTACCTAGGCCTCACAGCGGGATGTATCTGGACAATAGCCACATATACTGCCAACGCATATGCTGAAGAGACAGAAAAAGGGCTGTTTCGCGCCATTCAATGGATGGGTAATATGGGTGGTTCTGCCCTCGGTGCTGCCATTGCTCTCGGTATCAGCTGGCATGCATCCTCACTGAGTGTCCCGCATACAGTCTATATTATTTTCATTGTCATACAGTGCTGCTCTATCTGCTTATCGTTATTGCTTCTCCCGCCGGAGCGGTTACGCCGTTCAGATGGCACTGCCTTGGCATCCTTCCCGCGCATCTCTATGTGGGAATCATTAAAAATGACCATGAATTTGTTCAAGGATTGGAGGATTATTTTGATGATTCCTGCTTGTTTCTCGCCAGAGATGTTTTTGCCGTTTCAGTCGTCGATGAATGCATATGCATTCAATCTAAGAACAAGGACGCTGAATAGTCTTCTCAACAATCTTATACAAATTCCCGTCTCTTTATTTCTGGGATATTTACTCGATTTGAAAAGGGTCAAAAGCAGAAAGACACGCGCATTTATAGGTATTACGTTTGACGCAGTATGGATTATAGGTGCTTATATTGCTCAGACTATCTGGCTTGCGAGCTGGAAGTTTAACAGAGCTGTGGATGGCCCCTCAATTGACTGCACTGATGCGTCCTATGCTGGTGCCGTTGTCATTTATATGGTGTTCGCGGCACAATATGGCATCTCTCAGAATTTAGCCATCTACATTCTTGGAACATTTACCAATGATCCTTACAAGTCAGCCACTATTGCTGGTTTTTTTGTCTTCTGTAAGTTTTTTTTTTTTTTTTTTTCTTCATTTTTATTGAGACCGACCACCTTTAAAGATGGGAGTTCATGCTAAGTCATGTTTTAGGTCTCTGTTCTGGCACAGCCACATCCTTTGGTGTCGATGCAACAGCCCAACCGTATGAAAATGAGAATGCCGCTTATTTTGCGCTCTCCACGCTGTGCTGGCCGATTTTGTATTACGTCGTTTGGAAGTACACGAGTGACACAAACTATCTCAAGGAAGACACCGTCATCTCCCCTTTGCATGCTATCCATGACCAGGGCCTTGACGGCGTGGCTCCGTCATCTGATAAGGAGGCTGATGTTTCGGAATATCCAAAGTCGGAAACTCAATAGCTATCACACGAGCCTCTTGTGGTATGATTTCTTCTTTCAATTGCACAATGCACAACGCACATGTTTTTCGAACTACCCAGGTGCACTAAGGATGGGAATAACAAATATATATAAAAAAGGAAAAAAGAAACGTATCTAACCTACTCTTTAATATTTAACCTAGAATGAGATTATTTTTAAGTATACCACTTTTAGGGTTTATATTTAATTCTATATAAGATTATTATTATTATTATTATTATCAAGTTTA
>WTTZ01000079.1:0-116795 GCA_011750695.1 Penicillium sp. OUCMDZ-019 | reverse complement strand
TTATAAATCTAATAATGATTTAGATACTTGATAAAATCTCTTATTAGTAATTCTAGATTATTATATTTTCTTTTGTTATTATAAGATTGTATAATTCCTTATCCTACTTTATTCTCTAGATTGTTATTGTTATAATCTTATATATGTTAGTTTCTTAGAGAGAGTTGTTAGTGTTAGGATAAGAACTAAATCTAATAATGGTGCTCTTTTTGGAACTGCTAGCTCACTTAATAAGCTAGTCATATAAAAGCTAGTATTGTGGCCTTAATCTTTCCTCCTCTCCCCTCTTGAGCCTCAATTACCAAATATAGTGTAGTTGATACAGCTTCACGTCCGACTGCGTAGGTTACGTAGTTGGACCAACACCTTGATACCCCATCATAGCACTCAGTCGTCTGAATTGTTGAGCTACTACCTAGCGAGGACCGCCAATAGCATGGGCAATGGTTCGACAGACATCAATCCCTTCGTCGTCAAACTCATTCCCATGGCCTTCTCGAACTCCTTCATCCTTCAGCTCATCCTGGCCCAGAGCGCAGGTTTTCACGAGTATAAAACATCGTCACCATATTCGGTGCCATTAGATGATAACTCATAGAGTTCCGGGTTCATTACAGTTATCCCTGCCGTCCTCTCGGGTCTCCAAGCTTTATCACCATGGCAAACATCACCACTGAGAACGTGGCCGAGATCCTCAAGGATGACATCAAGGTCAAGGTCGCAGCAGTGGATGCCGATGGCATTCTCCGCGGCAAGATCATGGCAAAGGAGAAGTTCTTGTCCAGCGTACAATCAGGCTTCGGCTTCAGCTCTGCAGTCTTTGGGTGGGATATGCACGATGGGCTATACTCTACAGACGCCAAAATCGCGTCTGGAGACGCCGGTTACGCCGATTTTGTCGCAATCCCGCAACTTTCCACGTTTCGACGCATACCCTGGGAGGATAACATGCCATTCTTTCTGCTGAACTTCCAATCCGATGCGAAGCCTGTCACGGCGTGCCCACGTGGGCTGATGAATGCCCTTACGAAAAGACTCGAGGCTCAAAAATACAAAGGGTTCGCAGGAGGTGAGTTTACTTGGTAGCTCTGCTGAAACCCGCCATATAACGCTGAAGCTTCTTCTTAGTGGAACTCGAGTTTTGGAACTTTCAGACTCCATCCGAGGACGGGTATAGCAACCCGGGAGCTCGACCAAATCTCGCGGCTTTTCTCAACAAGAAACGGCCTGACGACTTGCGCCCTCTCACCCAAGGAATGTTTGGCTACAGTATCACGCGACCGGTGGCAAGCAAGGACTATTTTCACGACGTATTCGACTCGAGCGTGAAGTTCCGCTGTAATGTCGAAGGCTGGCATACAGAGAGCGGCCCCGGCGTGTTCGAAGCTGTAAGATTGGCCTGGTTCTTCTCCGAATCATTGCTGACTATGGATTTTCCAGGCCTTGATGGTTCAGGACGTCTCTGAGATGGCAGATCGAGTCAGCCTTTTCAAGTAGGCAAACCCAGTACAACCTCCAGATGACTATTGCGTTTCGGATTGCTAATCATACATAGACTCCTCGCCAAGTGCGTTGGAATCGACCACCAGGTTACGCCTTCTTTCATGGCCAAGCCAGCGCATGGGATGCCTGGAAACTCAGGACACATTCACCTTTCTCTGACGAGCGATTCCGGCAAGAATCTTTTCGCACGCAACGAGCGAAACTCTTCGGCTAGATGGCCAGATCTTGAGTATCTGTCAGACACCGGATATCATTTCTTGGCTGGAGTCTTGGACGCTCTACCGGACATCATGCCGCTCCTTGCGCCTACCGTAAACTCGTACAAGCGCTTCATCGAGAACTACTGGGCACCCGTCGCGGTCACTTGGGGATTGGAAGACCGCCTCTCATCCGTGAGACTCCTCACGCCCCCAGTATGCAAAGCAGCAGCCACAAGGCTCGAGATCCGGATTCCCGGTGCTGACCTACATCCGCATTACGCACTGGCCGCGCTGTTCGCCGCAGGGTTGCGTGGAATCGAGAAAAGACTTGAAGTGGCGGTCCCTCCCAGTTCAGCTAGGACAAAAGACGACGGCCCACCTCTGCGGCTGGCTGAAACCCTGGATATTGCGGTTGAAAGGTTTTCGGCAGCTGGGAGCGTTGCGTATGAGCTGTTTGACAAGGAGTTTGTCGAATTCTTCGCCGCTTCAAGGAAACATGAACTGAATCTCTGGAGAGAAGCGGTGACTGATTGGTAAGTTGCTCCGTGTTTTGCTTGTAGTATAACGGATCTTAACAACCCGCAGGGAGGTCAAACGCTACATTGAGACTATCTGAGCGGGGATCTTGATCAGACATGCAAATGCCCGATTTCAATGTCTTCCTGAATACATCTTATCTTGGACAGTTGTATCGCCGATTCATGGACGTGGAACCCGTTCAAGGCAAATCAGCAAATGGCTACGGCGTCAATCTTCGGGCCTGTATCACGAAGATGGGCCTGAAGTCATACCTAGACGAGCCTATTCGTCTATCATTGGAAGTACCAGCAGCAGAAGCTGGAAAAACGTCCTACGCTTGTCAATTATGACGAAAATTCAGTTATCATGAAGCGCAGAAAGATCGCAAGTGGATTTCTGGTGCGTCAATTGTCCTGATAAAAGATATGCAAAAATCACATACTATATGTACCTAGGTAGGTAGAGTAAAATATATCATACTATGTACAGGAACAGGAGTGACGTTATGTATTAAGAAAAACATGACTCTAAGCTTCAAGTCTTAGCACTTTACTATATAGACTTGAGTGATCTACTAATACTTCTTTTTAACTACAGTAAATATCTACAATAAATATATTATACAACAGTTTTAAACGCGATGTGGCTGATTAGTAATCGCGTGCCTGGGTTAGCATCGTGGCTTCCCTCTACTTTCCACCTACCACTTCTTACATTTCCTGTCGTTCCATCATGGCAAAGCCCACTCAGCGCTACGCCTGTGACCGCTGTCATGGCCAGAAGCTCCGCTGCATTCATACCGACAGCGGCCCCTGTGTGCGGTGCGCCAAAGCCAAAGCCACATGCAGCTGGAGCCAGTCGTTGCGCTCTCGTAGACGATTCCTGGGCGATGCAGGCCAGCAAGAGGGCCCCCAATCACAATATATGGCAATGACAGATACCTCCTCAGACGGTTGGGACCCTTTTTGTATTCCGTTTTTAGCTAATCAGATGGGTACATGGCTGACGATGATAGATCAAAATGTGCCTCTTTCGGCCACCACACCCATCGCCAATTACCCATCAGGAGCATTCACCAGTCAACTGCCTGCATCCAGCATACCATCCGGGCTGAATCTGGATCTGTTCCAAACCCAACTTGTCCCCAGTCCTGGCATGGACCCGCCAGGAGCACCTGGTTGCTATCCATCACCTGCATTACAAAGATCACCAGAGAACTACGACCGCCCGCACCAGAGTAGTGGTACTGGGGCAGCCATAATGGCAGGTTCACCGGAATGGTTTACTGGCGTTACCCAAGGCACATCTCAAGTGTGTTGGCAGCAACAGTTTAATCAAGAATGGGCTTTGCTGTCTTCGCAGCCTACTATGGCCATGGCAGCCCAGTCTTCAATCCCGGTGACTGACATGGTAGGAAATAAGTCAGAGAATCCATGTCTGTTAGCTACGATCCGCCAGTTGTCCGAACTAAACGTTGAACTGTATGCACATGCAACGACGGTACCCAAGCCCCCGGTATCCCTTTCTGAGCCACTGAGCTGGAAGAATAAGGATTTTGCTATCGATCGTACCTTCCAGCTTTCTCAGCGACTCATTGAAATTATCAACAAACAATATCCTCGCTACCTAGAGACCGCGTCCATGGATGTGTCAAAGGATTCCTCAATCGATACTGCACAATCTTCGGAGCTCCAAATCGACCAAGGATTCTGTCTTCTTATCCTTTCGTGCTACACGCGGCTCATCGAAACGTATGATCGGGTATTTGCGAATATGCAGGCGTGCCTGGACCGCTCCTCTGTGACCGCTCGAGAAGACTATGTTAACCTCCCACCCGTACAAGTTGGCACCTTCTCATTGCCACATTCTTCTGCCACCCAAATCGTGCTGATCCTCCAGCTGGCCCGTCATTTATTAACCCGAATGGGTGAGATCATAAAGGGTATAGGCCTCGATAAAGATGCCAACCAGGATATGGAAAACGATGGTCCTGTTGCTGAGAGCACAACAGGGGCCGAAAAGCTTCTCCTATTAAGCGCTCTGAATACTGTGAAGCCTCAAGAAGACGGTCTCATGAAGCGAATCACTAAATTGCGAAGTACTCTGATTGAACTGAACATCTTGTGACCGACAATAGCTTCCGATACACACATTCGTAATTATCTTTTTGTCTTCCTATGCCTGGTATGACAATTATTTCGGTGTCAGATTCACTTTGGTTCTTCCCATCCTTTCGGCCTTTCTTTGTCATCTCCGATCTGATCGGATAAATTGTAAGGCCTTGCTAAGATTTTGGCGGAATACAACGCAATGTGTCGTTGCCTGGTTAAACAGGCACCAACATGGCATGCCGAAGTCGCATCGGAAGCCAGGCCGAGCGTCCAGCCCCGCACTCGGCAGTCCGACAGCAGAACCGACAGTCTTCAGCACCATCAAACACCAGCATTAAGGGGTGTCGCTGTATTAAGCCTTCATCTGTGCGATTCACTTGTCTGTTTTCCATCGCCCAAACCGAAGCCATGGCAACCCTTCTCAAGAAACCACTAAAGCTCGCACTCATACAATTGGCCTCCGGTGTGTGCTTCCGTTCTATGCAAATACTTACAACCATGAACTGACACGTTAGATAAATAAGGAGCCGACAAGGCTGCGAACCTGAGCCATGTCCGCACCAAAGTTCTAGAAGCCGCCAAAGCTGGCGCCTCTCTGATCGTTCTTCCAGAATGCTTCAACTCGCCATACGGCACGCAATACTTTTCCAAATATGCCGAAACCCTTCTGCCATCGCCACCCACGAAAGAGCAGTCTCCTTCGTATCACACGCTATCAGAACTGGCTATTGAGGCAAAGTCATATCTCGTCGGAGGCAGTATTCCCGAACTAGAACCGGAGACTAAGAAATACTACAACACGTCCCTTGTGTTCTCGCCCACGGGCGCACTGATCGGCACCCATCGCAAGACCCATTTGTTCGATATTGATATCCCTGGAAAGATCACGTTCAAGGAGAGTGAAGTCCTCTCGCCAGGAAATAAGGTCACCATTATAAACCTGCCAGAGTACGGCAAGATCGGTCTCGCTATCTGCTACGATTTGCGATTCCCTGAATTGGCAATGATTGCTGCCCGCAAGGGTGCTTTCCTACTTCTTTACCCCGGTGCATTCAACACGACAACAGGGCCTATGCACTGGTCTCTTTTGGGACGTGCGCGAGCAATTGATAACCAGATCTACGTCGGCTTGTGCAGCCCTGCTAGAGACATCAATGCCACCTATCACGCGTATGGCCACAGCCTGATTGCTAGCCCGAACGCTGATATTCTTGGAGAGCTGGAGGAAAAGGAGGACATTGTCTATGCTGACTTGAATAACGAGGCCATCGAGGCCTCGAGGAAAGGCATTCCCGTGTATACGCAGCGTCGCTTTGACGTCTACCCCGATGTCAGCGAGGGGAAAGTTGTGATTGGGGAGTAGATGTATAATTTAGTCATCTCATACATAATCTCTAGACTTTTCCAAGAATTTTTCCCATAAATATTCTTCGTTTGTTACGAAAATTATGTGCATTCAAATGCGCACCAATCATATCGCGAGTAGAGTGCGGCGGGCTAGCGCATCACGTGATAGCCCAACCACCAATCAGATCTAGCATAGCCTAAGCGACGGCGGATCGCACTACGCTCGAACCCACACAAAATCGACGAACTTCTTTACGTTCCAAAGAGCATTTCTTCCGGCCGACGACGACACCAGACACGACAACCGGCACACTTAACACAGCCAGTCAGTTTTTGTCCCTTGATTCTCTGTGTCTTTTGACAAATCTAACTCGCATCAATCCTCTAGAAATGTCGAGCACCACCAAGGGAAAGAAGAGCGGCCGCTCCGCCATCGCCGACGTTGTGTCGCGCGAGTACACCATCCACCTGCACAAGAGGGTATGTTGAAAGAATACACCCTGTTTTTTGAGCTCATTTACCCCTCCTTGGTTTGCAATCGACCAGCAATATGTCTACTCCGTCGGCTCGTCCCGCGATCATGGTCATGGAAATCGTCGAAGCGTTTTGAATTGTCGAAATCCAAGAGTCTTCACACCTTCGCCGAAATCAATGAACGAATGACGAACTGGGGCGAACCGGAGGGAGGAACACAGACATATTTGATTCATATGAGATGATGGACAGAGAACAACGTTGCAAAGAGCGCAGTCTCTTTACAGTCGGAAAAACACACCCACATTCAGCAAATTAGTTTGATGAAGTCCACCTCTATGGCCTGGTTGCATTGCAGCCGAAATCCCAATCTTTTTAATTTTTTTCTTGCAAAAAATCAAAAAAGGCATTTTGGACGGAAGACTAATTTTTTTCTTTTGCCTCGTTAAAAGGTGCACGGTGTTTCCTTCAAGAAGCGTGCTCCCCGCGCTGTCAAGGAGATCCGCGCCTTCGCCGAGCAGGCTATGGTAAGTCTATCTCTATTCCCGCTTCCCCGCAGACAACGATGAGCGTTCTAACGCAAAGTTTCTACCAGGGCACCAAGGACGTCCGCCTCGACCCCCAGCTGAACAAGAAGGTCTGGGAAGCCGGTATCAAGGGTGTTCCTTACCGTCTCCGTGTCCGCATCAGCCGCAAGCGTAACGACGAGGAGGGCGCCAAGGAGAAGCTGTACTCTTACGTCCAGGCCGTCAACGTCAAGGACGCCAAGGGACTCAACACCACTGTTGTCGAGGACGCATAAATCATGTGATGTGTGCTGTTTCGCTGTTTGTTTCTCTTTCGTGAATGGAAATGCATACGGTGTTGTTCTATATTTGAGTCATGGCGTGGGAAACCCTTTTTAATTCCTCTTTCAAAACCCAAGAGGGAAAAAATCATTGCAATGGATTCTTCCAGGCATATTTTGTGCTAGTAGTTCTCTTCGAGGACGAAGCCGGTCGTCTAAGGACATAGCACGACGACGATAAAACCAAAAATGAAACGAATCACAAAAATTTTAAAATTCATCATATCTCCTCCGTACTAGGTAGTTAAGATGGACGATGTGTTGGCCTATTCTATTCGCTCGTTCCGTACCTACATTAGCTAAGTCATGTTGCATCAGGCTACAGGCATGTAGATGTTTAGATCGCGAAGTACAGGCCATCGAAAAGAATCGCATTTGAGGCTAGACTAGATAGTTGTCTAGATATGAATTGTGATTGACAGCAAAAAAGAAAAAAAAATCTCATCCACTAATGCAAAACAAGAATTCTTTCTTAGAATACATGAAACCAGGAGATCCCAATGAAAGAATGAAAATGAAAATGAAAATGAAAATGAAAATAAAACACAATTCGCTTTTCTCTCTGCAAAATGGTCAAGAAATTAATAATTGATACAAGGTTCATACACATTGACGAGGTTGGCCGGGCATTAGTTATTTGGGCAAAGAATCCTTAGCGGATTTCAAGGCGCCCTCAACTTCCGCAGTGACTTCTTTCTTGAAGCGAAGACCCCATAGATCCACACCAGAGCCATCCGCGCGAGGGACAAGGAATTGGCAACTGCCGGGCGCCACTTTGTAGTCGATGGCACGATTGATAGAAGTGTTGAGGACAGCCCTGCCACTGGGCTCTGCACGCAAAATGATGCGAGCTTTCTTTGTTTCTTTATTCACGAGCAAACGCAGTTGACCAACACCCTGTGTTTCCCAGGCCTTTTCTGTCTTGCCGTCAGACTGCTTCTCCACAAATTTCATTGCGCGGGAACGGCCTTCGTAAAGACACTCCTCATCTTCTTCTCCCGCGTTAGACATCAAGTTCAGCTGAGAATCCTTGTAGGTTTCAGTGTCGGTATCGTCCGCATTCGAATCAGATGTGACACTAGTGGTGGTCGTTCCTCCATGGTTGGAAAGCAGGTGGGTAGCTGGGTTGGAGCTGATGGAGCTGAATGGGTTCAAGGTTGATGGTTGCGATCCTGTTTATATCAAAGTTAATGCTTGGTCATCTTGTAGAATACATTCGTTTTCAACTTACCTCCAAAGATGTTCGATGTTTTTGGAGTAGATGTCGAACTGAACAATGAGGGCGTATTGCTTGGGGCAGCAAACAAATTGTTGGAAGTAGCTTGACCAAAGAGAGGTTTCGGCTGAGGAGTCTCCGGCTTGTCCTCATCTGAGCTGACGTGGACTGGTGTTCCGTCAGGTTTGGTGATACGTCCGAACAGACTGGTGGCTGACTTGGACTCGGCGGCCTTCTCGGTTTCAGAAACAGTTTTCTTGGCTCGTTTCTTTAGTTGCCCCGTGATATCATCATCAGAGGATTCGCCAGCATCGGAATTCGTATTGGAATTTGTAAGATGACCAAAAATGTTGCTTGCAGCGAACGAAGGTGTCGCTGGTTTGCTGTCAAAAATGGAAGATGAAGCTGCGTTGGCCTGAGGAAGGACAGGAGCTGCTTTGGGGGCTGGCTTCTCAGGCTGGGGTTCCGCATCAGAGTCACTGCTATCCTCGTCTGAGTCGTCATCTTTGGCTTTCTGAACAAACTGACTCATGAAGTTTTGACCAGAAGCACCGAATTTGGGAACATCGATGTTGACCTTGGGGGTCTCTGTGGAAGACTTCTTGAAGCTTCCCTTGCCGAACTGGCCAGCAAAGTTCTGACCAGCAAGGGTACCAAAATTGGGGACCTGGAAAGCTGGCTTTGCAGCAGGCTCGGGAGCTTGCTTCTGAGGTGATGCTGGACGAGGCGTCTCCGTTTCGGGGGGAACGCTTGGTTTCAACCCGAACACACTAGAGCTGCCGGGGGCGGTGGTAGATTGCTTCGGGGCGTTGTCCTTTGAGCCAGACGAGAATGAGCTTGCAAAAATGCTAGATGTCTCGGATTTTCCAGCTGCACTTTGCTGGGTTGTAGCAGGGCGCACGTGAGGCTGAGCCTTACGTTTGGCGACTGAACCGTCTTCAAGATCCTCAGATGGCTTTCGTTTGCTTGTTGAAGAGGCCATGGGAGAATAAGATGGAAGCTCCGGCTCAGCAAGGGCTTCTTGGGCTTTCGATTTCTTGGCAACTGGTCGTTGAGCTGGAGACTCGATGCCATGGGTATCGTCGAGCTTGCGTTTGCCTGGTTTATTGAGAAGTGAACCAACAGGTGCGTTGATGGCCTTTCGAAGACGAACGTAGTGGAGAATGACAGCGTCCATGCTCTGTGTTTCAGGATCATATGTAGCTATAAGTTCTTTGAAACCACGATTCAAGTCGCGAATTTGGGATAACTTGGTGGAATCCATAGTCTCCCAATAAGTCAACTCGGGAGGTGCTTGGGCTGCAGGTTTTGCAGCAAGACCCTGATCCATGATTGTGCCTCCCAACCTCTGACTAGGAGTCTGTTCAGTTGTAAGCGGAGTCTTGACTTCAGCTGGTTTAGAAATCCCTGCAAATAATGACTGGGAGGAAGTCGAGGCAGCTGCAGGAGCCGATGTTGCAGGGGTCGATGTTGCAGGAGCCGCAGTTGCAGCTGGCTTAGAAGTTCCTGCAAATAATGACTGCGAAGTCGAAGTTGTTGCAGGGGCAAGAGCTGCAGTAGTGGCTGGTTTGGAAGTTCCTGGGAACAAAGACTGGAAAGGATTGGAAGAAGTCGAAGTGGTGGAAGCAGTGATAGGAGCAGCAGTGGGTGCAAAGACAGAACTAGCCGCAACGCCGTTAGGTGTAACGCTTCTCGACTGTTGTTGACCAAAAAGATTGCTGGAACTTCCCAAACCTGAAGCAGGAGGGTTGGCGGCTGTTGTGGGCGTGGAAGAAGCAAAAAGTGAAGGTGCAGATGTCTGCGCGGCTTTTTGGCCAAAAAGCGAAGACGCAGTTGACGCCTGTTCGCTTGCCTTTGGTTTACCGTCAGGGGAAGTGCTCATGTCATCAACATCGTTGGTAACCCCGAAAAGAGGCTTTTGAGTTGTGGGAGCAGCAGGCTGGCCAAAATTGAAAACGTTGGTTGAGGCAGTTGAAGGTGCAGGGGCGCTGGACTTGTTTGGTGTAGACGGGGCAAACAATGAACCGCCTTCAGTTTTACTTGTAGCAGTAGCAGGTTGCCCAAACAAAGATGCCCCACCAGTTGTGGCGGTAGAGGGCGTTGTCTGGCCAAACAAATTTGTCACACCGGCGGTAGCTGGTTTAGGTTGGAACAATGATGGACCGGAAGAAGTGGTGGTAGATGACTGGCCAAATAAAGAAGCGCCGTTGGCAGTCGAGGCAGCACCAGATGGTGCATTAGCAGATGTTTGGCCGAACATGTTTGCACCGCCCGTCGTAGTCGCTGGGGGATTTTGTCCAAAAAGCGACGATCCTCCTGTTGCTGTTGCTGCCGGCTTTGGCTGGAAAATGGAAGAAGATGGAGCAGCAGAAGTGGATGACTGGCCGAACATCGAAGGAGCGGTGGTTACTGCGGCAGGCTGTGAAGTTGTTGTGGGAGCAATCGAGGTTGCCTGTGCGAAGGGATTTGGAGCACTAGTGCTTGCAGAAGTAGACTGTCCAAACAAGGTTGAACTGCTCGATGTGGGTTTGGATTGGAAACCAGAGCCAGAAGTAGGGGCAGTGGTAGTCGACTGACCAAACAAGCCAGAGCCAGTGCCTGCTGGCTGACCAAAAAGGCCTTGGCTTGAATTCTGTGAAGACATCGTGCTTTGTGGAAGAGCTTGACTTTGGACACCGAACAAATTGCTTGTCTGAGGTTGGGTCTGAGTCTGAGGTTGTGATGCGCCGTTCAAGTTGGCAAATGGATTGTTGGAAGCAGAGAAACCACCAAAGCTGAAGTTAGAAGAACCGCTGCCAGCTCCAAAGGAGATGCCCTGTGAACCGTTCTGAGTGGCACTCGAAGCTCCTGCTCCAGGAAAGCTCTGGGACTGTCCGAACGAAAAGCCGTTGGAAGCTGCAGAATTTGTGGAAGGTGCCGCGACTGCAGGGTTGCTTTCACCAAACGAGAAAGCTGTTTGAGGAGCAGACGGTGTTGATGGCTTGGCTCGACGTCTGTTGAGTTCTTTGATCCTGTACGGAGAATGTGAGTATCGAGCCATGAGTGGTTTTCAAAGAGTATTTTTGGTGGCAAGTGCAGCAAAAAAGCGTTGTGAGGAAGAGACAAAGAGGGCAAAACGAGTGACTCGAATTCGTCTGAAGGAAGATGTTGGTTGCAAAGGGAAGCAAGTGGCAAGAGAAAGAAGTAGGAGGTTTATAAAGGACCGCGAACAATAGGAATAATGCAGCTGTCGAGGCTCATTGACGAAACAATAGGCAACGAGCGAGAGTAAGAGACAATAAGAGGACAATAAAGGTTTCAGAATGGCAGTCACATGTCCTTGAATGGGGTAAAGCAGCAACAATCAATAGCAGGCAAATCTATTCACTTACTTTCTGCTGGCCATCTGAGCGGCCGTCGCCCGCTGAGGCGTATCATTTGGAGTGCTCGACATGCTGAAGTCGACCCCGGCAGACCTGTCAGCGTGCGGGCCTGGAAGGAGGCGTTTAGACATCAACAAAGAGTCGTCCTGCTCCAAGTATCCTTACTCCTCCGCGAACCAAGGGACGACGTCCCTTTGATAAGAAGCTAGTCACCAAAGCAGTACCGACACCGCCCAACTGGTGAATACTTTTTGGCTTTCCTCCCCTCCTTTATTTTTTTCTTCTCCAGTCCTAGCTATCGAGTTTTTCGCATACGACACAGAAGCGACGCAGGGCAATATTTCAATAACACCCGGTTCGTTTTGGTATAATCCCGTTCGAAGACTCGAATAATCGCCAAAATAGCATGGAATCGCAATCTTATACTCTCGTTTCGATGCACGCGCGAAATGAGGAAAACACGTCCGTCGCAAGAGCTATGCTGTCATTAAAAAAATAAACAATAAAATACGCTGACCTCGCCTCAAAAGAAAGCGGGCAAGTCACGAAAATATTTATGAAGAAACTCGTGTCCGACACGACGACTATATATGATTGTCGAGGGAGGGTGGACGCATCGACTGGCGCGGTCGAGCTGCTGGTGGCGATGGGCGTGGAAAGCTCTCGCGTAAACGCCGGGGGATCAAGCGGAACGACGCAAAGAAACTCGGTAAACCGAAATGAAATATTCGATTCGATAGTCTTTGCTTCCGGGCCCCAATCGTAGCGTGAACCGCAATGGGCGCTGCTCGAGGGAAGGAGTATAGGCAGTCGGTCTATACGATTACGGAGTGACTTTTTTTTTCCCGCGACTCTCGACCGTCGGGGGCGAAGAAGGGCGGGTCACGTGCTGCCGCTCCTACTGGCTGGCATCCACGCTCTCTCTGCATGCATCAGCTTGCAGCTCTCTATTTTCTGCATGCTGCGATGCCAGCAAGCATCACCACTGACACGGCTTAGCAGTTCGTCTCTTGCAGGCCGCCATATCTATCTTTTCATCCGATCGTAAAAGACCGGAATTTGCCTACTATTCGATCGTCTACTCGGGACCCCTGCAGCCCTGCTAAATGAAAACCAGGCATTTTGAATGCAATCATCGTTAGAATCGTGAGCTGGGCGACCATTACCTAGCAACTGTTAGAACTAGTCTCAATAGTTTAAAACAATAATAATAATAATAAAAAATAGGTAAGACATGCATTTTCCCATATCTTCTCTCTTCGGTCTAGTCCGAACTCCGGCAGGTACAAATCAAATATATATCCTGGTCGTTTCCAAGGTTCCGACTCCCGAAAGCCCAGGCCCCCTTATTTACCTAGGTACGTGCCAGGCAACAACCTTCAAAACCATTTAAAACACAGCCTTGGAAGCTCTGAAGGAATAGCTAGCAACTGAATTGCCCACCTGGGCAGATGACCTGTGTGTAGGCATCATGAGCGCGGAACCAGCAAAGTTGCGCCCGCTAGGTGAGTTATTTCAGCAAACCGCATCGCTGCTAATGGGCCAATCTGACGTGCATCGCAGGCAACTTGGAGAAATGGCATGCTTTGCGACATCACTTGCGCCACTATACTAGCATTGGGCTGACTGCAACGTATCGCCTGCCACCGACCGAGGGCCGATCTCTCAAAGATGACATCTATCGCGCCTGTGAGGTGGTCATCCAACAACATCCGAGTCTGTCGGCCAATGTGGTCTTCGAGGAAATCAATAAGCCCTATTATGTTCGTCTGCCGGAAATTGATCTTGACAAATGCATTACATTCCAAAGTTGGCAACCCGAGTCATCTGAGTCTGGGGACGCGGAACTCGACGAGTTATTCCAGAAATATCACAATACCTTCTTTGACTCAGGTGCACCTCTCTGGAAACTCTGTGTACTAGAGAATCCATCAACTCCCGAAACTTTTACGGCAACCTTCGTTTATAATCACGGGATTGGTGATGGTACTTCGGGGAAAGTCTTCCACGCCGCTTTCGCACAGGCCTTAGACCATGTTCTCCAGGCGCCACCTCAATCGGACGTGAATAGTATATTGACTCCTCCTACGGATCCTTTACCGGCAATGTTGGAGGATGAGCTTGATCTCACTCTTCCCCCCTGGTTCATTGTGAAGGAACTATACAGATCCAAATTCCCTTCACACAAAGATTCAGTGTGGACTGGCGCACCAGTAGAAAAGATACAGAGGGCCCCTGTTAACAGGGTGAAGCATGTTGTGCTTCCAGAAACAACCACTACTAACCTTCGAAAGACCTGCTCGGCCAACGGCACAACGATTACAGCATTCCTACAAATACTTGTTGCCCGTCTACTGTTCAAGCAAGTTGATACCAAGTTTACACGAATAGTATTTCAGGGCAGCATATCCCCGCGGAAATGGATGAAAAATCCTTCGAGCGAAAATCTCATCGGAGATTGGGTCCTTGATTATTCAGAAGAATACCTTCGCAATGCTCTAGAAGGAGAAGCTTTCCCGTGGCACCAGACAAAAGCTGCCAAAAAAACACTCTCAGACAAAGTGGCACTGAAAGGCAAAAACAAATTTGTTGGCCTTTTGAGATTTGTTTCGAATCCTGAGGAAGAAGTGTGGAAGCCTCGACTAGGGAAGCCGCGCAGCGACTCGTTTGAAATCTCCAACCTGGGGGCTGTCAATACCGATGACTCCTCTGCGG
This sequence comes from Penicillium sp. OUCMDZ-019, assembly GCA_011750695.1. Taxonomy (NCBI): domain Eukaryota; kingdom Fungi; phylum Ascomycota; class Eurotiomycetes; order Eurotiales; family Aspergillaceae; genus Penicillium; species Penicillium sp. OUCMDZ-019. Next base: position 102,501 of record WTTZ01000079.1, on the reverse strand, counting down.
TGTCAATTGAGCGAATGATTTTCTCTCAAAGTACTTGCGACGATGGCACTCCAATCGTTTTGAGTACTATCACCGGTGGCGACGGTTGTATGACTCTCACTTACAGCTGGCAGGACAGTGTTGTTGAGCCTTCGTTTGTGGAATCACTGATAAGTGGAGTAGAGCAGGAGATTTCTAGACTCTCTTCTTCTTAGATTACTGCTTGAGAATATTTTGTATATATGTGCACATAAATAGATAATGTGTAATGCATAATAATCATAAAAATAATGCCGTCTGTTGTTAACCTGGATGTAACCAATCACCGTATCGGAACCACGTGCCAAGGTTGCATGGTTGCCCCACCTCAAAAATTAGGTGAGGCTGAAGCTTCGTGGTTTCCATGGACAGTCAAACACTCTAAACGGACGACCGCAATTTTATACCTGAGCCCGTGGACGATTCCCCAATGGGATCCAAGACTTTCGAAGGAGACAATCACCACGAGGATGGTAAGTACCTTGCAACGGGCATCGAAACCCCACCCAATCCAAGTGTTTGATTGCTAACTGGTACGCACCAGCCACCAATGCTGTTTCGACCAAATCGAATGCAGTTGGCGGCAAGCCTCGTGGGGCAAACATGCTGGAAGACGGCGACGGCGAATTTGGAAGTGACGACGACGAGGACGGCGATGGGCAGGATTCGTCCTTGGCCATGGTAAACCCCGGTGATGAAGGTGAGTTCTCAAGCCTGGCGTCACTAGTATGAGTTTAGTTCTTTTTCTAACATTTATCCATCATCAAAGCCAAGAAGGAAAAATCCAAAAAGAAGAAGCGAGGAGGCAAAAAGAAGAACAAGAAGAAGTCCGCTGCTGGTGTTCAGCAGCAGACTTCCCCTCCTCGCGTGCCGCTCTCTCAGCTCTTTCCGGAAGGGAAGTATCCACCAGGGCAGATCGTCGAGCCTCAGGACGACAATCTTCGCCGCACCACTGACGAGGAGCTCCGTTACCTTACGCGTGGTCTCATCGCAAATGAGGAAAACCTAAATGACTACCGCAAGGCGGCCGAGGCTCACCGTCAAGTCCGTCACTGGGTTCAGGATTCTATCAAACCCGGGCAGACTTTGATGGAAATAGCCAATGGGATCGATGATGCAGTGCGTGCATTGGTTGGTCACCAAGGACTAGAGCCAGGAGACAGTCTCAAGGCTGGGCTGGGCTTTCCGACTGGGTTGTCATTGAACAACTGTGCGGCTCATTTTACTCCCAACCCAGGCCAGAAGGACGTTGTCCTCAAGCACGACGATGTATTGAAAATCGATTACGGTGTACACGTGAATGGTTGGATCGTCGACAGCGCTTTTACCGTGACTTTTGACCCGGTCTATGACAACCTAGTAGCTGCGGTGAAAGATGCCACCAATACCGGCCTCAGGGTTTGTAACTGTATATCTAAATATAGTGAAATCTGCTAACTTAATTTGTTATGGTAGTGCGCTGGTGTCGACGCTCGAGTAAGCGACATTGGAGCCTCGATTCAGGAGGCCATGGAGAGCTACGAGGTCGAAATCAAAGGGAAAGTTTATCCGGTCAAATCAATTCGCAGCATCACGGGACACAACATCCTCCCGTACAGAATCCACGGAGGTAAATCAGTTCCTTTTGTCAAGAATAACGATCCCACGAAGATGGAAGAGGGCGAGGTGTTTGCCATTGAAACGTTTGGAAGTACCGGGCGAGGCTACCTTGTGGACGGCGTAAGTTTCTCTTCGCATTTTTCTTTAAAAGTGTAAAATTGGGAGAATCTAATCGCGAATTACATTCTAGCCTGGTGTATACGGCTACGGCAAAAACCCAGATGCGCCTTCGGTGAATCTTCCTCTTGCCTCGGCTCGTTCGCTCTTGAAAACAATCAATCAGAACTTCGGCACTCTCGTGTTCTGTCGCCGCTACCTTGACCGTCTCGGGCTCGACAAGTATCTTCTCGGGGTAAGTAATATGAACACATGAATCGCTATTGAAGTTCTGTGTCATTACTAATACTTTCTTTTTTCGTGTGCAGATGAATAGTCTTATCTCGAAGGGTATTGTTGAGGATTACTATCCGCTGAATGACATCGCTGGTTCTTATACTGCTCAGTTTGAACATGTAGGTTTTTTCTTTTCGAGTAATAGAGCAAGAAGTGGAATGACTGACACTGGGAAACAGACAATTCTGATCAAGGGATCCGGCAATGAAATCATCAGCCGTGGAGATGACTATTAACCGTCTTTCTATCATCGCGTTTATTGAACTCACCGCAGTCATTCGCTTAACATGTTCATACTGCCATTCCATCACCGCGTCCACGACGATTGACACAATGCGTCGTTGATTGATGTGAAATTGCAGCTGTCTGGGGCAGGTTTTGACCACCATGCTTCTTGGAAGCAAGCCAACTTTTGACATTCGTTTACTCTACGGGTCAAGAACACTCGTAGATATATAGCTTAAATTTTTAACTAGTCAATCGCTTAAATCTAAAGAATATGCACTATTCGATCCATCATTTGCCACTTCCAGACATGCAATGCCAAAGAATCTGGCTCCAACGAGACAATATCGCGTTGGTTGTGGGTAGCCCCGGTACTTAGGTATACTACAAAGCATTCAGGGAACTCCCAGCAGGGTAATGTTCTAAGTTACTAGCAAAATATGAAGCATCGAGGAAATTCCTAACAAGGTTATGTTCCAAGTTAAGCAAAAGAGGAATATTGGATCCAGTATTAGGGTTAGGGCTGATAGAGCTTGCAACTCCGAACGCCGACTCCGCCGTCGGACCCAATTTTGAACTCCGACCCCATTCGAACGCCGACTTCATGTCTACTTCCTCTCAACCTACACATCTACACCCAATCGCCTTACTGTTTGTGATTCCGAAGTACCACAGACTCCGAAAGATTTATATTTTTAGACGTCTGAGCAAGGATGTCTACTAGAAGACGCAATGGCCAGTTGTCCTCGTGCGAGCCATGCCGAAAGATGAAGCTCCGCTGCGACCATACACTCCCAGTCTGTGGACGGTGCAGCCAAAAGGGCCAAAGCGATAAATGCATATACCACCCAGCACCTTTGACTCACCTGCAGCCAGTGGGCAATGCAGGCTCTGATTCGTTGCCATCAAAGAAAAGAAAATACCAGCCTTCGTTCTTGACAAAGAAGGGCTCGACAAGCTTCCTTGAACAGTATCGCATACCCACGACGGCTGCTAGTCCGACTGGAAGCGAGGCTAGACAGAACTCGAGTGTAGAAGAAGACAAGGCGAAACGACCAAAAAGACTTGCCTCTTCTTCGACCGGGTTCCTCGGACCGTCTAGTTATTGGTCGGCATTCGAAGAGCCTGAAGAGAGCAACCGCTTTCTAACTCCGAAGCCCGTTTCATCGTCAGAACAGACGGATATACATGCGGATCCAGAAGAAGACATGGAATCAACCACTGTGGATCTAGAACAGATTGAGTATGGAGCAAGAATCTTAACTTTGTTAGATGATCTGCCTTTGTTTCAGAACTTGCTGGACTTCCGAAACCAACATTCCCGGCCGTGGATATTTGGGGAAATGGTGACGAAGGGTGTTTTTGCGTCGTTGTTTGCCTCGCGCGATAAATGGATGCCGCATGGCACCAAGACCAAGAATCAAAAGAGCAGATTACGAGCCTGGTCAAAACATATATTTGATAATTGTGCGAACACTGTGAGCAGTCATCGGGACATGACAGCATCCGAGTATTTCGCTGCTGTAACTATGAGATGGGACACTATCGGATTAATGTTCTCCTGGGTTGGTATTACGACGATGCTGATTCCAGAGGGCCACGAGTTCTTACGGCTAGAAAATGGGGTAGCCGTGGATAAGCACGAGCTCAGGATGCTTGCGCTTGAAGTTTCGGAAACTTGCCTGGGCTTCTGTGACAAACTTGGCGCTATGAGTGACTTTGTTTCGTGGCTCCTGCTTCAACATACCGTGTTGCTTATAGAGACATTTGGTGATAGTGGTACGTATGCTGTTTTCCCCTATTCTTTTTCATCTCACTTACGGTCCGTTCTAGACTACAGACCATGGCGCAAATTAGGAGAACTCACCACTGTGATTTTCGCTCTTGGTTTGCATCGTCCTAAATCAAATGACCCCAGTGTGCCGCTGTTTTTGGTAGAGGTACGAAGACGCGTGATGACTGGTGCTTTTCTGCTAGATAAGCAGCTTGCCACACTCCTTGGTCGGCCACCACGCATTACTTGGCAATACTGTGATCTCCAGATGCCTTTGGACCTGCCCTATGACGACATCTTCCTGGCATCTGATGCAAAAGATGAAGAAAACTTGATGAAAAGAATTGGTCCTGACGGCTGGAATATCGAAGGAAAGTTTAATACCGGTTCCCAGGCGAGACTGTACCTGATGTTCGCTATAATACGAGAGAAAATTCTTGCGCTATCGCTGTCGCCCCATCTAGACGACATGGCTCGGAAGATATCGTAAAGTTTTCCTGCAAAAAAGTTATTTGCGGGAAAGAATACGACTAATTTTGTTTTTAATAGGGAAACATGCGCTGAACACGATCGACTCCGGGCAACCCTACCAGAGGCACTTAAATGGGTACCCACTGGTGGTTGCCAAATGACAGACCCAGACGAGGAGTTCCTGGCACACTTTCACCTTGAATTCCTCAACAATGACTTCATTCTCAATCGCGTCCTGGTTAAGGAAACAGGTACCGGCAAAGATAAGCTCTTGAAGGTAGCCCGAGAGATGTTGACTGCGTTGTTGGCGCTTGTCTCGCGAACGAGGATGCATTCTCGTTATGAATCTATTTGGGTCGTAAGTTTGATCAAACAACAAAATTCTTTTTCAGTTGACTGAATTTTATTCAGCTATGCTTTATTGGTCTTCCTTGCGCGGGCGTACTTGCTCAAGAGCTTCTCCGGCGACTGCAGTCGCAGTCTGTTTCTTCAACTTTTGATGCGACGCCCTTTCCCCGTTCTGAAGTCATTCAGAACCTAAGCGTATTTGCGTCGCATCTAAACGCTTTGTTGAATGACCGCGACGGGAACCACGATATTGCATTGAAGGGGCTACATGCGATTCGCAATGTTCTTGACCATGTGCTTTCCGGTGATCATGATAGACATAATCATAATAATAACAACAGCAACAATAATGGCCAGAATACTTATGCTGATAGCCAGGATAGGCCTACAGCTCTGCCTCCCCCGATGGTGGGTGATGAGCATTTACTTGCTGCTGCAGGTATGCCTGATGGTATGGCTGCTACCAACACTATCGGATTGGCCCCTCCTTCTGATGCCCCGGGGTGGTTTATGGATGATACGAATGGGATGGAGTTTATGACATGGTTAGATAAATTGGACTGGGGGCAGGATTCGCTATTGAATTATGGCTAGATCGTTGCTCTTGGAGTTGTATAAAGCAGAGGAATCTCAATTATTGAAACATTGGGCTCTGAATGAACCAAACGCTAACCATGTATCTGTGTACATACGGTCAAGAAATACAAAAAGTACAGACAGTTATGGCCCCAGGGAGGTCTATGGAAGCGTCCACGTGAAAGCCAAGCCGTACTTGGAAATTTCCTAGGGTTAGGGCTAGTGCCGTATGCGCACCGGGGAGAGATATTTCCAAGCTTCGTGGCATTGCTTCATCGCAACACTTTCCCTTGAAATGATTGGCTTTGGGGCTTCTAAAGGATAAGCTTCGTACATGGCGCCCGCAGTAGATGCATTAGCCACTTGTCATCTACGAGTCTGCAATCACAGGGTTGCACGCAGCTCAACTAGCTCGCACATGGCGTGATGGTCAAGTTAGATGTATACGCATGTATTAATTTCCGCAGCACAGAGAGCGTCCCTATTTTTAACTGCAGAAGCCGGAGATATAGGTTTCAATTTGTTTCGTACCGTTGCAGCAGATATTTTGACCCCCAAACAGTAGCATCAAGCCTCAAGCCTATCAAGGGCCAAGTGGGGCCTGAGGCATGCAGGCCAAGATCCTCGAAAATTCTAAACGCTTGGATTTAAGCTACGACGTGCATCGTCATTGACTGTCTGTACTCCATAGTTTTGCATTTCCAAGGTTCTGCTCTGCATGGTTGTACTCACTAAAAGCTGCTTGCTTACTTGCAGCGAACTGCTGTGCGCTGCTCTGCAACCCTGGCTGCACATGATTTGAGATATAACTGTCTGTGACTCGAGCGCACCAATCCATGCGAGCAAAACCGACAGGGATTGTTTGTTATAGACTACGGAGTAAGTAGCTTGTTACAAATTATACATAGAAATATTAGCACTTACATATAACCATAGTTACACTAAGTTGTTATTAACCCTCGACATATATCACACGCACTCTTCCTGGTACTACCATATGCATACTATGGCGTACCCATCTATACGAGAGCCGAGAGTAGAGTCGAGACAGGTCAGTTCTTGCTCGCTGCTCGATTGGGACTGCGATCGACAGCATTAGTTCTTTTATTTTAGATCGACCGGGGCATGACCGCCGATCGACTAGTATCAGGAGTGCATGTTTCTGCAGTCCGGAGGCATATATTGCCATATACTCCGCAGTGATCGGTCATGCGGCGGTTTTTGAGGACATAATGAGTACTGCCTTGATGCCCCCCTCGTACGGACACTCAGGCTCGCCGAGTCGCAGTATGTTATTGGGATCTGCTGCTAGGCGGACTGAGGTTGCAGAGGACGCGATGACGGCCTAAAGACTAAGGCTGCACAATCACATGTGGAGTGCCCCTGGCGCTAACCCAACCCGGCATGGCGTCCACCTGACATATCGCCCGATTTGCCTGAGGCCGCCGACAATTCTCCACTCGCGAATCTCTTAGTTTTGGCTATTGTTTTAGGGGGTGTAACTGTACGAACAACATGCACTCATGCAGTTAGACTGTCGCTACGATGAAGCAACCGCAAATGAAACGTCAAACGGCTCATGCAGAGGGCCATCAGCGGCTTGCGTGTTTCCCCGTGTGAACAGAACACTTCCTGCCCCGGCCCTCTTATGGCTGGAGCAATGACTCCAATATCTTCATGCAATCACGTCGCTAGCGCCAGCTGACCTATGCAAATGACGAATGGCATATGGCTTTAATTCTCCACATATAGCTAGGATCTGGTGGCATTTCGAAAGCAACCTTGCGACGTGCTAGGCGGATCTCGATAGCGGCATGGCTCTGAAGAGAGACATACAAAAGGTCCCTCTCTCCTCCCTCCCCCCGGGGGCCGAGGGAGTTTGTCAACCATAACCACATTCCTTTTTTTGCATCTCGCCTTTACACTCCTTGAGGCTGCGGCGAAAATGCGCTGGTCTTCCGCTCTTTTTCCGGCCCTGCTCGTCGCTGGCGCGAGCGCCGTACCCCATTCTAAGAAACCTACTCCGTCGTCCTCGGTAGCGGTTTCTTCTGCTGCTGCCATTGTCGCTGGCGCCGCTGCTACTGTGGCCGATCCTACATACTGGCTGGCCGATATCACTCACCAGGGACTCGCTCCTTATGCCACTAGCGGCTACTCTGTCTTCCGTAACGTCAAGGACTATGGTGCAGCCGGTAAGCCATGCCAGATTACTATCAATTGGATAGCCACTAAACTCGTTTAAAAATATAGGAGATGGTACTACCGATGATACTGCAGCTATTCAGGCAGCCATCAGCGATGGTGGTCGGGACAGCCCCTCAAGCGAGGAAACAAGCACCATCACACCCGCCATTGTCTATTTCCCCGCAGGCACATACGTGATTTCAGCGCCTATCATTGACTACTACTGGACCCAACTTATTGGAAACCCTAACAGCCCAGCCATCCTCCAGGCTACAGCCGCCTTCACAGGAATTGGTTTGATTGACGGTGACGAATACCAAAGTGACGGTGATGAGGGCTGGACTTCAACCGACGTTTTCTTTCGTCAAATCCGCAACCTCGTTATTGACATGACCAACATTCCAGGCACCACTGCCGCTACTGGTATCCATTGGCCAACCGCCCAGGCTACCAGCATCCAAAACGTGGTCATCAACCTGAGCTCTGAATCTGGCACGCAGCATCAGGGTGTTTTCATTGAAGACGGTATGCAATTATGATACAAACAGTGTTTACAAGATCACATGAACCAGCTAACAATAGGCTTGTGTAGGTTCTGCTGGGTTCCTCGGTGATGTGATTGTCAATGGCGGTCTGTATGGTCTCAACGTTGGCAACCAACAGTTTACTTTCCGCAACGTTACAGTCAACAATGCCGTAACCGGTGTCAGCCAAATCTGGGACTGGGGTTGGACCTATGTTGGCCTTACCCTTAACAACTGTACTGTTGGTCTTGCATTCCAGGGCAGTGAAACAGCCGCAGAGGTCGGAGGAGTCACTATCCTCGACAGCACCATTACCAACGTGGAAACCTTTGTCAACGTTACTTGGAGTACCACCGCCACCCCTGCTGGTGCAAACGGCTTGATCCTTGAAAACATCGTTTTGGACACCGTCCCTACTGCCGTTGCCGGGCCTGATGGCGTGGATCTGGAGGGAGGTTCTACTACTATTGCAGGCTGGGGCTTGGGCCACGAGTACACTCCTACTGGACCAAGCACTCTTTCCGGAACCTACTCCCCTGTTTCCCGACCAACCGGTCTTGTTGCTTCTGGCAGTACTAACTACTACACCAAGTCTAAGCCACAGTACGAGGCTTACACTACCAGTGAAGTGGTCAGTGTCCGTAGTGCCGGTGCTGCTGGTGACGGAACCACCGATGACACGGATGCTATCAACGATGCTCTCACCTCCGCCGCTGCCAGTGGTTCGATTCTGTTCTTCGACTACGGTATCTACCTGGTCTCCGACACCATTTACATACCTCCCGGCTCTAAGGTTGTTGGAGAAAGTTACCCAATCATTGCCGCCAGTGGTGATGCCTTCTCTGATATCAGCAACCCTTACCCTGTCGTTCAAGTTGGTAAGAGCGGTGACACGGGTACTATCGAATGGTCTGACATGCGTGTCGGCACCATCGGTGGCACTGCCGGTGCTATTCTCATTGAATGGAACCTGAAGGGTGACCAGGGTTCGGGCATGTGGGACGTCCACACCATGACTGGTGGATGGGAAGGCTCTGACCTCCAGGTTGCCGATTGCCCAACTACTGCTTCTGTGTCATCCTCCTGTGAAGCCGGTTTCTTGGACGTTTATATCACTTCAAACGCCGAGAATGTCTACTTGGAGAACAACTGGTTCTGGACTGCCGACCACGACATTGACAGCGCGGATAACACGCAGCTGTCTATTTACACTGGCCGTGGTGTGCTCGTTGAGGGTAGCAACATTGAAATGTGAGTAATCTTGGAACAGTGTTAGATTTTGCCATTATCTGAAACTAATACTCTCTTCTCTTCTTAGGTGGGGTGTTGCATCTGAGCATCATGGACTTTACCAATTCCAATTCGATGGTGCCACTGATGTTGTTGGAGGCTTCTTCCAGACTGAAACCCCCTACTACCAGCCTAGCCCCGATGCCACATCGGGCCCCTACACGTCCAACACCACCTGGAACGACCCTGACTTCGGCACTTGCCTCGAGGGTAACTGTGATGCCCTTGGCTTGAGTGTCACTGGTGGTACCTCTAGCCTTACTATGTACGGAGTCGGCCTTTACAGCTTCTTCAACGAATACAGCACCACCTGCTCCGACGAGGGCGAATCCGAGGACTGCCAGAGCGAGATTTTCCGCATCACCGGCGACGTTTCTGGCTTGAAAATCTATGGCTACAACACTGTTGGAACGACCAACATGATCACCATCAACGGCAGCAGCGACGCGCTCTACTCTGACAACGTCAGCGTGTACCCTGACTCCATTGTTTTGTTTTCCTACGAATAGACGAGTAGATCGTCATTCTACGCAGACGAAACAAGGGACTGTCTGAGAGTGAAAAGGGGTACTGTTGACCAGGGCCTTAATAAAAACTTTCTGTCTTTCTTTATTTTTTACTTTATCTTCTGCGGTAACCATACTTGATGTCTTTCGCTTGTAAAATGTATCATTTAGTATATACTATGGTATGTAATGTGAAATTCTATATATAGTTTATTTATATCTGGTGTAGACGGATCCACCTAAATGGCTACAGGTTGATTACGAGTCAGTGAAGCGACAGTTTCGAGTTTCGTTTCGAGTTTCGACACCTCAGGCCTGTTGGGCAACCTGATTGGCCATTAAAAATTTGCGCATCGCGTCTCGTTGTGCATCCTCAAGAAGGGCTCGATTGGTCCAGATTCTTCTTTTTCTTTCTTCATTTCGGTCCTGCATTAGTTTGAAGATTGTTCACTAATGCAGGGGATAGTTCCTCCGTGAAACTATACTCCGTAACTTGTAAGCGACTTATTATAGTACGGAGTCGCCTATTTGCATGATTGACTTATTGGGCAACATCCATTATCGTCTAGGATAGAATCTGAGAAATGGCGTTTACTCACTCGCTGTCATCACCACTGCAGCTCGGTGAGTAATTGTTGAAAACTTGCTCTTGGATTTTTCTTTGGGGATCGTCCCCCTTACTTTTGATACATTTACTACGTAAGAAGTGACCGAATGGAAGAGATATTTGCTTTATATCTTGCTTATAGGGCATGCATCTTTTGAAAGTAGGAATTGCATGGATCGAAAACGTATTTTACGTTCTTCATCGTACGACGAGGGCTGGATACTGACAGTACTCAAGTTCATGATTTAGTGCCTTTGATCCATTATTTCTAGTTGTATGTCAGAAGTAACATGAATATTTCTTTCACTCCCTCAATTTTTTTTTTTTCAATGATTCTCCTTCCTATCCGGGTAATCGTTACACGATAACCCTAAAAGCATCGGCCAAACTTTCGCCCTCATCATGGAATGGTTTTGTGCCACGAAATTACCTAGAGATACCCTGCTGAACATACCAGAGCTCAAGACCCTGCGTCTTATGTCACAACATCGCTATACCAACATCGCGACATTTCTTCGAAACTAGGAAATCACTTAAAAAGCTGGCTCGTATGGAGCGCTGAAACGCATTGGCCATTACCACAGACCATGGAGTTTTAATATTTTTCTATAATCCAGTGAGTCTCCTTCACCGTTGCTTGGCCCTGCAGCGGGAAAGATCTGGACTTTGCGTTTACGTCTTACGCGCGACTGCTACGACTTCTGCTGCTCCAGCAGGCAAAAGGGCAAGGAGACTGTTTGGGAGCCAAAACATGGCAGCCAGGAGATGACCGATCTTGGTCAAGTAGAATCCCCTCCTTTCAATGCGGCAGTAAACGCCACAAATTGTTTGGTCTGTCCGCTCTGCAACTCTTGAAGATTGTTTGTGGCCAAGGCCCTGTCCACAGGTCCCCGGAGTGTCGTTGATTACGCTCTAGGATCTCTCCGTATTGCTATCGAGCAGGAGCCGCTGACGCTAGTGATACTGGTGTAATAGGATCTGGGAATCGAATATCCACACATGGAGAGTTCTCCCTTCAAAAGGAAGCATGGAAGTACCACTGCACCCGCCCCGGTATCATCATCATCGTTGTAGCAACACAAGAGACGAAAGGAAAGATGGACGAGATCGAAGAAGGAAGATTCCGATGAAGTTGCTTTATCATATCTGTTGCATCTGCTCCTGCGATGGTTTATGCGAAGAGCGACATCGAGGGAATCTTGGCTTGGCCAAACCAAGCAAGGCGCGTTAGAAGACGGAAGCGATGATCATATGAAGAAGTTGCTCGGGGCGGACTAAGGCAGGCCGGAGAGTCAGCGATGATGCGAGAGATACGACATTGAAAGCAGAGACAAATGACACGAGAAGTTAAGCTCATACATATCGTTGAGAGGTTGAAGAGAGAAAGAAAGGCAGCCTCGGCACCCAAGCGGAAGGCGGTAGGGCGATCACATGCCCGGGGCTCCCAACGGACGTCACACGTCTCCAACAAGTTGCAACCAACAAACCTCCTCCAGAAATTGCATCTCTCCGCTAAACTAGCTTTGCAGAGCTGATTCGGTCGATCTCTCTTTTCTTGCGGAGTACAAGTTACCTGCTAAAGCTAGGTGCGTTCCACAGCAGATCCCTTTGTTGTGCCGAGGTTGTTCTTGCTGGCATGCACCAGCACTCGTCTAGTTATAATAGCTGACAGCAGCCTCTCTCCATCCAGTTTGACCAGGATTAACCATTTTTCTCACGCACACAACAATAAACATGTCTTTCAAGGACGGTATGTGGAATTTCTGCCATCGGGCATGATGCGTTGCAACTTCGTTCTAATGTGACCGCGACATACAGACGCTTTCCCTGCCTCCGGCGCTTTCGACGCCATTCACCAGGCTCTGACCGCCAGCGAAGCCGAGCGCAAGGACGCTATCAAGAAGGGCGCCGGTCTCTACGCTTTCACTCTCACCAACACCGAAGGCAAGCAAGCTTCATGGCACATTGATCTCAAGAAGGAAGGAAAGGTTGGAACGGGAACTGGCGACAAGCCTGATGGTGAGCTGTCACCTTTTAATTTTTCAATCAATAGGACGACTAATTAACTGATGTGTCATATAGTTACCCTCGTTCTTTCCGACGCTGATTTCGCCAACCTCGTTTCCGGCAAGGCCAATCCGCAAAAGCTGTTCATGGGCGGAAAGCTCAAGATCAAGGGCAATGTTATGAAGGCCACCAAGCTAGACCCCATCCTCAAGAAAGCCCAAACAAAGGCCAAGCTTTAGATACGAGGAATCGTTACATATGTATATAATACCTAAACCAAACCTTCATGAATGAATTACCTAGCATCGTTTGTCGTTATTCTTGGATGAAGCCACTTAGAGGATAATATGGGTCATGCGCTGCTTATTTACAAGATTTATTTGTAAGATGATATGTACATGCTAAATGAACGTGGAGAAGTCGAAATGAGACAATGGTTCACGCCTATCGACCACCTTGGCCTCTTGGTACATTGTCCATATGCACTTGACGCGAGGAACTCTGTTCAGCCTCGTTGCCAGCACTGCTTAACAGCCTTTCCTCGTCATCTACAAGTTTCACGAAGCCATCAGCGCCGGCGAATGATGAATCGGTGCAATCGTATGGGACATGGCACTTGACGTCTGTCAAAGAAGGATAGTAGCGCCTGTATGTGAAATAGGCAACGATCGATCCGATCACTGCACCCGATGAGACGTCCCATACATCATGCCTGTAATCTTCGGTTCGGGATATGGCGATCATGATGGCACCTAGTGTGGGTGTAAAGGCGAGGAGGCAGCGGCCTAGATCAGCGCGCGGACGAAAGACGTGGAGTTGGCCGGCTAAAAAACTGTTATAACAGAGACCGAGTTAGCAAGTGCCCAAATTGTTACACACAAATGTTAATACGTACAGCGTCAGGAACCCCAGGCCAGCAAATGCAAAACTGCTATGTCCGCTGGGAAAGCTGCGCCATCCCTCTTGCAATATATGCTCATTTGACTGTGTGCACACGCTGAAAGTGACGAGTTTGTGCTGCGGCGTCCCACTTTCGGGCTGGCATCTGTCTATCAGATCCGGTCGCGGACGGCCGACGGCGTTCTTGATGATATCGGTTATGAATGGAGTAACGGTCACGGAAACAATGAGACCGAGGAGGCTGACATGGAACTTTGAAGCGGATGGTCGAGTAACGAGGCCCCATAGGAGGATCACTATGGCGGGGAATAGGGCTGAATATATGACTGACCATACTATATTCCATACACATTAGTGAGATGCCTGCCGTACATATTCAGGTAGATTCAAGGACGTACAAATAGGTACTCGTTCAACTTTGGCGAACGGAAATTGAATCGCCATGTTATCCAGGTAAAACATTCGATGGAACGGGGTGACAAATATTTGAATCTAATCAACCAGAGTTAAAGGTGTTCTTTTGTATGTTGAGTCAGCCAACACTCACCAGAATAAATCCTGTCGCAACAAATCCTAGAGCAACATAGTCGGAGGCATAAGACCGCAGCCAGAACCGGGCTATTGCTCCAAGAGCCCCAGGCTGATTAGAAAACGCCATGCTGTTTCGCGGGGGAGGGAATGGAGGCATGTTGTGAAGTCGCTGTTTCGGTGTTGGTTTTCACTCAGTTCTGCCGCACAGCAGGCATGGCAGTTGAAATATGCTTAGCACAATTGTGCTGTATAGTATTAAATGTCGAACAGCATGGTTGCTCTGCTTTGCAACAACACTTCAAGAAAACAGAAGGAGAAGCCACAGTCGGAGACATGGAAATAAACATGCCAAGACTCTAACTATCTCGTAGCCAATCACGGGAAAGATGATAGAGGCTAAACCTAACTGAGTAATAAATATACATCGCGTTAAAATATTTAAGTATCAAAATAGAATGAAATTTGCACTTCAATTTATGAAAACGAGATGTTCTCTAGTCTAGTGAACGCTTTACCATATTCGGTTAGAGAGTTTTCTACCATGCTTTTGCGCTTAGGACGCGCTCAAAGCAGCATGACGCAATTTGTGACACCCTAATTCGGACGCTGGCCGACTCTGACAGTGTGTGTCACTCTGTCCCTGTATGCAGCCATGCACTGCCATGCGTATACGACGCCGTCCCTGCCAAAGAACATTCTCGACGCTTTGGGCATGCCGTGCGAGACTAAACTCCCCGAGTGGAGGCGGTGGGTCCAGAATAGAGTTTCGCACAGGAAACCCGATTCGGATGGCCAAGCCTGGTGGCTGTCACCTTATTTTTGGTGAAGACACAAGTAAATGTTAGAAAAAAGGGTCTTGATCAGACAAATGAATCCGCCCTTTCATGTACCAGGGATTATGCCTCGCGTCGTCCCACCTCTTAAGAGCTGCGCCATGCCAATCGCTTGCTGCGCACCCGTGGCATTTCCGATTCCATTGAGTGTCTGCAGAACCCATTCTTTGGTGCCAGGCTCTGTGTTATTACTATTGCCCGCAATGAACAAAGGCCACAGTAGCCTAATAGCGCCTCCAAACCACGTCTCACCAGTTGAGAAGTGGTATGGAACGCTAGCACGAAGATCATCTACTGCTTGCTTGATGATGGCACGGGACCGAAGTATCGTCTGTAGACATTCCGGTGCCCTTTGTAGCTCCCACAAACGCAGTGACATGGCTATGATCATCTCACTGAGAACTATGCGCGTTTGACGATAGTGGTTCCACATGGACGCGATGTTGACATTGGCATATGCGTGATATCTGTCAACATGGATGGGAGAATTCTCCATGTAAGAACCCGGGGTTTCGATGGCGGTATACTGCCATGATGGACCCAGCGACATGGTCCATGCCATTAAATCGTCATCAATGCGAAGGGCCTTCCCGACCAACGAGTCTAGGTTCCCGAGAGGATCATGTTTCAAGTGCGCTCCATCAACATGAAGAGATAGATTGTCCAGCTCGATGAGTATGTCGTAGAGACCTTCAATCGGCCGTGTGTGTTCATCCCGCTTGGATCTTGCGATTTTTGATAATGCCGCTATCCTTGGTGACGTATGGGCCGAGGATCTGAAAAACACGGCGCTGATTGCCTACAACATGTAAGACTACAAGAAAAAAGTAAAGAAAGACAGAGAGAGACCTACATTTTGCAAACGCACAAGTGTAAACAACTCCAGCCCTGCGTTCGTGTTCAATTGCTCTATGCCTCGTAGCTCAAGCAGCTTCGTAGCACCTTGGACATGATTCTTCCAGCGACGCATCAGATCCGTGGCCTCGCACGTTATCATCTGGTACGCCGATTAGCAAATACCAATGTGCAGTTACGTAGTTAGAGAAATCTCACCTCATACGAGCTAAGCAATACCACAGCCCCCAAGGTGGAGTCGGATGTTGCCGAAATTGGGTCTCGTAGTGCCTCGTTGGTCGCACGCAGCGCATTGCTGTATTCTTCGGCCGCCAATTGCCATAGTTCATCCACTCTAGGCATCCTCGATATACTTGCCAGGCCCAGAGCCCTAATTGCGGCTTGAAGCGCAGCAGAAGGGTCTGCGGTCAGTAGGTCCGGCAAGAACGCAAGTAAGCCCTGGTTTTGGAGGGTGCCAACATGATAGGTGAATATGTAACACATGGCTCGATCATCTTTGGAGATGGGCGGAGGTGATAAGGACGACTGTTCCGCAGAAGTCGACTTGCGCGCGACAGCACGTCGGCCTTGGGCCTTGACAGTAACTTCCTCGGTCTGGTCCTGAATCCTCAGGATGTTGGGATCTCGATAGCCAGAGCACTCTTTTTTCACCCTCAAGCATTGAGAGCACGATGGCCGACGGCGATCACACTGTCCGGTCAGTTATTTGTCTGCCTGCGTCTCCTGGGGCACTCACGTACCGTCAGTCGTCTTTTGCGGCATAAAGCACAGCCCAGACCGGGCTTTCCTCGGTAAACCATATGGAGTACGAAGTAGCGCTAGCTAGCTTGTTAAGAAAGCTCAATGGGTTCCTAGAAGGGCAACGAGTTCGGACAGTGGGATTTGGGGTGTCTTTAAACTAGGGTGAAGGAGCTGGGCGTGCGGCACGTCAACTGGGCCTGAACACTAGCATGCCAGCTTGTCACAAAAGCAGTTAGCTTGGTGATCTTTATCCTCGTCTCGCCCAATCAGCCCCCGTATTCTCTGTTCTTTTGTTGGGCCAATTTAGCCCTAACTTAGCCGCTGGTGTGGAACCAAGGGTCTATGTACTTAAAGTTAGCCCCTACGCACGTAAATCGGTTCGCTGAGCATGCCGTAAACGGAAACCAGTTTGGACTCTTTTTTTTTAAACTCAGCCTCCAGCGTCATGTATGAAAAATCATATAATGAAAAATTGTATAAAATCACGCAGAAATCCCCTTGTCATTTCAAGATGCATCTCTTCAGTCAATTCCATCAATCCCAACGAACTCCTCTCCGCTTTGCATTCGCGGTATCCGGCTCTTTTTCTACCACATATCTTTGAAAACCTCCCAAGATGAATGGAATTTACATTGCCGATCTTGCGGTCTATCTATTCCTACTTCCGATTAGCTGTTACGTTTTTGCGACTCACAGATGGTCCGGTTTCTTGCCCTGGTACTATATCCACATCTTCTGCTTGGCTCGAATCGTGGGTGGTGCACTGGGTGTGCATGATAACAGCAGTCTGGCTGCCGGCATTATCCAGAGCATCGGAATTACGCCATTAGTTCTGGCTGTTGATGGACTGGTACATGAGGCGTAGGTTTCAATGATAATACTCTTGGAAAACCACGGGCTAACGAGAAAGCAGCCGAACCTATCGCTATCCAGGCAAAGGCCGTGTCCTTGACTGGTCTGTTGTGTTTGTTACCACAAGCACCATGGCTGTTGCTGTGGCTCTTTCAGTTGTAGGAGCTCTGGCTATCTACGAAGACAAGATAAAGTCAGATAGTTACTCTTTATGGAAAGCTGGGTCGGCCTTGATCGTCGTTACCTGGTTACTCCAAGTCTTCTGGTCAATTATTTCCTGCATGCCTTCCAAGTGGAGGAGTAGTGGCCCAGAGTTTCAAGAAAGCACCAAAGTAAGCATCCGATCTATGGCATATATACAGGATGTCGTCTGTTTGCTAATTCGTACTCCTTGTTTAGCTTCTACAAGGCGCCTGCGTTGCTCTTATATTTATCGGAATTCGTGTCATTTACACACTGGTCGCGGTCTGCACCCAGCGAAGAGATCTCAGTCCAGTATATGGGACTGTTGCTGTACGCGTTGTACTTATGTTCCTCCCAGAGGTTCTCGCAACCGTCACGATGCTCTTCGTTGGCATCCGAACAAGACATCTTCGACAAATGAAACGGGAAACAAAAAATTAGACAGAGATCTGTCTTTTCGTTTGTATTTCCAGTTCTTTCACATCCGTTGACTAGAATATCCCTTCTATTTATTTGATTGCCGATGCACTCTTGATGCTTCTCTTTCATGGTGTATGATACCTAGGTATAATGTCCAGTCGTGTCTTATCTCGCTGCCTGTTTTATTCAGGCCCTTCTATGTATATATAGACCTATTAACACTTAATCACAGTGAGATTCTGAAATAAATCGTAATTCCATTTGTGATAAGTTACCTGATAGTTCGTACGGTGTTTGCATTGTTTGCACCCGGTTCCTTCAGTTTATCCCAACCGAGTCGAAAGTCACAACCTTGAACTTACAATAGTATGCACGCACAATCGAGTATGCTATCCAAGCGCTCTTGTCAATCATGTTATCGGCGCAAGGTCAAGTGCGACAAGGGTACGCCTTGCTCGACGTGTTTGGAGCAACATCAAACCTGTGAATACCCGAAGGATCCAATCCGGCGGCGGAGACTCCGTCATGGTGTTAAGAAAGACCTTGAACCAGGGCATAAAAGTGAAATCGAAAGCCAAAAGAATGATAGAATCAACTCACAGACTGGAGGGCACCTTATATCCGATGGTAGTGGGAAATCCAGGCTGATTGGGAGTGACTTCTGGGCACATGTTGAGGACGAGGTAAGATGTCAACTTCATAGACACGTCTGCTGGATTGTAACCATTTCCAGGATCATCTGCGACATACAATACTTGATGAAGGACAAAGCAGGCCCAACCATCAATCCAGGCCTTTTTTCCTCCTGAATTCTATCTTTAATCACGCGGGCAATGATGACATTGCCAATGTAGCGGTAGATCCGAGAGACTGGCAACTAGGCCACATTCAAAAATGCTGGGAGCTGTTTAAACAAAACTTCGATCCAGCGGTTAGGATTTTACACAAACCAAGTGTAGAGAAGCTCGTTCAGCAGGCGATGAATAACGGGTTGGCCTCTTCGAAACCAGAGACTGTCGCATTGATAGCTGCTATCTGCTATGCAGCAGTTGTCACTCTACATCCGTCACATACAGCCCAGAATTTCACTCAAAGCCGCCAGTCATTGATCCACCAGCATCGATATGGTTTTGATATTGCTATGGCTCGCGCGGGCTGGTTCCACAGCAACCATATTCAGGTGTTGCAGGCTTTGGTTATAGTACTGGTAGGACTCTTTCAAGTCAGTTATGTTTCGTTGTCTAATGCCCAAATAGAGCTGTATGTCTCGGGATGATGACCGATCTCTGTGGATGTACACCGGCATAGCTTTACGGATTGCGACGTGTCTCGGAGTTCACTGCGATGTGCGAGGGTCAAACATCCGTCCGTTTGAGATTGACATGCGTGCACGGCTCTGGTGGCAGCTGTGTTTGATAGATGTCCGCACCTCAGAGGACTATGGTGCTGATAGTAGTGCTCTCCGAATCAGATCAGATTATCCATTTCCCTTGAATGTGAACGATTCCGATTGGGAAGTTGACGAGACGACATGGCCAGTTCAGCGCGAAGGGTTTACAGAAATGACTTTCAGCCTGATTCGTTTCGAAGCATGCCGCACTTTCTTTGACTCTCAAATGCACTCGAAAGACAATCCGGCTTTTGTGGAAGAACATGAAAAGAAAGTCAACCGCTTCGCTGACACGATTCAGTCCAAGTACCTTCGTTTCATACATCCCGACTCTACGGATCCATTTGAAATGATGGTCTCCAAGTGCAGTAATCTCTATATTGTGAAACTCCGGGTGAAGGCTCATTATCCGACTCTCCGTGATCCTGAGCTCGATTTATTGAAACTATCAAACCTTTTCCTGGACGCCGTAGAGCTCTTGGAAACTTACGAAATGCTCAGCTCTGATATAGCAGGTTTTCATTGGCTGGCTGAGCAGTATGCACAGTGGCACGCGGTCGCGTTTGTCCTTTCCTTTATTTACAAGATTCTGAGGAGCCCCAATCAGCTTTGGCAAACCATGCAAGGCTTAGTTGACCGCGCATTGGTGATCGTCAACTTCATTATAAAAAGCCAGGCATCATACCAGGACCGTTGGCAGCCTTTAATAAGGCTATACAATCGTACGGCTGGTCTCCTTGGCACGTTACAAGCAGTGCAAATCGATGAATCCTTGCAGGACGTAATGAATACTGATGAAATACACGACATTGAAGCACTGTTCTATTCCAACTTTCAACATTATCAGTGGCAGGATACGTTGGAGGGATTATAATAAACAAGGAGAGCAGGAATTTGTTTTTTGGATCCAGATTTGAAAATAATACATCGACCTCTAGCCTCGGATGCTAGATCTTCTTCACTATCAGTATGGTGCCATGTACCGTGCATTTCATCATTTCATTTCCCTCTTCCACTCCTGCCTCACGTAACAGCCGCTCAATTTCTCTCCGGAGAATCCTCAGATGGTCCTTATCTGTACCGGCAATATCGGGGTGCGCCTGGGCCCAGCGCGTATAGGCGCTGTTAGTTGCCAGAACCTTTTCGAAAGTATCCAAGTCAGCCTCCGGCAGGCCCACAAAGAAATCTTCTTCGGGATTCCACTCTTTGCGGAAGAATGTTGTCTCGTCAAAGTCACTCATGGGGCGAGACATATTCCAAGGCAGAAGAAGATCAGCATAGCGATTCCGTGCCATAGAACTACCAGCCTCGCGGTAAGGTTTCATTTTAGTCTCCTGGTAATCGTCCATTGCAGCTTGTATAGCATCTGAATTGGGCAGGGAGGGATGAGCGCGGATCTCGCCGCTGTTCCATAATGCAACACTTCCACCGGGCTTCAGCACTTTGGCCGCCCTTATCCAGAAGCGAGACATGTCAAACCAATGGGCGGCATTCGCGGCAGTTATCAGATCAACACTTGAATCTTTAACTAAAGATGACTGTCCCAATTCTTCGGCGGTAGACACCTCGTACCGGATAGGCTCAGATGTAGCCGAAGTGCCGCCCAGGCAGCGGGCAGTGGCTAGCATCCCCTCGGAAGGATCAAGTCCAATGACATGTGCAAAGTGCTTTCCTAGTGCGCGAGCAGCAAGTCCTGGGCCACAGCCCACATCGAGAAGGGTATCTAGCCTGCCGCCAGTCGAAGTGTGATGGTCGATAATGGTTTGGTACACGTTGGGATGGTAATCGCGACGGACCTGAACATACGCATTGCCTTGATCTCTGTTGTAAGAACTGAAAGTCTTTTCCTTCTGGAATTGCTTAGGCATGATGTAGACGATGTATAATCTTCCGTAATAGGAAATATAGAACAGCCGAAAGTAGCGAAAGCTTTGACACGAACAAGACAACCTGGAATTTTCACAAACAAAACAGTAAATCTATCTGGGAGAGACAAAAGTATTTATTTCCTGGTGCTGAGCATCTGTACTCAATGTGCATTGTTAATACCAAAAGATGCGCTAATCCTATTTCGGTGTAGGACTGCGAGCTCCGACGCTAATTTCACAGTTGACTTGACGATAGAAAATATCTGAAGAGAAAGACAAGGTATCTGTATGTGCGCTAGCATATGTTAAAGTGCCAAAATCTAGCCCGATCATCTTCGACATGGTGTATCACGGTGTGCTGAGCAAAGGGTGTGAGCGCTGTCGGCGACGGAAGGTCAAGGCATGTTCTGATATCGTATATGACCAAGCTAATAGCCATGTTTGAAGCTAATTCTTTTTATCTAGTGTGATCAACGCAAGCCAGGCTGCATGAGATGCGAGAAGCTGGATATGGCATGTCCCGGATATCGGAATCTAAACGAAATCATATTTCGCGACGAGAATCGTCGTATAACCCGAAAGGCCGTTCAGGGTCGCTGTTCTGCTTCTCCCACATGTTGCAGGCGCATTATACTCACCGACGACCAAAAACAGGCCCCTGATTCATTGGTGGAATATGAAATCTTGCGCCCCCTTTCTCAACCCATCACGGAGCTTGGCGCTAATTTTTTCTTCACCAAGTATACCTATCACTCCCCACCATATTCAACTGAGTTCCATGAATGGTTAACAAGATTATACATTGATGATGGGCATAATAATGCCATTCGAGCTGGAATTCAGGCCGTAGGAATGGCAGGTATATCTAATACCTCATATGCGCCTGAGGTAATGCACAAATCCAAACAGAAATACGGCGAGGCAATAGCAGCCTTGAAGCATGCACTGAATGACAAGGTTCAAGTGATGCGTGATTCTACACTGATGGCGGTCCTCCTCCTGGGAGTATTCGAGGTATATATATGCTAGACATTCTGTGAGAACCGGAAATCTTTTTCTCACATACATGCACATGTAGATGGTTAATTTTGAGACCTGGGATCGATATCATCACTGGACATCCCATGTTAAAGCGGCTACGACACTGTTGGAACTCCGTGGTACGCAACAGTTCACCAAGGAGCGTGGAGCACAGCTCTATATCCAAAGCCGGGCCCAAATAGTGAGTTTTGATACTCTGTGGAAGATTCCCGTTCATCATCATCCGACAACCAAGCGAAAACTAAAGTATCTATTGCAGCTTTTGGCTTGTATGCAGCAGGAAATACCAGTTCCATCGGGTCTAGTGCAAGCGACCTATAACTTCGAGACCAGTGGTATCAGACAGCAATCAAGCCTGTGCAAGTATTCTAGCCCTGGTTCCATCGCCGAGATATCTTTCCGAACAGCTAATCTCCGCGCTGCATTGCGCAATTCCGAGATCACGGACCCGGAGGTCATATGTGAACTGGCCCGCGAAATTGACAGCGATCTCAAGAATTGGAGAGCGGTGGTACCAACTGCTTGGCACTATAAAACAGTCCACGATTCAAATTCTTCGGACGGGGAGAGTCACGTCTATCCCAACCTTGGGATCGTGGATATTTTGAATAACTGGCGCATATTACGGATATTGGTCAACCATATAATTGTGCAAAACGACAATCTTTCAAGTCGAAGTGACCACGCAAGAACCCGCGATGCGCTTTCTGTTATACGTCAGCTGTCGTCAGATATTAATCTGTCTGTTATCTGTTTCTCTGCCTCCCCACGTATGATATTCCTTCTCTTACGAACGATGGCGGTGGGAAAATCCACGACTAAACAAAGCTCTTTCTTAGGCATTATTTCTCTAGTACAACCGCTATATGTTGTGTGTCTAGAAGAGTACAATCATCACAAAACTCGTGTTTTTGCCGTCGAGCAGTTACGAAGTATAGCGAGATCAACGGGAATCCGACTGGCTGGTTTTCTGGCTGATATAGTCTCAGGCAACTTATGATTTGTTCTGTGATGAGCTGGTAGCATGGGATTTTCTAAATCGCAAATCTATATGCAATTTAATATAATGACTAAAAAATGAAATCACAGGAGCCATATAATATCAAGACCATCGACTCGATAATGCGTCAGCTTATCTTGTAACCTCCCAACAAACCTTACAGACAAGTCAATGGAATATCTTGAATATACAAAAATAAGAATATACCGCCGCCGCTAAGACTGGATAGAGGAACATGGAGGCAATAGGACCCATATTGAACGACAAAAGACGGAGTATAACTGGCTCCACGACAGTGTGAGGCGACCCATCAGTGAACATAGTCCAGTTCAAGATATCCAAAGCGCATTCCGCAGTTCGCTTTGCCCGCACAAACATATCGTCTTCAAACCTTTTAATCTCGTTTTCCAGCGTTGGACCTTCGATGGTCGATGATGATGCTGCCTTCATTATGGCTTGAGACAGCTTCAATGCATCCTGTAAACCCAAGTTTACACCTTCCCCGGCATATGGAGTCATAACATGTGCCGCATCGCCGATCAATGTCACGCCCGAACGATATTCCCATTTCCATCCAACTGGAAGCATGTATAATGGTCGAGCCACCGGGTCTTCGCCACGGAGTATATACTCTCTGAGCTGAGGGTGCCATGTGCTAAACTCCTCTAGTGTTGATTTTCTTATGGCTTCGGGGCCTTGGATGTCATATACACTGTTCTTTTGCCAATTCTCTGGTTGCAACGTCAAAGTGTAAAAGTTTATGCTTCCGTCGCCAACATACTGACATAACATTGATTTGCCGTCAGAAAATGCAAACATCGAGCCGCGGTTCGTGAAGTCATAGCATTGCGGCGCAGTGTCCTTCGCATTTGGGATTGTCCAGCTAAAGCCAGCAAGACCGGCATAATCAGGTGTTCTGTCCGAGACGAGGCGACGGACCTTACTCCAGGCCCCGTCGGCGCCTACAATAAGATCAAAACCGGTTTCAGTGCCTTGGTCAAAGATAAGATTATGCTTCTCGTCCACAGTCCGCAGATGATAACCCCAACGAATGATTCCCTTCGGGATCGAATTGAGAAGAATCTCCCGTAAAGAAGCTCGATCAATTTCTGGACGCCCGCGTGAAGACCCTGCCTTGGTTCCTCCAAGATTTACGAACTGGGTGAGATTCTTGTCGCAGAACTTGAATGCTTCGCCATCGAAACGGACGTGCCGTAGGAATTCATCATACAGACCACCTGCTTTCAATGCCGCCAGACCAGTATCTGGGTGCAAATCCAACGACCCTCCTTGTTGGCGTGTATCTTTTGACTTCTCAGACTCAAAGACAATGATTTCAATATTGGGATGATTAAGAAGAAGACGTGCAAGCATGAGTCCCACGGGACCAGCTCCGATGATAGCGACGCGAATAGAGGGCATATTTAGGCAATGAGTGTATGAAAACGAAATGTAGATCCTGTGAATTCATTTTTATAAGAAAACAAAGCCGTTTATATACTTATAGATGGGGCTTGAAACATAGACAAATTTCCGAATTCATTGAGCTGCCTGTCGGTCCTTTCGGCTCTCTCGGCGTTCTCGGCGCTCTCGATCCTCTGGGCTTGTGCGAAAGTCCATTCGCTGAGCACTCTAAAGGATTTCTAAATATTGTACTCATTGTTAGTATGGCCTAAATCCGTATTTTTCCAAAGGTCTTAAATGGTTTCGTGCCATTTGTCAGGTCAGTCATACTTGTCTCTTTTCGCGATGCCATCTTAGCCCTAACAACAACCTGGAAATGGCCACCACAATAAATAATGAAACACGAGTGCTGCGTCCACTGCCTCAAGTGCCAATAATTTTATTTCTTCAATAAAAAAATATTTTTATACAGAAACTAACAATGAGACCACTGATTATCCGCAGCAACGCCTCCCAGTATGAATGTCCCCAGCCAAATCCCCGCAAGAACAGATAGGAAGTACCCTACATTCATCGTCATGACAGCTAACATACTGGTCCCACATATTGTCAGCTCAGATATCTCTGAATAAAATAAAATGGGAATAAACTTACAGCAAATAAGCAATACCAGCAATTACTAATTCGTATGTCGCACGGCCAGCGGCAGAATTAACCCTCCACCCTGACCAGCGACTAACAAGATCTCTTCTGGCGTGTGAAAATGAATTTGAGACTGGACCGGTAGCTTTTTGTTGTTCGATTGTGGCATGATCATGCGAAAAATGATTGTTGGCGCGAGGATGATCATTCCAGACATGAGCCTCCAGGACCGGCCGGAGAGCAAGGACAAAACGAAGAATCACAGCAAGCACTATGAGGAAAATGCAAGTACCGGCATACTGGCCGTCGTTGGTAGGGGTCCATGCTGTCGTATATAGCGAGGATCGCGCGGAAGTAAAGAATGTCATGACCATGGACGACGTATCCATATCCATGTCTCCCGACATGGAAGACGATGTGCTCGACACCATCGAAGTGGTCATAGACATGGCCATAGAAGCGGTGCTTGTGGCCATGGACATTGCACTTGTGCCCATATCCATATCCATTTTTTTCTTCTTATATGAGCTTTCGACTTTCTAATCTTGGAAACTTTCCGGAAAGAGAAAACGGTAGAAAGTAATGATACTAGATGAGAGGATGCACATTGAGTTTTATCACCATCCAGACTTTTGTAACATGCTCAAATTAGCTTAAGCTTTAATCTGCTCGTTCGTATCGTGGTGCCAAGCAGCCAAGCCAGCACACGATCGATGTAACCAACATGGGGATTTTCACCGACAGGACCCGATATTAAATATCTGATTTGGCATAGGCAAATTTTATTCCTGACTAAAATAATTAAATTCCGATAGAAAGGAAGGAATAAAGTCTAAAGTGACAAATTTGCTCAAAATTGCTCTTTCCGTCATTTCTTCATCCTAGGGCTTTGAAACCCACGTGTTCCGAGCCTCAATAACGTGCACTATTTTCCTCCCAGAGTCTCACCATCGCACGATAGAATGCCTAAAATCATGTCTCTTATTAGCTAGAGAGAGAAGTAAAGTTTTTTTGTTCCACCTGTCCCAGGCACATACTACGCACTCCTACTCGTATGACATACCCACTGTGGCCTTGGCAGCATGACTAATAATCTGCTCGAATTAACTAACATGACACTGGATGAGGTCAAAGAACGACAGGGCTTCGTAGTATTGCATGGTAGTAGACTTTAACTGTACTCGCTTCAGCAGTTATTTTAGCGCTGGTCCCCGTTAGAATTTCTCGAGATAGCGCTTTCAGTCAAAACTTCCCCGAGCATCTCAGACTGCAGAGGACTGGCGATAGATGCCCTGACAGCCAAAATGTCAATTGTGCCATGGCTAACCCAGCCAGTTATGTTACATTCGTCCCGAAACCCGGGGGAGTGCACTATGACAGCTGAACAGTGTGCATACAAAAGTCAATATTGGGTCTTCTGGTATCAAGCAGATCATCGATATGGTCTTCCGACGGTGGCATTTTTTCTTGTTGCTATTATTCTCTTCACATTGGGACATTGGATCAATCTCTTTGGTCCGCAGTCCCTGAAAAATAGATCAGGCTGGTCGCATTTGGCGGCAATATTTCGCATTCTGTCTTATAAGCGATGGCGGATCATGGCGCACAGCACGCAGTCAATTGGCGCCCTTTTGCTTGCAGCCGCAGGCGTGGTGTTTTTCTTAGGTGAGTTGGGAGATTGCAGGGAAAAGAATGGAAAGGAAATAGTCCTTGATTAAACTCGTTCTTACCAACAAAAATTTCCAGCAATGACCCTCGGCCCTCATCCCTACTATTGGCCCAATACAAAAGAATTAAGCTTCGGAAATTCTCCCCCGATTGCAACCCACGCAGGGTTCATGGCATTGGCATGTATGCCATTTATATAGTATGTTGCATTCATTTCACAAGAGCCCCATTCAGCGTCGATCAAGACTGACGGGTTCAGTATATTGGCAACCAAGGCGAATCCAATAGGCTTACTGACCGGAATTTCGCACGAGAAGCTGATCAGCTGGCACAATTGGGTCGCCTGGGCAATGTTCGTTTTAGCCCTGGTGCACACATTTCCTTTCATCGTATTCCACGTTTGGAAGGGAGATTTGGTGGTACAGTGGAACGATGGAGGCGTCTGGGTAACGGGGGTGGTTGCACTGCTTGCACAAGCATGGCTCACTTTTGCATCTATTCCATGGCTTCGGTTATTCTCCCTTCCACAAGAAAGTTTCGAGGGTAACGCGCTAAACTTATTAGAAACCGGTATTATGAGTTCTTCAAATCAATGCATCACCTGGCTGGTTTGGTATTCATCATTTTCCTTTTCTTTCACTGTGACTTCCGCCTGTCCTCATGGGATTACTTCATTGCCACTGCTGTGCTGTACAGTCTGTCCTGGTGCTACTCGCAATGCAAAACGTATTTCGAGTACGGCATCCACCACAAGGCACGCCTTCAGCCTGAGACAAAGGACATGTTGAAAATTACGGTCAACACGACAATTGTGAATTGGACCGCAGGCCAGCACATTTTTCTTCGTTTCCTAAATGGTGGCGTGGCTCACATGCTATCCACTCATCCGTTCACCGTTTGCTCTGTCCCCAGGTCTGAAATGGCTGGGAATACCGATACTCTTGTGTTCTATATCCGGCCACGAGGTGGTCTCACGAAATGGTTGATGGCACAGGCAACGAAACAGCCTAACATTGAAGTTCCTATCCTCATGGATGGTCCGTATGGCGGTATTCCCAGTGCACAGCTGAGCTTCTCCGATCAATGTCTTGTTGTAGGTGGCGGCGCTGGTGCTGGTTTTACCCTTTCTGTTATTGAGCATTACATCAAGTACTATGAAGTGACTGGAAGCGCAACAAAGGCGCTGAAAGTGATCGTTGCTGCCCGTGAACTTGACATGCGGTTGTGGTATCTTGAAGCCCTGGAGGACCTCTCTAACCGGTATCCAAGATTCAATAATGCCGTTCTAGGGCTAGCAATTGATATTCACGAGACTGGTCAAACTGGTGCCCTGGAACATATAGAAACCAGACATCTGGATGTCGAAAAAGCTTTGGATTCGACAACGGCTCAGCTTCATAACGAAGATGAGGACATAAAACAAAATAATAGCCCCGGGAAAGAGAGCGACTCCATTACGGAAAAGTTCAACGTCACATTTTTCAAGGGTCGGCCCAATCTCCCCATCGCTGTGCAGCAGTTTGTCGCCCGCGAGGAGAGTACCACAACCGGTCTTATTGTATGTGGTCCGTCGTCAATGTCTTACGATGTCGGAGAGGCGGCGGTTTCTGCTCAGCAGCAGATTATCAAGGATGAAATCAGTGCCAAGGAGGTATGGTTTCATACAGAAAGCTTCTCGTAAGTTCAGTTCGCTTACCATTGAGACCAAATTGAGGCCACTCTAACTTTTAATGTAGATATTGAGCCGCTGCGTTTTGTGCGTATTTAGACAGCTCTCGATTGATGGATGAAACATACTGTAGAATAGAATCTCTTAATAAAAAGACAAAAATATGTGAAATTGTGATGACCTTGTAACTGATTCCTGTCTGGTTCATGTATGGCGTAAGGAGGAGGTTGAATGTGGTGGAAGGGGAGCAAATGATAATAGGAGCCCCCGAGGATCATGTGGGCCCCCACTTCTTTGCTTGCGGAGAGCTCTTTCCTCCCCAACCTCCGCTTCCTCTTTTCACCTCCAAAGCACTCGCTAACCTCGCGATCTGACGCCAGACAATTGACCAGTGTCTTCATTAACTCACTGTGCATTAAGATTGCTACTGGCTGCTTCTCCATCATGGCCGATGGACAGCGCGCCCTCGCAGCAGCTTTCCCTCCGCCTCCACCGTTCTGGAAACACTTCACATCCGACAACATCGAGAAGCTAGAGAAGACAAAGAAGGAATCCACCGACCAGGCAGATAAGACTGAAAAGAAATGGTCTCCTAGCGAGCTGCGTGCGTTGGATGTGCCGCCTGAGCTTCGGTATTTGATTCCACCTGAAGCACCAACAGAGGGTTCGTATAGCGTCTTTGGAGAGCTGCAGAGCGTATGTACCTCCCGTTTCTCTTCTTTCTGTAACGCAATGACCAGTTGAGTCTAACTAGTAGCTCGCATAGCTTTCGAC
Source organism: Penicillium sp. OUCMDZ-019 (assembly GCA_011750695.1). Lineage (NCBI taxonomy): Eukaryota > Fungi > Ascomycota > Eurotiomycetes > Eurotiales > Aspergillaceae > Penicillium > Penicillium sp. OUCMDZ-019. The sequence continues at coordinate 73,208 of WTTZ01000079.1, read as the reverse complement.
CAATCTACCCTCCCTAAAAGAGCAAGGTATCGAACAGCTCTATCCCGACCCCCCGACCACGGACGCCGCAAAAGACGATCAGAACGGAGGCCAGCCATTGAATCATGCGTACTATTTGTTGAAAATTAGCAAGTCATTGTTACTTAATTTCCTTGAGTTTGTGGGCGTGCTCTCCATAGCGCCCGAGGCGTTCGAGGCCAAACTAGAAGATTTACGGAATTTATTTATCAACGCACACCATCTCCTCAATCTTTACCGACCGCACCAAGCAAGAGAGTCTCTGATATTGATGATGGAGGAACAACTCGAGGGCACAAGGAATCAAATTCAGGAGATGGATGATGTCAAGAATCGCGTTGAGAGGTTGCTTGAACAGCTCACCACCGAAGGCTTGGATGCGCAACAATCAACCTCGCTGGCGTCAAGAGATGAAGTCGGCAGTGTGCAATTCGATAGCAAAACGATTGAAGAAGCACAGCAGCTGTGGGACTTGCTCAAAGACGAAGAAGAGTGATCGCGAAACCGGATAAGTCGAAGCATTACTGCTGCGCGGTACATACCCGGAGGAATATTCAATTGCGATCTATTCATGGGTGTGTCACGCGCTCAACCTTGATCAGGCTCATATCACGACGATACTCATAGCGGCTATCTCGAAATTTGACTGTGCGAAGGTCGAATCATCCGAAGCCGCTTCCTTTTCAAGTATAGAACTCAATTCTTGCAAGTAGCAGCTAGCGTCAGGTTTCCTCACCCCAAGAGCCGCGTATCGGGTGAACTTGGGGCTATTTGACAAGTTTTCTATGTCCAGACAAGGCTCCATGCCTAGAAGTTGCTTGTTCATCCACATCTTCACCTGCTCCGGAATTGCTCACTTGCTAAGCCTGAAATATTTTTCATTTTCTTCATTTGAGCTCAGTGCAAAATCACCAATCGTTCTACACACTGGCATTCAACTCCCCAAGGTACGTTCATTCTACCTTGTGTTTTCCCTAGCCATAGACCTTTGGTTTTCTCGATTACTAAGATATTTGAAGACTTCGTGACTCGTACAGAGATCGATCATATTTTTGGTCAACGGTCACTTCGAGCGGAGATTGCTAGTCTAGTCAACACATTCAATACAATTTACAAAGACTCAGATGAAACGAACGATCAATTCCTCCGTGGAGATGAGATCTATTTTTGCCTATATATATGCAATTAAATGTCTGTGTATATCCAGTCTCGAGCAACTACAGAAAGTCACCGGCAAATCAAACCCTCGGTCAGGGATGCAAAAACAAAGGAAACAAGATCCGTAATTTTGGATAGTAGTTACCTTATTATAATAGAATTTATTAGACTTCTAGGACTTCATGAGATTTTAGATACATAATTGATCATATACTATTTTACAGAATATAATAACAGAAGAAATTAAAAAGATAGTATTCTAAGAGGTATAAAGAGGACCTCGGGAGTAAAGTGAGTATCTAGCAGATTAGCTATTAATCACATAGTTCTAATGTTCTATTATCTAAATCAAGAGCAATATTCCCTTCCAAAGTTAGTTCAGTTTCTACTCTATTCGGCCTTCTTGGACGCCTTGGTCCTCAGCTTCATCAACACATATACCAGAGCATACGACGAAAGAGCGAAAATGACCGTGATGCCAGCATCGCGCCATCCATAATAATAGTCCAGCAAATTGAGTGTCTGGAGATAGTCGCTTCCCTTCTGATACTCGCACACTTTGCAGCCTGAAGTAGCGTCGGGATTTTGCAGGAAGGTCGCTGCGCCGATACCATGCTGGTAGTCGTACAGGTAGTCCTGGCAGGTCCCATTGGGGGGATCGAAGATGGCAAACTCGCTCTCGGCGCAATGAACGGGGGCATCCCAGATGCCGAAGGTGAGCAGACTGCCCATCAAATAGTTGAATGGGTTCAGGTAGTACATCCAGTACCGCCAAAACGCTTGGATCTCACTGTAGGGCACCAAGACACCACAGAAGGAGACCAGCATGGAGATAACCAGGGGGTTTGTGAGAGCAGCAAACACGGCATTGGGGGCGTATGCGGCGATGAACTGGCCAATGCCAGTGTAGATGAACTCATACATGAGCATGACAAAGAAGGTTGCGCCGGACTTGTTGGAGTCGTGCGGGAAGCCGACGGTATAGTACCAGCATGCAAAGTACAAGACGGCACAGACGCAGAGATATGGAATCTCGGAAACGATGAGGCCCGTGACAAAGGCTATCCAGGAGTACATCTTGGATTTCTTCTCGCGAGTTTCGTAGATATCGCGGCGGTCGATGAACAAGGGCTGTAGTTGGGCGATAACACCAGGAGCGACGAAGATAAACTGGAACACGGTAAACAGGCGCATTTGAAGATCACCGACGGTGTCCCCGATCTTCCAGAAAGAGAATCCGTTGAACAATGCGGCGACAATGTGAAGGATGATTTTGTTGTTAAGGTAATCTGTGTTTCTGAACAATGCGACGTTCATGCGATTCGTGACGACCTTGATTTGCTCCCAAAGCGAAGTTGCAAACTCTCGGCCATCGTCCAAAGTACCAGGAGGCTTTGCAGCGGCTTCAGACACAATTCGGTCAAGTTCCAGAGTTGTTGCCTCGTATTCCGGTGATTCTAACCAGACCTTGTTCCAGTCACGGCCCTGCGACAGGTCGCCAGACACCACGTCGATCATGTGTTCTGCTGGGTTGGCTTGCGAAGGGCATGGCGCGCCGTAGCGACCGAAATATTCCTTTACTGTTGCACCGTTGTCACCGATATCGCCAAAGTAGACCGTCTTGCCACCCTTGGCGAGAAGCAATAGGGTATCGAATTGGGCGAACAGTTGTGCGGAGGGCTGGTGGATCGTCACCAGGACTGCCTGGCCAACGTCCGCTAGCTTTCTCAAAAACCGTACCGTGTTGAAAGCAGATTGTCCATCCAGTCCAGAAGTTGGTTCGTCCAGGAAGATGAGAATGCTGGGTTTCGCAACTAGTTCAACGCCGATAGTTACTCGCTTCCTCTGCTCAACCGACAGACCACAACCAACTCTTCCAATGAGTGTATCGGCAATATCGTGCAGTTCCAAAAGGTCGATGATGACGTTGACATATTTCAACTTTTCTTCTCGTGAGACGTTTCCAGGCTGGCGAAGGATAGCTGAGAATTCTAGAGCCTCACGGACTGTGGCAAACGGTTCGTGGACATCAAGTTGCTCGCAGTAACCGGCAGAACGCTGGAAGGAGACAGGCAGAGGACGACCATCAACCAAAACAGATCCCTTGATAGTTCCCTGGGTCTTACGCTGAGCGAGGACATCGAGCAATGTTGTTTTGCCAGCTCCGGAAGAACCCATCAAAGCTCCGAGCATGCCTGGCTTGACCCATCCTTGAACATTGTCGAGCAGCAGACGATCTCCAGAAGGTGTCTTGACCGTGTAACAGAGGTTTTTCCAAGTGAAAACAGACGTGTTGCGAATGAGGTTGTTGTCGATATCAGACTCAGCAGGGGTTTCGCCAGTCTTTTCAGTCAGCGTATTGGCTGAGCTATTTCCACCGCTAGTGTTAGGCTTGCCCTGTGGTTGTGCTTCTTCGTCAAGAGATAGCTTGTCCTGGACATATTTAAGGGTTTCCCGGGGAATGAGCAGCGATGGCCCATTCTCCGAGGAAAGACGCCAGCGCGATGTCGCAAAAATCGTGATGCCCACATACAATGCCCACCAGGCCCACAGGATCCCAAAGTTGCGCCAGACATGTGACGAACTGTATGACAAGGAACCAAGATACTCCGCGCCTGTCACCGAGAGCTGTCCTGGAACGGCACCGCCAACACCTGCACAAGACTGGTAGGCCGAGTCTGTATAACCTGGACCAGTAGGGATAACATTGAGCCCAGCGCAGGGTATGATCTTGTTTTTGTATTCATTACCGAGAAGCGCTTCAAAGCCGTATGAAAGCGGGTTAATCCAGTAGATCCATACAAACCAGGGATGCATGTGCGGCTTCTCAATCATATAACCGGTATACATAAGGGTTGCGGTAATCACGAGACCAGATACCTTAGATGCGCCGTCGAATGATTGAGAAGCAGCACCGATTGCACGGAACATGGCGGTCATACACTGGAAAAGAGTGTCAGAACGAATATACAAAAGAATTGTGCAGGAGGGAAGCCGACTCACCATTGCCGTAACAAAAACGAGAACCCAGTAAGTGAAAAATGCACCCGCACTCATAGTCAAGCCGACCATAAAGTACATAATTAAACCGAAGGTGGAAGTTTGGACAAGAAGGATAGGAATATCGGCCGCTATCTGTGCGATACAGAATGCAGCGGGATGGTAAAAGGCAAACGCCTTGTGTTTGATCAACACGGGGCGTCCAGTGAACGAGTCTGTAACTTCGCTCATGGCGACCAAGGAGGGATAGAGCATGGAGAAGAAAAGAGCGCCAGACTTAACGAATAGGCCCTCGGTATTTCCCGGGGCGTTGTAGAAGAGAGAACCGGCAATCAAGGCTTGAATGATAGTTGATGCTTGCTTGATTATGAAAGTGGATTTGTCACCCCAAAGGATTTCGTATTGTCGTATGATGGAGGCCTTCATCTGAGTCTGAAGGCTGGCGGTCAATGGACTGGACTTGGGAAGTCCAGAGTCCTTGTCATGGGCCACAGCCTCCTTGAAAGTCTGCGTGCGCTCTTGGGTTTCCTGAGTCGTTGGGAAATCGTATTCGGCGGTCATCTTGGGATATATTCCAGATTTCTTATACTCCTCGAGCAGCATATCGGTGTTCCGGGGGAAAACGTGCTCATAACCCTCCTGAATCAATCGCTCAGTAGGCACCGAGACACCGGTTAAATAATCAGCAACGTTAGAGCCTCCTCTGCAGATAAAGCCGAGGCTCTCCATGTAAGGCTGGGCATCTTCCATGGGCCCATAATAGATCTCTTGACCTTCGTCAAGGACGAGGACTTTGTCGAATAGATCATAAATACCATTTCCAGCCTGGTACAAAGTGACAATCGAAGCTAGGCCGAGCACATCGGTCATGGCTCGAATGGCCTTGGTGTAACTTAGGGCAGTACTGGCATCGAGACCACGGGTACTATTATCCCAGCAATACACTGATCCTCGAGTGGCTAGGGTTTCGATAATGGAGACTCGTTTGCGCTCTCCACCGGACACTCCACGCACGAACTCGTTCCCCACCATTGTGTCGCTGGTGTGCGATATACCCACCGACTCGAGCAAAAACTCTTTTGTTTCTAGTCTGAGGGCTTCTGCAGACTCGACGTCATTCGGTATATGATATGGAATCTTGAGGCGGGTTGCAAAGTCCATGGTTTGACCAACAGTCAGGGTCGGAAAGAAAAGCTCCTCCTCGGTGTTCATGACGATCTGTCCTCGATATCCCTCGGCCTCCTTTGGCGTCATTGACCCATACCAGACGTCGCCTGACACAGATGCATATCCCCTCCTGCGGTTTGCGATCATATTCAGCAGTGTCGTGCAGCCTGAACCCGGGCGTCCCAGGACCAGGAGCATTTCTCCTGGCTTGACACAGCCATGGCTGTCACTGAGGATCCTCCTCAACGGTTTCTTATGTCGAGACTCGGAAATCTTCTTGGGGATGTTGAACTGCGAGAGCACGTTCTCGTTCACGGCGGAATCGGCGCTGATGACGTCCACATTGAGGTTGTTCCACGTCACGCCGAGCTCGCGTGCTTTGAATCCGGAGCGCACATCGCGATCCTTCAGTGCCTCGACCTTGTGTTTCAGGGGCCAGTCGTGGTCTGATTTTTCGTTGCATGTCTTTCCGTCAGCCGACTCAGAAGACGTAATGGTTGATGTAGAACCTGTGCCTGTGCCTGTGCCTAGAGGGGCCGAGGCCAGTTTCTCTGACACGGTATCAATATCGTCTTGAGCCATTATGGCGAGGCTAGAAGGACCACAAAACTATAGAAGAACGTTGGAAGCATGGTGGGCGAACAAGATTAATATATGTTCATTATGCTGAGGCATCTCTCGCACCCTATATTTACTTATCCCCACTCTTCAGCCTAGAAATACGTACACAATACTATTGTGGAGCTCTCCCACGGCTTTTGAGTTCCCCCATTGGGAAAAGCCAGGGGTCCAGAATCGATTTTTGTAATCTCAGATGAGTTTCAGCTCCTCTTCCTGACTGCTGGTTGGCCAGATCTCGCGAGCTACGGACGTAAGCCGGTCATCGATAAGCACGTCGGGACCATCCCGGCCCTACTTTTACCGCGAGACCGAGCGGAAGCGCCCACGACCCGAGCGGATGGCGGAGAGACCGACCATCCGAGCTTTTCCGGGCCAGCGATTGGCCAGCGCGGTTCCAGTCTGTCGCGGAACTCGCTCTCATTGGCCGTTGTGCGCCGTGCTATTTTTACACATCCAATCAGAAGCCAGGGACAACTGCTGCAAACCTTGACTATTTCCTATTTAGTCGGCCAACGATTCGCACGTACATGATTCTTCCCGCTGATCTACGGCGTACGGAGTAGCGACGTCAGATTCCTACAAAGCGCTCCTACATGAGATACGTGCGTATTCCGTAGTGCGTGCGGCTTAACATAAAGCCGATAGTAAAGCCGATGTTAATTGGCCTGGGGTTATGCGCGTATCAGGGACGGCCATCCATGCTGCTTGGTATAGAATAACGAGGCAATCCTCAGAAATGTGCCGCTAGGCGTCGTATTGGGGCTATCTAAACTACAGAACGAGCTCTTGCTCGCCTCCGAGGGAATATGTGTGCGTTGGCGGCACCCAATTGGGAAGCCGCGGGGCGCAGCCCTACCGAGCGAAATGGGATGCCTCGGGCACCCCATCATGGAATCAACTTCTATTACTACGTAACATTTGGCGCTATTCAATCGTGCAAAGATGCTACCACCCCTTCCACGGAACCCATGTCTCGCGAACAATGTCCTGCTCATCGACCACATAGAACGCATAATACATGGCGCTCGTAATGCAGGAGTGTTGCGTATATAACAGCACCTTCTGCCCGACCTTGAATCTGTCTTCTGCCAATTCGAAGTTCGCCTCGTCCCCTAACCAGCCGAATATCCCATGTTCCTGGCTGACGCGCACAATACCCCAGTTCACCTCGTCCGTCAGTCTCGCTAGTCCCGTGAACGGTCCCACTTCTTTGGTAAGTGCAAGCACTCCTGCGTTTATGAGTGCTTCATTGCGCTCCGGGTAGACACTGCACACCTCGGCTACTACCCGCACAGCTTGGTCTGAAAGCGATACGAGACCAGTGGCCACTTGCTGAAGGTCGTTGGCAGGGAAGTTGCCCGCATGCAGCTCAAGCCGCGTGTTCTCAGGAAGCTTGGCTTTCAAGTTGGACACTACATGCGCCGTCGGTGTAGCTCCGATGGAGAGAATAAGTTCCGCCTCGGGGTTGAGAAGTTTCCTCGCTGCGATTACAACGCCATTGATTTCGTCGTTCAGGACCTTCACGGCCTGTTCAGTTGACTTGGCAGCGTAAGAATGACCTGCATGGCAGTAGAAGCCATAAACCGATACCGCTTTAGATGAATTGGCTGCTTGAATAACCTCATCTAGTCGCGAAGACGAGTTTAGAATGCCCGCCCGGTTCGAGCCGACGTCGACTTTGATGAATGCTGGCCAAGGGTTGGTGCGGTTGGTGCGCGTGTTGAACTCTTCTAGAATGCGGATGTGATCGGCGTGATCAATCATGACTGCTATCCTCAGGCCATGCTGGCTTGTAAATGCATCCAGATCTGTGAGTATAGAGGGTCGAACAGGTAGCCCGTATAAACACTTGATGAAGTAGATGTTAGCCTAATCACTTTCCGGGTACGAATAAGAAACGATACCTCTTCCAGGATACCTTCTTTAACCAGAGGCAAGCATCCCCGGATCTCACTTAGTGTCGAAGCGACGATCTTCTTATATCGGCCATTGGCCAGCATGATTCGTGTGGCTTCAATGCTCTGGACCCCTGTTAGCCGCTTACTAGCACTTTACCTGTATTGTCAGACGGAATAGAGTAATACCTTGAGAGTCTTCACATGGGGCCGGAAGTCAATGCCCAATTTCTCAACATCCTCGTGCAGTCTCTTCACGTTCTTCTCGAGCACTGGCTTGCTCACCACCAGCGCGGGTGTGGGGAGAGCGCTAACCGGCTGGCCGAGGTACGACTGATGGGTTTGCAGAGAGATATCCATGTTGCTTGGTCCGAGTGCTATTCACCTAGTTCCTCGAAGCAATCGAGATCTTATTTCCGGCCAAGGGAAAAAGGAGAAAATACAAATTGGGTTGAATTGAATTGAGTTGAGTCGAATTGTTCGTCTGTCTCACTTTCCGAGGTGGGTGGGGGTCCCCACATATTGGGTGGGATGCCTCGAATCTCCCAGGTACCACCAAGTACCTGCTATACTGGCTGTATAGTTAAATTATTCGGACTGGTGTCTAAGCACGGCCAAATTGGTTTAACAAACGAAAGGATTTCAATGGAGGATGCAACAGTTTACCATGGCAAGTCGGGTAGGTGCTCCACCAATCGATACATATATCTCTACCTGGGTCCACGGGTACCTCCATGCGTCGCCACTATAAAGAAAGACTTAGTACTTAGGTATACTTTTCACCTCCCCATTTCGGAGGAATGATAGGAAAAGTCAGGAAGCTCAAATACTGTGGACCAAAATGAATATATGGTTCGTCCTTGAAAGACCTGATACTTGCTAAACAGAAAGTCAGCCAACTTAGGCCTGAGAGGGAGAAAAGTTGGCTTTAACTTACCGATCAATAGGATCGTCGTGCTCGCATACTCCAATCTACTCTGTATCTTCACCGTCAATCTCACGAGCTTGCCACTAGGTTGAATGACGACGTTCGTTGGTCAAATGTCGAACTCAACCGTATATACGTCACCTGAAATTACCGGTTGAACGTCAACCGAACAATAGTCGCGATAAGAAAATCACTCCCAGTGTCGCGGGTGGCTTTCATTGACCTTTCGCAAATTGACACGTAGAGCCCGTTCGACACAGAAATTGGATCTCCAAAAGACGCAGTGTAACAGATCTCTTTGCCCAGGAAGATATGTGACGAAGGGCGAGGATCAAATCAATGCCCGAAGGAATAGTTCCCCATACGTGAGCAGTTACAGACGTTCAAACGGGGATAAGATGACATGGAACCTCCGTTTCAGATTGGAATGCTGGTGTGATGAACGAGATATACTGCGGCGAATACTGTGTGCCCAGGGCCTCGTAGCTTAGTCTACGTGGTGGTTTGGGCTCTCCAGGAATGTCAGTTGCCATTCCTCTGTCGTTGGACAAATAGTGTTTGGCACACTGCGTGTGCGATGGGCCATTTCATCTCTGTTCTCCGCGCAAATCTCTTCTGACTTTCCACGTTGTTTCTTTGAGGAATGCGTACAGGAAACTGCGTTGAATATTGACTTATTCGGGATAATAAATGGTAAATCATGTCGGCCGACGATGATATTTGAATTCAGACCAGCGTGCATAAACCAGTTCACATTTCCACGAAGATGACCGATTCCCAGCACTGAGAAGCGGTACTTGGGTGTCTACATAATTGAGATTAACTGAAGCCCATAGTTAAACATCACGGTAGGATATTTTGAATTTTCCACCGGAAAATCCACTATGTGTTCCTGCAGCTCTTCGACACCGAGGTCGCTGTAGACAGCGTCTGGGCTACAACGGCGGGCAACACGACCTGGCAGACCGTATTGGTTTGAGATAATATGTCTCGCATACCATGGTCTGGAGAACCTTGAGGATTTAATCTGCTTTGCTGTAGCTTCTTTGTCCTACCATTTGCCAAAAAGTGCTTGAAACGATGCCACCATGATGTACAGAATCTGCATGTGGATTCCCTCCCATGGAAAAGCGTCGTCCCATTAACTTCAAAGAATGCCAACCTAGGAAAATCTCCATCGTTTGCCCATAAATAGGAGTGTCTTTTTGGCAACTCAGTTGAAGTTCCGCTGATATGCAGTCCCGAAGTGTTCTTTTCATCTGATCCTGAGGAGCATAACCCATGAAAGAACACCCCAGCCAGTCTCGGAGAAAATTTCCTCTCACATCGACGTGACTCTGAAATCCGCAACGCCTACAGCATATATGAGTGATAATCTTTATTAACGGCACGGGGAAAAAAATATAATTCCTCCTAGCCCGAAGCAGTGGGCGATCAGTGAGACTTTCAGCATGGACCGAAACATTTCCACCGTCTCTGTTGCATCGAGATTCACCTGTGGAAGTGTCTCTTATCATGTGAGGGACAGGATCGAGGTATGTTACGGAGCCGTATTGGCATGGCTTTGCGCTAATTCTCCACGATTAGTATCTTCTATCTGGAGTACAGATTCCCCATCCCGGGACTCCTGCAGTTGTTATACAGTTAGAGGACCACTATTTCATTACTGTGTCTTTTATCAAAGATACTTTGGATAGATTTGGTAGAACGGACGATGTCTTCACGGTGGAATTTGCAAAAAGTGCTGCCTTGATCTTGCTCTACGAGGGCAGCCAGCCGCCTCGCCCCGAACAAGCTCTTATCGACTACCTAAGTCATCGTTTCTCTGGAAATTTTATTATTGAAAAGTCCGACCCTGCAGATAAATGGCGTGAAGGGCCATATTTTCTTCAAGGCAAGGAGTTGCACCAAAGCTGGCGGTTGTACCCCGACCAATTGAGTGCGTTCACCATGACGACCATTCCTGACGATCAGAATGGCCATGGGTTAGTGAATTCTACTCTGCTTGCATTTAATGTCCTCCTAACATTGTTCCAATAGCTTTGTCCCTCTCAGAGTGACTTCTGAGGATGGCGTTGACCTCGCCGTTGCTGTGCCTTCACGTCTATATTTCACTCGGGACGCCAACAAACCTTTGAACGGATTGCGTGTTTCCGTCAAGGATAACTATCATCTTGCCGGAACTGTCACAACCCTCGGAAATCGAGCTTATGGCAAATATTGTGGCGTTCAAAATATCACATCTGCGTATGTCGAACGGCTCATAGAACTGGGTTGTGTCGTGGTCGGCAAGACCAAGCTTTCTTCATTTGCAGGAACTGAGATCCCTCCCAAAGGGCCCATCGACTACTTTCCTCCGTTCAGTTCCAGGGCAGATTCATACCAAAGCCCATCTGGAAGCTCCATCGGTGCAGGATGTGCAATAGCAGGATATGGCTGGATGGATCTTGCATTGGGTACAGACAGTAAGCTCCACCCGCCAATTACCTCAATTCAAGCTGATTAACTGTTCCTGATAGCAACGGGAAGTACCCGTGCACCGGCGGCTTCCAATGGTGTTTGGGCTCTGAGGCCTACATGGAATTCGCTTTCGATGGAGGGGATTGTTCCCAGCGTATAGTAAGAAATAAGACTATTGTATGTAGTCGAGGACTAATATCCGTTCATAGTGACTTTGATACAGTCGGACTGATGGCTCGGGATGTCGAGCTTTTACGCCGTTTATATGAAGTGACAGGTCCCGAGATATCTGTGAAAGAGGTACGTTTCCGCGATAGTCCTGGCAGTCGAGGTAGGTATCGGAATGAGTCTAATTGCAACCTTGCACTCAGAGCCTTCCGAATCGGGTATTATATCCAACCGACTGGCTTCCAACAAGAAACCAAAAACACCAAGAAATGTTGGATGCATTCACAACATGTCTAGAGCAATATGTCGGGGTTACTCGTATCGAAATATCGCTATCTGAACTATGGGCCCAGGCAGGCCCAGATGGTGAAAAACAGACACCACTCAGCGACTACCTTAAAAGGGTCAGTTCTGAGACTCCCTATATTTCTTTCATAAATTGCAATTAAAGATACTGACAATTGGAACAGGTTGGCTATAATATCAACATGTGGAATGGCTACCATAACTTTGCCGACTTCCGTGACAATTACGAGCACAAATTTGGTGAAGCGCCATACATCAGTCCTGTTCAAAGGGATAAGTGGTATTTCTCTAGGAATATTACCCTGGTTACTGGTAGCGGTTTCTAATAGGCGCAGGGAAACTGGAAGCAAAATCACCGTTGAAGAACGCGACGAAGCTATCCGAAGACGCCAAATATTCGCACACTGGGCCCACGAACATGTCATTGGAGACGCACGTACAACAATCATGGTGGTACCATATGGGACCCCAGAACCAAAATACCGAGATCAAGCTCCTGCTGCGTTAGTTGGCCCATCTTCATTTCTGGAGCGCAGCTACTGATGCATAATCTAGTGGTGGGAATAGTGGCCCCAGTTCTTATAATCCAAATTTCTTTGCTACTATTCTTGGCCTGCCCAAGGTTATCATTCCAGGTACCGATTAGAATTTTTCTCTCTCTTTTGATTGTTCACTGATGAGTCATCTAGTTGGCCAAATTCCATTCTTCTCTCAGGTCACGAAAAGAACTGAGTATCTACCAGCGGTTGCAGGGCTCATCGGAGAACGAGGTTAGAGTTCTCATTCTCTGTCATTATATTCCAGGTTATAGCTAATAATCTTCAGGTATGGATGAGACACTTCTTCAAGTCTCGAAATATGCACTTGAAAAAGCTGGCTGCCCTACAAAGGTTCTTCCAGGCCGTTTAGCATTCAATCTTGACGATAACCTGTTGGTTGCGTCCGAGGAACAGTCTGATAAGGAAATATCCGAGTCAACAAGGCTGTGAAAGTTGTAATGTGTTGACATGAGACCCAAAGGGTTGAAGAGTTGAGCGTGCCATGATCCTCTCGTGAAATTGTATTCGAGTGATTCTTGCATCTCGTTGTCCATTAAATTTATCTTGATGCCACCCGAGCATGAAACGAAGATATTCGAATTCAGACCCAGCGTGTATAAATCCATTTAAATTTTCACGAAGATGTAATGGAACCCTGCCCTAATTACAAGCATTGAGAAGCGGTACTTGAATGTCTTCATAATTAAGATAACTAAGGCCCATTGCTCATCATTACGGTACGGGTTTTTTGAATTTTCAACGGGACATCCACTGTTCTCCTGTAGCTCTTCAGCACAAGGTCGCCGTCGACAGTCTCTGGGCCATAATGGCGGATCCGCACATAGATTCCCTCCCATGGAATAATGGCTGCGAGTCCTTAGGGCTGTCTTGCTGCTGCGTGCCACTGCTTAATAACAAAGTAGCTTCGACCTTCCAATGAGAGTTGATCTACATGGGCTAGAGCGTTGGTCTCGGCATCACTTGCTCCAGAGTTACTTCGTTTCCTACTAGGACTCGGAGCGTGGCTTGATGGCTCTGCTATTCAGAGTACTCCGTGCTTTGACGTGATCCACCTGAACGTTCTGGCCTTGCAAGAATCCATAGCCTAGCTGTCAGGGGGCGGATCAACAATCCTTAAAGAATTGCATTGGCAATCCAACTTACATACGGAGTACTCCGCAGATGTCAGTGTAAATATTGCCTGCGTCATAAAAGTTGACACTGCGTCGGCAAGGAAGGCGTTGAGAAGCCTTTCTCTGTGAAACATACGCGATACACTCAAGCTTCGTGAAGAGAAACTATTCAGCAGTCTAACTCCGAGGACGCGAGAAGGAGGTTCTATTGAAAGCTCCCTGTCTTGCAGAATCTGCTGGGTCGAAAAAGTTATCAGTTACTATTCTAGATTGAGTGATTGCCCTGAATTCAACAAAAGAAAGCTGCCTCAGAAGAGGGTGGAAAAAGGACACAAATTTCCCTTATGGTTGATAACTCTGTCACGGCTTGATCGGTATTTGGAAGTATGGATACTCCGAACGCCATGAACGAGTCATGCATGGCCTAGACTGGCACCAAAGTCGAAAACCCTCTATAAATCTTGATACTAAGTTCAATAGACGGTAATTAAGAGGATGTAGGCGACATTGTAAGAGCATGTGTTGAACTCACTAAGTTATCAGCTGAGAGTGTCATCGTTGTCTCTTGCGGGCCCATCGACCCAGATCAGGGGTGCAGGATAATGGAAATGACTTTTCCGGCGGCGGCAGCGAGCACAGACCGGAAGCTCCCGCGTGCATCCTGAGTTTAACTAGAGAAATAGTTTATCTACGTAAGCACTAAGACTGATAGAGACCAGAAGAGACTTACTTTTTGTTCCCAACATCTACTCCGTACTCCGTACGGAGCACGGCATGCTGTGGCAGACGATTCAAGTAAGCTTCCCGCTTCCAGTTTTGCTAGATATTGAGAAGAATATGTCATTTTCGTTGTGCCTTGAGCACATAGAGACATTATTTAGTATATATAGACGCTGGTCAGTGCGTGTTGCATGCGCTGGAGTATGTAGATAAAATCAAGGTCGACCGACTGTGGGCACTGGGGAAGCAAGTCTAGACTTCGAAGTCCACCTCCTGCTACTCCAGAGTACATACTCATAGTCGCCGTAAAAACTTCGAGGAACGTGGCTCAACACTGATGTGTTGGAGGCTGGCTAGTTGACTCTACCTAGTCTGTAGGTAGCCCGTTGTTAGCCCATACTTAGGGAAGGCCCTACCGCTAACAACCTACTCGATGGGGACGAAGTTAGGGGTTAGGGCTAGGGCTTCCGTGGTGCTTCTCAGGAGTCGCAGTATAACTGCCCTGCGAAGGAAGAAAACGAGAAACTCCAATAGGAATATTTGAATTAATCGCTGCATGTCGATCATAAGCTCCAGCTCGTAAACGGATAGTTAGTATTAAGTTCTGCCAACTGACATCACGTTTTGTGACCTGTCTGAAAAGCAGCTTCAGCTTCATGATCCACAGGCACCCCAATAAAACAGCCTCTACACGTGGTTGGCAACCAATCACCATTCTCCGATCCGTTCATCATTTGTATTAATAGGGTTCGTCTGTCTGGATCAGCGATCTTTTGATACGTTCGACTCCAGAACACTCTTTTCGGTCACTTTCTGTGAGCGTCGTGTTGATAAACATGAGGAGTCGCATGGAACAATGTTTTTTGTCATAAGCAACGAGCATATACCTTGACAACAATGAAAAGCCAGCTACCCCAGGATGATTAAATACTACAGCCGTCGCAATCCACGGCATTCCCGCCAGGAGTATGTCGATGTCACTGCGAATACTACCATGGAGGAAGCAGCCAATATCCCGCTTCCCTCTCCTGTCGAAGGAATGGCAAATGATCAGGACCACCCAAAGCTACATTATGCGACATCACTGCATTCCTTTGTTGACGATAATCAATCAGTGAATTTGACAGACTGGCAGCCACCTGCCGAAGCACGGCGCAGTCACAGCGTCAGACCTAACGACGAACCCTACGATCGCAGCAACGCGCCGTCTCGGTAAGTCGTCAGATGCCAATGTTCTATCATGAACTTAACCAGTCTAACTACTGTGATGAACTGAAAGAAACCTCATCAGTCCTGACGAGGTCGCACTCCAAGACTTCCCGCTTCCTGTAACGTCCCAGGCTCCACCCAATGGCAGAGACACGCCCAATGGCATGAACCGTCGAGAAGCAGACAACATATCAATGCGCAATACTGCTAGTCCGACCTTTGAGCCACAGGAACCAATCGAAGAATTGCGTCGAAAGATAGCGGAATACGAATTGCCGCTTTTGCAGCAGGTAAACGAGAACAACAACGATGCATCCTATGATCCAATCAAAAGCGACGAAGAGCGCGAAGCACAACTTTCTTACGATTTAATTGCACCGTATCAAACTGATACGGCGCCGCTCCATTCGTTGGAGAAGCAGGCGGATCTGATGTTTTCAACGGCACATATGCTCATAATCCTGTCAAACCCTCGCTATCTCTTCAAGTTCCGAGAATTCCTTACGGCTGAGCGTCCTGGATCATTACCAGTTTTAATGTATTATCTGAGCGCATGCAAGGCCTTGAAAGCAATTGAATACTCCAATGCCGTTGCACAGTTGCTAATGCCACTTTCTGAAATTGAAGCCTCGGAGGAATACATCCCAGATACAAAAAGCCCCAAACTGGAGCAACAAGCGCAAAATGCACTTCAAGCTCTAGTTACGGATGAACTGCCTGCTTTTATCACATCAAATTGTATCTCTTTGGTTTCTAACGTTGTCGAGGAACGAATCAAGGGTACTCTACCGCCGAAATTCCAGGGCACATCCGATGCACTGGCTGAAGTTTTCTGTTTGACGGACCCTTCTAGACCAGACAATCCTATCATCTTTGCATCAGAGGGTAGGGCTTCAACAAATTCCTGACGCATCAAAAGGCTAACAATGCAATGCAGAATTTCACCGCACCACTCAGTATGGGATGGATTACGTGTTAGGACGCAACTGTCGGTTCTTGCAAGGACCGAAGACAAATAAGCATAGTGTACGTCGCATCCGCGAGGCTCTTGAAGCAGGGCGACAACATTCCGAAGTTTTTCTCAACTAGTAAGTTCTTATACATTCCTACCGGCTTGGGACGGTACTGAAACAGCCGGCAGTCGTCGCGACGGTTCCCCGTTTATGAACCTCCTCATGTGCGCACCGCTCTGTGACAGCAGAGGTAATGTGCGCTACTTTATTGGAGCGCAGATCGACGTTAGTGGCCTGATCATGGATGATGCCCGCATGGACTCGATGAGGGAACTCGCCGCTGGAGAGGCATCTGCAGCAAATGGCCAGCATTCTGAGGAAACGAACACAGACGACCAACTACCTCAAAACGGTCATGTAAATGGCCACCATGCTCACAGCAATTCCGATCACATACCAGCCCCAATATCCTCACCGACTCCGAAGAAAGCAGGCGAGGCACGGAATAACCTAATGGAGTTCGCTGAGCTCCTCAGTCCTGGTGAATTGTCAATGGTCCGAGAGCATGGGGGATCTCTCTTCGAGCCTGTGGTTCCTCGTCGAGACAGGCCGTATATGGGCCACATGCGGCCGAGGATTATGTTGAAACAGCCCAGAGCTCCGTCTCGCGACAAGACCCATCCTATCAGCAAGCAACCAAATCTACCGGGTGCATATGATCATGTATGTATACATTCTTTTCTTATAGACAGCCTCGCATATGGCAATGGACTGACATATTGATGTGATAATCAGTATCTCCTCGTCCGGCCTTACCCTTCCCTGCGTATCCTTTTCACATCACCCTCTCTACGAATCCCCGGCATTCTACAGACTTCATTCTTTTCGAAAGTGGGAGGTTCACCCGCGGTGCGCGATGCATTACTCCGGTCATTCATAGACGGCCGCAGCGTGACAGCCCGAGTCCAATGGCTCAACCGATTCGACAGTCACGGACGAAGCAGATGGGTGCATTGCACACCGCTGTTGGCGCATAATGGCGGAATTGGCGTTTGGATGGTGGTAATTGTTGACGACGACGAGCCAGCAGCTGACTGGAGACAACCTATTATAGAGTAGGTTGTGTGTACATATTGTCGGTGTATATAATATGGGGGTAGTCTGGTATTTGCAGTTATTTTCCAGCTCATGCATGTCTTAGTTAGTATTTGGAATCAACAATAAAAATTTTCCAGGTCCTAGAATGCGCCGAATAGCGCGAGGGTGGCTTTTTACTATTAGGCTAGATGCCGATATACCGACTCCCGAGTATAGATAGTTCCAGGGATCTACTTCCAGCCTCTGAAAAAAAGGCGCGCCTCGGCCGAAAGGCCTCGAATTTTAATACTGCATCATGATATCATTAACGTCAGCCCAGGATCTACAAGAAACAAAAGCTATAAATCCTACCTGTCTTGAAGGTCGGGAATGAGAAGACGGCGAGACTCGAGAGGAAAAAAAAAAATCAAAGATCCTATCGACATGCAGTGCGCTTGCGAGCAACGCGGCGATCCGCTGCAAAGTACATCATCAACAAGAACAACATCTGGAAGAGACGCGGAAACACGTCCATACCAGCAAATCGTCTTTAATGCCGCAGGAAGCAACACCCGGTTTGAATGGGTGTCTTCTTCCCAATCGTTACAGACCTCGGTGAGGACTCGCGTGCGATCTCACGTCATGCAGCGCTTTAGGGCTCAGCAGGCCGTGGGACAGCAGCAGCCTTCCACGCCTACTACGCCACGGCCGCAGGTAGTGTCTCGCAGATCTGGTGCCTTTCCAGACTATGATCCTCGAATTGAGCATTACTACACATGTCGGACTTGTGGCCGGCTCAATACCGAGCCCTGTAAGGCTACCACGACAGATCAGCATGTTGAGAGTTATAACATCCAAGTTTCCCTTTCACGTCAGAATTAGTCTCTCCTGTTCTGTATTAGAAATGGGTAACTGACCTGGAATAGCACTACCTGTCCAGCCAACAACGGAATCCAGCCAGCTGTATGAATACTGTAAGCTATCATAGCCTGTTATCATGTCATACTTTTGACCTCCTCCGTCTAATTCTGAACAACTCAAAAGTAAGCCAAGTCTACGCATTTATTCAAAACCCCGTGCGCCGAAACGGGATCGGTATGGTCCAATACTGCTTCCCATTCATCATCTCGAGTGGTGCAGTCCTAAATTCCCTTTTGAGTTTGGCTGCCACTCACCGAATGCTCATCGGGGGCAACAATCCTGGTTTTACAGCTGCCTATTACTATCACAAAGTCCAGGCAATCCAAATCATCAACCAGAGTATCGCTATGCATTCAGTTGCCTCTGATATTCTAGCTGCCATTGCGATTCTGGCAATCCTTGAGGTTTGATCCACTCTTCTTTGGCTAGACAGGGGTAAAATTGAAGTCTAAACATTTGGCTGATAAGTGGCGTGTTATAGTATACGACAGGATCCATTGAGAATGCACGAAACCACATAAATGGAGTAAAACAGATAATGGCCTCCCATGGATCCACAGCTGTGATCCCAGCAAATCAGTATTGTGCGCTGCGTATGATGAATTTGTATGTTCATCTCACAATCTATTATCTACTAAGCCAAACTTCTTTCCACTCACCAGCGGTATTAGGGCAAATATACTTACTTCCAACGCCATCAACGACAACTCGACCAACACCGAGCAAGCAACCCAGGAAGATGCCATGGAAAACCTGCCTCAAAATGCGCATGCCTCCATTCGCAATATGATGCGTTCACTTCAACAACTCTCCATGACCATGCCGCGAACGGCGATTGATATTACCCGGCAATCCGCGTGGCTAGACAGACTGAATGTCACCGAATTTGAAACACACAGGATCCTCGAAAATGACCTCAGTCTTCAAACCGTTGGTTCTTCATCATTTACCGAATGGCGCGCTTATCCAATTGCTGGAAGTATATTCCTGTGTCTATGGCTGCGGCAACTCTCATTGCGCAGCAACGTGTTTGACTATCTGGTGGATTCCTTGGTCTACGCGCTCAAAGACGAGGAGGAAGCAGAGGTAGCCGCCATAGAACAAGATAACGAGGAGCAGCACTATCCCACAAAAGTGCTTCTGTGGTTTCTCTTCGTTGGTGGAGCAGCGGCCGAAGGACGACGCAACCGACAGTGGTTCTTGGGACAGATTTCGCAGACCCTGCACAAATTGAGGTTGAACTTGTGGCAATCTACACATGGGCTTTTGACGGTATTTCCATATGTTGAGGAATGCGAGGCGTCTTTTAAGAAAATCTGGGAGGAGATGGAAAGAGGAAAACTTGTGGAGTGAGGAAATCTTCTTTCTCTTTTTTTCTTTCTTTGATGTCAATATGTGTATATAGATGTGTGGTTTTGGAAAGTGTAAACTGCGAATACCTAAAATAGTAATAACTTGATAAGCTTATTCATGGCCATGCTGAATATATCAATGTCTCGAATTGAACACCTCCACGGCAGCACTAGCCGACCTGACAAACATAGGCGCATCAAGCTGACCAAGAATCAGCTCCACCACCTAAATAAATATCAGCAAACGACTTTCAATTCTAAAGAGAGAGTAAGCTAGAGACAAAGAAAAGACATACCTGCGTGACATCAGCAGCATTGAATTGTGGGTCTTTCAGCAGCTCCACGAGCTCCGCGCCAGTCTCAATATGATAATAGCGAGATGGGTAAACCGGTCCAAAAGTGTCACACAATTTGCTGTAGTCCCAAACTGGAATTGTATTGTACGGCTCGTCCTTCCCGTGGATCAATCTCTCAATAGTATAGCCATTGTTGTTGAGGATGAATCTGTCATAGATAGGGCTGTTAGCATCATGTACGGTTAAACTTACTGTGGCTATTTTACTCACATGGTAGTATTCAAGCCGTGGCGCAAGAAATCAGAAAACGTTTGCACCGTTAGTTGCAGTGATCCTTCTCCGGTTATGAGGATACCTCTCTTAATAGACCCGTCCTCTTTTCCGGCTACATAAGATCCCAGAGCGGCACCGGTAGCGTATCCAATACTGCCAAAGATTGTTTGGTTGTACATGCGCACGTTGTCAACGTTCAACAGACTTGCAGCTGGGATGCCGTAGCTGGATGTGCCTGTTTCGGCGATGACAAAGTCGCCGTCCTGTAAATATCGGCCGAGGGTCTGGGAAATACGCATTAGAAAGTTGTCTAGTTTCAATAAGATAGTGCAAGAATAGGGATATTACCGGCCACAAAAAGTCTTGCACCAAGGGCCCGAGATTCTCATAGTTATCGCCAGGGTACGGGTCCCAGGTGACGTCTCGTGGAGTCACAGACGAAGTCGAGATCTCCTGGACGAGTCGTTGAAGTAGCTGTACAGACGTTAATTTTGTTCGTTGAGGCATTCACTGAGTGGACCTTACGTATTTGCTCTTCACTGTGTGTGATTTACCGGCAATGGTGACTGAAAATCTTTGAAAGTCAACTAGATTCTCGGTCTGGAGCTGAGCTGTGAACTCTCCCCTGGTCAACGACAGAAGTTAATAAACGGCAGAATGAAGTTGTCAATTTTTGACGAATCGAGCACATACGTATTGAAATCGGACTGTGCGATGTAGTCAGTCACTGAATAGATAGGCATTTTTTTAAGCGGAAAAGAATGCATACTGGATACTGCGCAATGAATAACGCCAACCCCGAGCTTTCAACTGCAGTTCTGATAAAGTCTGACGAACCTCCGCCTGCATAGATACCACCGAACAACTTCCCACCACCTAGTCTCTCGGTAATGGCACCCTTTGCCATGAGGGTACTAAAATACGGGACTTTGAGGGTCTCAATGAGCGCCTTTGTCTCCTCAAGCAGGTCATGGCGTACGGCGCCTGATGAAAGTCAATGCATGAACTTGAGTTAGATTATCTACAGACGAGAAAACAACTTACCACCATCGACCACGATAACAGGGTCTTTACGAGTCTTTAACAGACCGATTATCTCCGAAACAACGGCTGATTCGTCTTCCTGTACGTTAAATGGCAGCGTCGTAACGAGCGGGGTTTGCAAACTGGCGCCCGAAATCTTCTTCGGGCCAACGTCCACGGGGACACCGATGTAGCTGTCTATTCATTAGATCGGAATTACCTGTGGAATCTAGAAGACGTACACTGGTCTTGAGTGGTACAACATTACTTTGAACAAGTGAGTTGATGCTTTATACCCTTAGGTAATGATAGGAAGATGCACTCACACTCCAGAACTCTATCAATTTCTGCAGCTGCACCGTCAACACCAGTCAAAACAGTGTCTGCGACGGTGATATGCTTTATCATCTCTCGGTACATTCTGCAATTAAACAATTTAGTTTTTCGAAACACTATCAGTAAATAGGTAGACGTACCCAAATTTTCCGTCTCCCAAACTGTGGTGCATAATAGCATTGTCTTTCATCGCCGAGGTAGACGGGTATCCAACAATATGAACGACAGGGACCTAGAGTATTGATCAATTCTGTTTTATACTCAAATATCTAGAAGACAACTCACGTATTCAGCGTATTGCCCAGCCATACCACAATACGCCGACAATTCTCCCGGGCCAAAGGTGGTCACAAAGGCTCCGATGCCATTGACACGGGCATATCCATCCGCCTGCGTTCAATTGCATGTTAGAAATGACCAAAGAAATGGAAATGAGAGATAACACACTGCATAACTGGCAATCAGCTCATTGGCATTTCCACGCCAGGTCAGACCTGCAGAGGGAATCATGTCCAGGATGACAAGTTCATAGTCTGACATAAAGAATCAGCAACGGCAAACTTGCCTATCATCAGAGGGGACGTACCACCGGGAACACCGAAGCATGTTCCCACGCCCAGCTGGGCAAGACGTGTAAAGATATACTGACCAATGGAAATGTCGGCCATGGCGTTTTGTTCGTTTGGTTCAGTTTGTCTGAAACGTTGAAGGATGAAGACGTGGAATGTATGAGGAGACAAGAGGGCATGTATTTAAATACTTCGACATGCTCGTGCCCCTCATCAGAGTATAAGACATAGATAAAAAAGATTCAAGCATTAACTTCTTCAATTCGTTCATTTCCACTAAGAGAGGGGCGGTGCGGCTGTTCAATGTCCAAAGACTAGGGAATCAGTATTACTATGCTCTGTTCAGAAGTAAGAACTGCCAAATCAAGACATGCCACCCTTTCAAAGAGCCAATCAATCTTCAAATGATACACTTCTGTACTGAAACCGCATATTCGCTGAATAAGCATGGCGAGATGTGGAGGCTAACGCAGCCAGAACTCGAATTTGGCCTCATTTAGCATTTATGCTATCCTCTGGCGATGAGATAAGCATATCTAGTTTGGGTCGTTAGTACAAACTACTGCAATATTCATGCACCGTCTTTTACAAAGTGCAGTTGGTCTAGGCCCGAAACGGATGCATCATTTTCCCAAACGGGTAATTTTGAGTTTGCTGCAGAGTTGCAGCAAAGACAAGAGGAATAAAACTAGAGATAAACTAAAGGGTCAAGATTTATTTTTCATAGTTTAAAAAACCTTGTCATATCTTGAACATCTAGAAGTTTATGTTTCGGCGCATTAGGGTTTCCGAAATGGGCAAAAGCCCTAGCCGATGATACTGAATAAAGTGCTTATCCAAACTAGCAACAGTTAATGGAAATAAGATAAGAATACGATGGCTGTTTACCAACCGTCTGGTAGATGGTACTAGGCAGATGTGTACTATGTTCGATTCAGATATGAAACATAAAAGGAAAGACATCAGGTATATTTAGGTAGCGAGAGACCAACAGAACTAACCCTAAGAATCAAGGCATTAACCCTCACCACCTCAGAGTATTTTCTCCCTTTATTTCTAGAGTCAGTGACTTTGACCTCTCGTTTATCGAGCATCCCGAACGCGGACTGCGACGTGATAGGCGATCGCTAACCTGGGACAAGTCAGACATCTCCACCGCGATCGTTGGCTGGGAATGCCTCGTATTTGTCGGTGAGAACCCACACAGAGAGCCAGCACGTGTAGACAAGGGTATTGGTCTTTGATCTGCTGCAATAATGTAATTGCGTAGATAGTACTACTCCCTAGTTTTCTTATTTAATGTTATAGACACTCAGTTGCGCTGTGGCAGCCTTACTTGAATTACCGCTTTCTGTTCAGAAAATAGCCTGATGATATCTTGATATGCGCTGTATCGAATCGCTGTAGTATACTAAGCATCAGAATCTTCATAGGTAATTCTTTCGAGGAAACGGTCGCAAATGCCAGAGTCCACCCGGGGCAGAGTTATTGCATATCTTGCTATTTAGGTTTGTTCATAGATATGTAGGCACATAAAATCGAATTTGCCCAAGTAACAGCTTTCACTGCAATGGTATGGAAACCAAAATGATCATGACACTTCTAAACAAACAATCCCTTAGACACCGGCGCGGATTTCAGTTGATCGTCTTGGATCTCCTGAATCAATGGACTTCCTGGGTAATCGTCTAGATCCAAGTCCATATATCCTTGAGAAGCCCATTTCCGACCAGACACCAAGATGGAGTGCCCATTGATGCTTTTATCGCTCAGGATCCGCAGTAGACATTGGCCTGCTTCCTCCGGTTGGGCGAACTGAACGCCGACACTGGTGACATGGGCAAAATCTGCGTCGGATAGAATCTTTGTTTTCACGTACCTTTTTTATTTGATTTAACCGTTTAGCTGACGAGACATCTAGCAAGTTGCGCTCAAGGATGTACATACCATGGGGAAATGACATTCACACGACTTCCATAATAAAAGGCTGTCCTTCTCAATGAGTGCATGATACCTCGCATAGCCCATTTACTCGCAGAATACTGAGGACCCCGGGGACAGTCAAGGAATGCTGCCCCAGATCCTATCAAAATAAGACATGTATCCTCTTGGTCAGACGACGGATTCTGTCCATTCTGTTTGATGAAATAATGTGACGCCAATTTCGCCGTATACAGACTTCCGTAGATATTAACGTCGATTATACTCAAATTAGGCTTTTGCGGCTCTTCATTATCCCCGGAATACAAGTAGACTTCATCCTGACGGTGAATACCGGCATTGGCGACAACGAATGAGATTTTCCCTGTTTTGGAAAATAATGCCGCTTCACAGAATAGTCGGACCTGGTCTTCCCATTTGGTTGTGTCGCATTGAACAAACTTGACGCTGCTGTTTGCGGTAAATATCTGATATCAGTCCAAAATGGTACATGGAAATCTTTAATTTTGGTGTACAGCTCATCATACCTTTGCAGTTCTTGTTCTAATATCTTTCCTTTCTCCACATCTAGGTCTGCTACGCAGACATGTGACCTAGGAGTAGTTAGCAACTTATAATAATGATATAGTAGTGATATTTCGGTTTAATACCCAACTGCCACAAGAGCACGAACGTAAGCTTCTCCAATGCCATTGGCACCTATTTCTGGTCTTCAGTTTCCTGAAATAATAAGACTCCGGGTTCAGTGACTTCTGACCTCCGGTGACAATTGCAGTTTTTCCGTTCAGATTACTTGCGTCAACTGGGATGTTGCAATCAACAGGACCTGTATGCACGTAACCTTGCATTTTGAAGATCGCTTAGATTTAAAGCAAAATAATGTCTGAAGAAGGAGAAGACTATGAATGATAGTAAAGGTTGGCTAAACTCACGATTATTAAACCGCCCTTTGGCTTTTTGATGTGAGGGGTGTATGACATAAATCTACGCAAGTGTAATATACTAATGCACTACGCTTATTCGTGGACCAGCGTTCCCCTCACTAACCTTACTGATGGTGGCTGTGCTAGATCTAATTCGATTTCAAAGCATCTCCACTATAAATTAGACACTTACTTCCATATGCAAAGTATGCTTTGTTTGGATTATCACCTTGGTATTCCAGGCTAATAACTGGCGGTGATTGGCACTGGAACAGTTCTCTTCTTCGCCTTATCTGTATGTTTTTTTTTTTTAAAAAAAAAAAGGGTATCTAGCCAATCAACCAGCTGGAAGGTGACAAGGCTAATTGGAAGAAATCCCCAGCCAAGTGGTCATATAAACACAGATGTCAAAACAACTGACACAAGCAGGACATCCTAGCCCAGGAGGTTGGACCCCTAATACTCGGAAATGCACCTGGAATTTCCTTTTATGGAAATATGGGTCACGTGGCGGTGTAAGTGGGTCCACTAATGCACGATGATTACTGCCGCTAAGCCGCGTTTGGACGCCATATAAGCGTGGTGCATCAAGACCAAGTTAAATTTCACTCCCTGCCCTAATTTTTTGCTTCTTTCAACACCTACCTACCAAGCAACTACCTCCGATTTGTGTAAGTACTACTACTGTGCACCGTCTGTCTAGCACTATGGCGGAGGAAGAACAAATCACACTTCTGCACATGCCTCAACAGACCCATTACATTCGATCTGCGCAAGATGATTGGACGGGAATTATCGACCCAGCCCACAGGAGAAGGCTCCAGAATCGCATTAACCAGAGGTCCTACCGTGAGTACTGCAGCTAACCAGTCAGGAAGGAAGTTGAATGAAGTCCTGACCCAAATACACGCAGGAAAGCGGCATCCTTCGAAAATCAAGGCCAATACGGCCTTGTCAGCTCCATCATCAGGTTCCTCTGCAGCTAAGAATAAATGTGTCATGGAGGATCCTTTAGCCTACAAGGGGATGCTTGAGTTTGAAAAATCCGCCTATCAACACTATCTCCTCAATTGCCCATTATTGGACCAGCTGTTTACTCTTACCAAAGTTAATGTCCAGCGGGCATTTTTTGATAATATCTCGGCTATTGGAATGATCCCAGACGAGCATATAGAAGATGATGCTATTTCCATTTTTAATGCGCCACCTATCGGATACTCGATGGATAATATACCCTCAAGCCTTTACCCTACTCATATTCAACAGAATACGCCGCACCATCCATGGCTAGACTTCTTTCCGCTGCCACGTATGAGGGATAATCTTATCTCTGCTGGTGATTCATACGACGACGAAGATCTTTGCCATGATATTATGGGATATGGCACTACAGGCGAGCCTGGGTTGGTAGTGTGGGGACTTCCTTGGATGCCTCAGAGCTGGGAAGTGACCGAAGACTTTATCAAAAAATGGAGGTGGGTCATTACCGGTTGTCCTGAAATTTTGTTATCCTCAAATTCTTGGAGAAGGCAAAGGGGAGAGAAGCCGTTAGCCTTTTGAAAAAAAAAAAAAAAAAACGTTCCTGCGGCATCTACCTTCGGCCGTAGCTAGAGCATGTTTTGGGTGAATGAGGACTCTTATCTAAGGTTACACCCTAACCTAGCGCAAATTACTATTGATGATACTATTGCATGCATAACGCTTATGGTCAGCATTTCAATGATGTAATGCATCTCGGAGATAGTCTCACATTTGACTCCGACTCATACTACACGGCTAGGGTATAGTTACTTAACTCAATGCAAAAGCTGGTATGATCGGCCAGGTTTGACAGTGATCGACGCGATGACAAGAATAAATCAACTTCTTCTGAGCCTTGGCATTCTTCACCGATATGGATGTTTATGTATTCATGAAATGCTTGCGTCCAATCCATATAAATGGCTAGGGAGATCCCAACAAAGCACTAATTAATATTCCTGCTATTTGTCTAGCAAGTTACCGGTGCCTGTGTACCTCTTGTGAGTATATTTTAAAACAAATTAACTCGTCGAAACTGCATTTTAGTCATGTCTTTGGGAGATCTCATGCGAGGTATCGTCTGGGATGGAACTCCATACCAGATGAATGTGGCAAACGTCTCTTTCCCAACTATCATCAACCAGACAGACGCTATCGTGCAGGTCACTCTTTCTGCTATATGTGGAACAGACCTACATACCTATCATGGTGTGTATGGGAGCAGTGAAGTTCCTTGGGTGATGGGACATGAAGCAGTTGGAGTTGTCTCGGAAATCGGAAGCGGAATCAGCCATCTTTCCGTTGGGGACAAAGTTGTCATCCCAGACCAAGCTGCAGACGGCCATCTGAATCTGGGTGCTCCTGAACTGATCTCTTTTGGTCTGGGACTAGATTACGGCCTAGCAACTGGCTGCCAAGGTGCGTTGCAAGGGTACATATTGAATAGCTGTTAATACTGACGGTACTGTATGTAGCCGAGTACGTTCGAGTGCCATTTGCAGATACAAGCCTTATTCCTATCCCAGAAAGCAGCAACCCAAGCGTCAGCAACATCACCAGTCCGAATCTGGATCTCGACTACTTGTTCATCTCAGATATTTTTGCCACGGGTTGGGGAGCACTGGACTTTGCTGGGTTTGGGGCCGGTGACACTGTTGCTGTTTTTGGTGCTGGCCCTGTTGGACTCATGGCTGCCTATTCTGCTGTTATTAGAGGAGCATCTCGTGTTTACATCGTGGACCATGTCAGTGACAGACTCGATCTTGGATCTTCGATTGGTGCTATTCCTCTTCATTTCACGCAATCCGACCCTGTAGAACAGATTCTTCAACACGAACCCAACGGTGTCCACCGAAGCGTGGACTGTGTTGGGTTTGAGGCTCTCGACAGTGAACTCCAGCATGTCGAAAACGAGGTTCTCACGAATATGGTAGCCGTGACTGCAACCGGTGGTGGTATTGGCATAGTTGGCGTATACTCAGCCTCGCCAAACAGCCCGGGAACGCCCCTGGGAGACACACTGTCGCCTACTGTCCAGTTTCCTATTACTGATTTTTTCAACAAAGGACTGAGAATGCAAGGGGGCGGTGTTGACCCGAAGGTCCTGGCACCAGAGCTGATTGACCTGATTCAAACCGGTCGAGCAAAGCCAAGCTTTATTGTGAGCAGTATCATCGATATTGAACAAGTTCCTGAATACTACGAAAGATTCAATCAACATCTTGAATCCAAGGTCGTCATTCGTTTCTAATTAGGGATCATCAAGCATCCATGGATCTCTAGGCTCGGAATTTTAACCAAGATGAAGGGTGGCTATGGTTTATAGAAGTGGAGTCATGTTACTATATATTATGTGCAACAGATAATCTTACTCTGGGTTAAATCGAATCATGACCGTGGCTATAGGCATCCACCGTGCTTGTGGTCAATCCGTGGATCTCCATTCTATAGAATGATATAATGAATCTGGTACGGAGTACAGAATGTGAAGTTATTTGGTACAGAACCCTAAAAATAGGCAGGCTTGCATCGGTCCAATCATATTATGCATTGGGCTGCAGACCCGCCCCTAATGCACGTCACTTACGCCCCCTAAACCTTTCTTAGGTTAGACCAACGCAAATATAAGCAGTATGCATACATCTATCGTATGAAATCATAAAAAGAAATCGACCAAGAAGCACATTACAAATCAAAAGTGCAAGATAAAGCCATGTAGAATTAGATATATATACCATGTTGCTCCCTGATATTTTCCAAGATTGTTTCGGTATACCATCGAAAGAACTTCATTGTCATCTTTATATTTACTTTAAATTTCATCTGCCCAAGATCTGAAGAACAACACCATGGCTCTGCAGGTTCCTCACAGCTTACAAAAGTCTTTTGACGACACAAAAGTTGAATACCGACAGCTCGGCAGTAGTGGGCTGAGAGTCTCGGTACCTATCTTTGGATGCATGAGTTTCGGTGATCCGAAAGCAACCACCATGGAATGGACCCTTGGCGAGGAACAGGTTGGCAGTTCTGATACCTTGTTCTAGTACCAATGTCTGATGTGTTCTAGGCGCTTCCCTTGCTCAAGGCGGCCTACGACAGAGGCCTTAACACTTGGGATACGGCAAATGCCTACTGTAACGGAGCTTCGGAGATTATTGTGGGCAAAGCCCTCAAGAAGTATTCGATCCCACGTGAGAAAGTAGTCATTTTGACCAAGTGTTTTTGGGCTGTTGGTGAAGATCCCGGTATGCTCTTAATCTTCCTTTTCTGGCTATGAAATGGACGGCTCATCAATGATCCAAACAGAATCCATGCATTGGGTCTTTAGAGATCCCGTTGAAGGCTCGAAAGACTACCAAAACCAGTTCGGGCTCTCACGGTCCGCAATATTCAACCAGGTGGAGGCTTCTCTCAAAAGACTCGACACAACTTACATTGACCTGCTGCAAATCCACCGATTTGACTCCAAGACCCCCATCGAGGAAACTATGAAGGCCCTGCATGATCTGGTTCAGCTGGGCAAAGTCCGCTACATTGGTGCAAGCTCCATGTGGGCGACCCAGTTTGCGCGCATGCAGTTTGTTGCTGAGCGCAACGGGTGGACTAAATTCGTCAGCATGCAGAACCAATATAACCTTCTTTATCGGGAAGAGGAACGTGAGATGATTCGCTTTTGCAATGATACCGGGGTCGGTTTGATTCCCTGGGCACCACTAAGCCGGGGATTCCTCGCCAGACCGCCATCGAGCTTCGGCTCTACTGTTAGGAGCAAGGGAGAGAAAGAGCGCTCCAGATCGGCTTATGGTACAGGAGAGGCGGACGTGAAAATTATCGAGAGGGTTGTGGAGCTTGCGCAGAAGCACGACTGGCCTATATCCCACGTTGCACTTGCGTGGATTAACAAGCGCGTATCCAGTCCAATTATTGGGTTCAGCAGCGTTGCAAGGCTGGAAGAAGCAATTGCAACTCGCGGAAAGGTGCTCACTGAAGAGGAGGAGCTATACTTGGAGAAACCGTACCAGGCAAAAGCTGCTTTAGTTCCAGAGTCCTTATAAATCAGCTTTATTCCAAATGAGACTACTTCTAGTCCGCTATAAGAACCCATATTTGATAACCTTGGAACATAACCAATTACAATTCCTGCCAGAACACATACCATTTGGCATGGAGACCGTCGTTTTCTAAGGTTTCCGCTAAGCGATGCATCTTCATCCGTCGAGGAGTAGACGAACGTCGAGCATAGTTACCCTAACGACATAGTTCCGTCGAAAGTCGGTTGATCTAGAAGCACTGCCAATCCGGGGAAGCTTTGACCCTGTTATTTCACCCCCCTGTTAGAGCTCCTGGTGAATGCTTATTGATGCACGGGAGGGGCAACTTGTATAAAGTTTGAGCATGACCGTCTTCTCTTCCATTACGAGTCGCATACTTACATATGACGCGTATGACGGTATTTTTAAGCCAGCATCAGTGAATGCAGGATGCAAATAAACTGTCGGACCTTTGGCTGAGTATCCAAGAATTGTCTGAGTAAATATACGTATCAATTTAGACGTATCTAACGTATTTGCTAGTGAGGAGGACATGTCGCATCATCTGAGAATGCTGCTTTGCCCATTGACAGAACGATGAGATAGAGAGCAGCTTTTATATTCTAGGTTCAAATAGAATAAAGGAGAGCAAGAGGAAGAAAAATGCAAAATTCTATTGAAAACGTACCTAGGTATTCAATAACAATCGAATGCTTCCGGCGCATTAGGGCTTCCGAAATAGGCAATAACCCTAACTATATGAAGTGCTTATCTAGACTAACAGCAAGTTGATGAATTAATGGCTAATCACTAAGTAATTAGCATGTGCTAGTTGGATATCATGACCTTAGTTATCTCCTAGCCACGTACCTAACTAAGTACATACGACTTGATACTGTTTAGACACATCGAGCCATCGCAGAGAAGCGATTGAACGGAGGAATATCCCAGATCTTCCCATCAAAGCTTCTAACCGTTCCTTGTAGTGGGTGGTGATTTATCTGGTCCTAGCCCTAACTGCACATGTATCTCCACATTTCCCAACCCGTGCGATCCGACAGCATCCACTGTCCGGACGATGATAAGTCATGGCTGGAATGTAACAAGTCAACATCCTCGTCGGCTGGGATGCCTCGTATTCACTGTGAAAATAATCCACAGAATCTAGCATGTACAACGCCATATCCCGTGCTCGCTGCAAATCGATTTGCAACTGCCAATAATTCTTCGCGTAGCAGAGTATTTCTATGGACTCATAGTTGGCGTGTTATCCCAATGGCGGTGATATTGGCGCGGCCGGTCTTCACCTTAGCAGAGAGACGAAACTTAAGCAGCAACACAGTTGCTAGTCTCAAATCCAAACCCAGGCCTAGATCCATATCTTTAAAATCTAACACCATGTAAACATCCTTTCAGTACAACTCAGGCAACGGCTTGGTATCTGGCGGAAGCTCCTGTGGCGGTTGAGCGAGTTCGTATATGGGTTTGGGTTGCGAGATGGGGTATACGCAAGTCTCTTTTTGCGTCATATCTTGGTGCTCCACGCTTCGCTTTCGTCGACGATGACGAACGTATAACGATAAGAATGCGAGAAGAGCAACGACGAATACGCCCACGCCGGTCCCAATGCCTGTCTTGGCTCCGAGCGATAGTCCGGAGGAATGCTCGGTACTGGGATCGGTGGTTATAGGTGTTGCTATCGCTGGGGATGTTGATGTTGTCACTGCTGAGGTTGTAGAGGTTGACGTTGTAGATGCTGATGTCGTAGAGGTTGCCGTCGTAGACGCCGATGATGTTGATGTTGATGAAGATATCGTTGTACTTGACCCGGCAATCCATATTGTAGCAAGATCAGAAGGCGCAGGTCCAATAAAAGTCTCATTTGTTGGCGCCTGGCAGTTTCGCTCGCTCTCAGTTCCACCGCAGCACTTCCACGCACCATCTGAACTATCGTAAACTATGTCGGGCAGGCCAGTATCCGCTATCGCACCGTGGTTAGAATCTTCAAGACTTTTCAAACAGACGTACTCACCACAACGATTCACGCACGCCGAGCTGGAGCCCTGCTCGAGGACAGTCGCATTCGAGCACCCGGCTGAATAGTAGCCACTCCCGCCGTCATCGCTATGCGTGGTATATGCGCAGATATTGTCGGACAGACAGGAGTCGCCATTCGCGCAACAAGGGACGACTGGGTTTGTCGCGTTGATCGGTCCGCAGGGACTGGAAGTAGGTATGTATGCTATGCCCGACGGCCAGGCACACTGATATGTTGTTGACATGTCGATTCTGCCTGTTTTTCTATGGAAAGGAGAGTGCAGTCGTTAAATCCTTTCGCACGCAGAAGGGGTTTGTTTATTTTCTACAGTGCCCTTGCATATTAATAGAATTACCTCGAGACCACGCCGTAAACGATGTGGCAGTCCCTGTAAAGCTCACCTATGAGTGGTGATGCTCGGCGGTTACATGCAGGGCACTAGGGCTCGGCGAGCACATGATTGGCGCCCAGAGGACCACGAAACGAGTCTACAAATAGCAATACAGCTCAGCGCAGTTCCCATTGGCCAGTTTCTACTAGTTTGGCTTCATCTAAGTTCATCGTCCTTTGGCGTGTTTCTAATAACGCCGCAGCGGCTCTTCCAGACCCTTACAGCCCCAAGTCTTGCTCGTCTGGTGTAGCTGACTCGTTCTCAAACCTCGCTGACTGCCGTCCAGCATCCTGACTGATTATTCCCTAGCAATTTTATTTAAGGGGCATTTCACTTTATGCATTGGCTGTGGTTTAGGCACAAGCCTTTGCCTTCGCCGGCTTTTGGCTGACTGATGTAGATACTTGTATTATATGTATATTTATCCAGGCGGTACTTGTTGCATTTGAAAAATTGTTTAGCATATGATATTTATCTTGATTTCTTCTCTGGGAGACTGTTGAGTATCTACCAGTATGTAGGTCATAGATAGGCAGGCTACATCAGCCACCTCTCAGCCCTCCTCGCCAGCGCCATACAAGGCACATCGACATACCTCATAAACGCATCGGCCAGAAACACCAACAGCGGCCCCAGAATCATCGTCGTGCCAATCCACATCACCGCCTGGGCGAAGGGTTCTCTGCCCGAGAGATGTCCGCCGGGATACGCATAGCCAGCCAAATCCTTCCAGATCCAGTTTTTGACGGGGTCGCGCAGGAGATTATACACAATCTGTTGGATCAGGTACAACGAAAACGAGATACGCCCCATGTACTGGATCACGCGCGATGTTTCGAGCGGCCGCTGCAGCAGCCATCGCGGCGAGTTGCTGATCGCGTAGACGGTCATTACGGCGCCGACAGATTTCCAGCTGTAATGCACAATGTCGCGCTTGTCCCAGCTGGAGGGCTGGAAGAGGAGTAAGCCGCGGTAGCCACGAGTCAAAATGCCCTCGTCGCCGAGGCAGAGTAGATGAATGCCGAGAGCGAAGAGAATTAGATTTATGATAGAAAGCGGCGACATAATTCCCCGCGTCTTTTTGCTGTCGGCATCTAAACTTCCGCTCCATGATGAGGACGACGATGAAGACAACGACGACGACGGCGATGTGTTTGGCTGTATGAGCGAGTTTCCGGTTTCTTCGTCCGAATCGTCGTCTGTATGCACGTACTGCTGCTCGCCCTCTTCAGCAACCTTGAGCTCGGCCAGCCACAGGCCGGCGATGAAGGTCGCAATGTCCCACATGCCATACCAGAGGAAATACACCGACAAGCCCACCAGAGCCAGGGACCGCCTTTGTGCCTTCCATGGTGCTAGAACAACAACCAGGAAATAGACCAGACACGATCCCCGGAACTCGACCGGCATCGTCCATAATTGTGCATTCAAGTCGAGATGCTTGCCGTTCTTGTATTGTAGCGCCACGAACGGATTCACCATGTCCACCATGTACCGCACCACGTACTGCAGATGGCCCCCTGGCGCGCACCAGGGACGGAGCTTGTTGCTTTTCGAGTGAAACTTCTCAGCGTAGTCGCCGTGCAAAAACGTCGTCGGGTGGTATAGATTGGCGAAAAAGAGGAACTGCGAAAGGCACACGACAGCCAGCACGGGGAGGAAGAGCCGGAAGAGCCGCCGAGTGGCCGCCGACGCAACCTCGGTCAGGAACTCCTGTCGGCGATGGCGCACGCGCAACAGATTAATGGAAACCGCATAGCCAGAAACAACAAAGAACAGCGTGACCATCGCACGCGCACCGAAGACGAGCCTCAGCGGCGGCAGTTGCAGCCAGACGCGATTGTTTGTCGGGGGGTCGGCCCAGAACGAGCGGAAGGGAAAGTCCAGCTCGCCCAGGAAGAGCCGGTCGAACGCGACGATGGCCGCTGCGAGGCCCCGGAGGCCGTCGAGCCATTTTGTGTTGGTGTTGCGAGTGTCTGGTCTCATGTTTTATTCATGTTCATGTTCATGTTCATGTTCATCGTGGAGGTGACACCTGAAACGAGACACGTGTGTCTGACTCCTGAAGGCGAAGCTCGGGAGACGATCGCTAAACGCTTCGAGCTAGCTTAGCCCCAAGTCCGTGCTTATTATTGTTCCCTGGCTATGTACAGTACTTGACACATTTTAAATAATATCTATCTAGTATATACAAGGCTAATTCCCTCTAGGCAGTGCCCTCTTCTGCGCGCACACCGGCCGGTGGAACAAATGGCCGCGTCGCTGGCGCACAAAGTACGCGTACAGCCCCCCAGCGAGCCACACAGCAGCAGTGCTGATGGCCACCGGCCACTGGAACTGCGACGGCCTGGAAAAGACAATCGTCGACGCGTACGACAGCAGCTCAAAGAAATTCTGAAACGCCGTTTCGGTCGTGGAGAAGTCCCCGCGGTGGGCATCGTCGACTTCCTGCATAAGTCACTCAATGAATGCACTTGGAACGCTCATGTGTTTAGGAAACTCACATCTTGTATAAGATTCTGCGCGCACAGATCGTACCCCCACAAGCCAATCCTGCTCAAAGCAACCCCTGCAACAAGGCCGGTTGCTGAAACGAAGACATCTCTGTCTTTGCTGTTAAAGTCTGCAAAAAACCAGCTGACGCCTGCAGCCAGCCAGCCCATCTGCCAGCAAAGACTCCAAATGCCCCCGCGAACGACGCCGACCCGGTTCATCATCCGGGGGGCTATCCACGTAGCACTCAGTTCGAGGGCTGTGCTTACTGTGCGCGCAATGCCGACGCAGAGAGTGCTGTACCCAACAGACACAAGATACGTGATCATCTGCCCAGACAAGGACAAAACAGTCAAGTAGAGGAGGGATAATGCAAACGACGGTATGAACGCTGGGTGCTGGAAATAGAAGCGAAGGGACGAAATGGGAAAGATGCTAGAGAGTCCAGACGTAATCAACCCAATGGTTGTTATGGTATGGGCACGCTGATCACTAGCAAGATCGCGAGTCTGCACATCTCGCTGCAGAGCAGGAAATTTGTTATACACCTGTAGAAATGAGTAAACGAGTAGCCTGTCTTACTACGGCAGGATACTTACCCGAGCAATACACACATATTCAACCAGAACGGAGGCCACGCTCATGCTCAAGGTAACTTGGATCGCGATCAGCGTTGACGCCATAGCCACGAGAGAGACAGTCAATGGCCCCAGGAGCTTGCAGACGAGATCGATCCGGCGCATTCTCGCATTCATGACTGAAAAGTCAGCAGTGTAAATACTAAATGGTGTGCGCGTAGTCATGTACTAACCTCTGCGAGCCGATTCGTTGCCCTCAGTTATAACAACAATCTGCACACGGTCAGCTGGGGTCTTAGAACATCAGAATTGTATTACCCAATCTCGCTCTATGGACACGAGGTTCACCACCGAACACAGCTTCTCGACGCACGCTAAAAACACGGTAGCCACGAAAAGACCAGCTTTCAAGTAGCTGTCTTTCTGTTGCTGCAGTATCCAGAATATGCCACAGCTTGCAGTAACCGCAAGGCGTTGGCCCACGATAGAGATCTGTACAATAAGAAGCCGCTCCCCCCGGTCGATCCAGGAGCCCATCGCTTGCGAAAAGACGATGGCAGCTGCGCTACGCACCAGCGCATAAACAGACATCGGGAGCAATGTGTTGGGGTATATTGATGCTAGGAAAAGCACTGATCCGAACTCGAAAAGGCGTGAATTCCATGTTGACAGGAAGTGCGATACATATAAATGGCGAGCCAAGTGGACAGGGACCGATGGCAGGAATGGCTCGGTCTCTGCTTCTGCTTCTGCGTCTCTTGTCTGCTGGAGCAGTGCGTCATCAGATCCATCGCGGGCCATGTTCGAGTCTCTAGGTTCGAGATACGAACATTAAAAGTTGACAATTGACGTAGTGAAAGACAGAAACGCGTGATTTTTTCGAACAAATCCCGGTAAGTTTGTATACCTAGTAACTCCCCGTAAATTACACAAAATACCGCCAACAGGCCAATCACAGCTGCCGTACCGCGTAACAAAAACAACCCCTCTTGAAGCTTGATCAAGGTACTCAAGTCTCACTCAAGCGAACTTATCAGATGCAACTTTGGCAAAATTAGCAACACATCAGATAATATCGACAAATAGAGCAGCTAAACACCATCATGGCCACTGTCTCTGCCAAATGGCACCGAATCCTCGATGCCGAAATACTCCAGCGTTCGTCACAAGCGCTCTGCGTAGTCGACGGACAGGTTTATGTCTTTGGAGGAGAGCTGCGCCCGAGAGAGCCGCGAGATAACGATGTCCACGTTATTTCATTGACCAAGGAAGGTATGCGATTCCGTAAACAATAATCAATTGATATATAGTCTGATCTTCTAGCCGCCCTCCATGCCATACAGTCGACATCGCAAGCTCCTTCTGCTCGCGTTGGAACAGCAGCTGCCACGATAGGAGAGAACATCTACCTTTTCTCTGGACGCGGCGGTATCGCGATGGCCCCTATCGACGAAGAAGGAGCTCTCTGGCAGTTCAACACTACGTCTGGAAATTGGACACGCCTTTCTCCATCTAACTCGGGCATTGCCCCGATACCACGCAGCTACCACTGCATCTGTAGCGACAAACAGGATACCTTGTATGTCCATGCAGGCTGCCCTGAAAGTGGGCGTCTGTCCGACCTGTGGTCGTTTAGCTTGGCCAGCCAGCAATGGAAAGAGCTCGCTGCTGCACCCGGGCCAGCTCGTGGAGGTACCTCTATTGCCTTTGCGGACGGGAAGCTATACCGTATGAATGGGTTTGATGGGAAGCAGGAGCAGGGAGGAAGCGTGGATATATACAGTCCCGAGAGCGACACTTGGGAGTCGCACTCGTACAGCCCTGATAGTAAAAGCGGCCCATCGCCACGGAGTGTCAGCGCGCTACTTCCAATCCATGTCAACGGCAAAACCTATATTGTCACCCTGTTTGGCGAGAGCGACCCGAGCAATCTGGGACACCAGGGCGCAGGAAAAATGCTGAGCGACGTGTGGGCGTTCGAGACAAGCAGCAAGACATGGCACCCTGTTGACGCCCAGGGGGGAGCTCCGGACGCAAGAGGTTGGTTTGCAGCCGATGTTGCTGGCCAGGACACGGTTGTTGTGCAGGGAGGCTTAGGTGAAGCGAATAACCGGCTGGGGGATGTCTGGAGTCTTAGTTTTGCGTAGTGTGATTGTACCGGAATTATTCTTTAGATGTGAAGATAAAGACAGGCAGGAATAAGTTGAAGTTGAAGTTGTTGTTGTCCAGTAAGTACGTCAGTAGACACGTGATGCCGCATGGAGGCCAACCTTGGAAGGCGCGCCTGCCAGCGTAGTTTCTCTTCCGCCACTCGACGATCATGAAATCAACCAGCATACCGAGTATCTTTGCTCGCTTCCCTGCTATGTCCTGGTTAGCACGGCAGTGGACAGCTCACACGGCGACGAGCGTGAGCTCCATTTTTATTTGCCGAGCGAAGCCCTGCTGCAGTCCCTTGCACGCCGTCGAATGGCGTCGCTTAGACACGAACGGATCCGTCTCGACACTTGGCGTCCTGTGAGACTCTGTGCATGCGCCGTCTGTGTGCGGTGCTACATGGATGATGGCACAGACGTGACACTGCCAGACAGACCAGGGCAGACAGTCCCGTCGACTAGTGAATCGAAGCCCACAACAGGTGGAGTGAACGAGTACAACTAGCCCGAGATAGAGTGCTCGCCAAATCGCACGGGACGATCCGCTCGTACTCGCTGGACCTAGCGGGCCTAGTACCTACTACGGTCTACCTAGGCTAGCGCCTCCCAATCTTGGTTCCACGATCGACGAACCGCTCTGCATCCCGCTTTCCAGCCATCCAGCCTCCAAGCCCTGCCATTGGAAGCGCGAATGCAGAATGACGAATCCGCGCCTTCTCTTTGGCTGCCTCTGCGGAGTACTCCGTACTTTATGGAACGGACCTGGCTCGAGCTTGGTCTAGCGGTGAAATCGACACAGAACTACGGAGTATGTATGGCAAACCTGCTTTTAGCTTGGCCACCAGCTCGCGGGGCTGGCTGAGCTGCCGTGAAGAATCGGAGATCAGTCTATCTGATTAGAGCAGCTTCCATCTAGTTATTACTACGTATTAGCTGAAGCTGCCCTCTCCCTCAATTGTCTCCAAATTCTCGCAATTATTGTTACGTGAAACAACAATCTTGAATCAAAATGACGAGCAAGATCCCTCAGCCGCCTGGCATACCCTTGCTGGGAAATATCTTCGATGTCGACCCGAGCAACACATGGACTTCTCTCAACAAATTGGCTGCCAAATGGGGTACGTCTGCTGCTAGACAACGCGATAGCGAACACTAACATTATTTTATCCAGGCCCCATCTTCAAAATCAACGCCCTCGGCACACAGATCGTTTTCGTCGCCAATGCTGCGCTTCTAGAAGAAATCTGTGATCAATCCCGCTTCCGCAAATGCGTCAATGGCCCTATTGTCGAGATCCGCCAGGCTGTTCACGCCTCGCTGTTTACAGCATACAATTCCGAATTGGACAGCGTTTGGGGACCTGCTCATCGCATCATGTCTCCTTGGGTGACCGACAAATCGAACCAGATTACGTTCAACGACCAGCGCGACACTATTGCTGACATTGTACCGTTTTGGACATCCAAGCCTGGCCAAAAAGTGAATGTTGCCGATGGACTTAAACGGTTGAATTTGCAAGTGGTCATGTGGAGTTTCTTTCACCAGAAAGGTGACTGGATGTCTGGATCGTTCCCGGCGTTCCTTACAGCCATCGACCAATCCACCATGGAGGCTGTCAAGCGTCCCACCCGCCCCAAACTGCTGAACTGGCTCGTTTATCAACGCGGCTTTGACAAGGACATCCGCACGATGCGGTCTTTCTGCGCTGATGTCATTGCCAAGCGCAAGAATCAACAGGAGCCAAGAGAGGACATGCTGAATGCGATGATAAATGGCAAAGACCCCCAAACAGGCGAGTCTCTCAGTGACGAGCAAATTATCGATGAAATTATCAACATCTTTATTGGTTCGGCAACATCGCCATGTTTTGTCAGCTTCGCCCTATACTATCTACTGAAGAACCCGGAATACATAACCAAAGCCCGCGAGGAGATCGACTCTATTCTCGGCGCTGACGGCGAACTCACCTTTGACAATCTCCAACAGTTTAAGCTTAACAACGCTATCCTCCGCGAAGCTATGCGCTTGTCTGCAGTCGCACCAGGCTTCAACATCGAGCCTCGACCTGACGTAAACCCAGGTCCTCATGTCTCGCTTGCTGGCGGCACATACCAGATACCTAGCAACCAAGCTATCATTGCTATCCTTGGTGCCGTGAACCGCGACCCCGCAGTTTTTGACGACCCAGACGCATTCCGCCCTGAACGCATGCTCGACGAGGAATACGACAAGCTTCCTTCAGGTGTCAAGAAGGGCTTTGGAAATGGCCAGAGACAATGCTTCGGAACCAAGTTTGCGTGGCAGTGGAGCTGGATCACACTCATCACTGTTCTGCGAGAAGTGGACCTGGAACTCGCGAACAAGAATTACACAATCGAGGGCGACATCAACGGAGCTTTCTGCGTTCAACCTTGGCACTTTATAGCCAAGGCATCGAAGAGAAAGGATCGCCCATAGTATCAGCATCTATCTGTGAAGGTGATTGACACGTTGTATGAGGTGATTAATGCGAAGCCGTGGCAGTGATGGAGATGGTGGTGGTTAGAGCTCAATTGGTGTATGAACTTATGATTTAGCCAGTCTATTTACGTCTTCAGCATGTTGTAGTGCAAATTGACATGAATTCAGTTTTTGTCCTACGTTTCCTCGCATCTTTCTTTAGACTATTGACAGGCATTGTCGACTCGCCATTGCAGTACCGATCATGACGTCGAGTCAATACCCAGCGTGAAGGCGTGCACACACCTTTTTCACCCCCAGGCCACTTGTTATTGTTAACCCTAGGTATGACAAGCCTGAACTCTCTTACATATTGACAAAGAGATTCTCTGGTCTAGAACGTGGCAAGTGAATGCTGACAATGAAACACCCAGCCTCCTGGCTGCCATCACGTGTCAATATCAAACAATGACCAGGCGCACAACTGACGTAGACAATGAATTGTATGGACATGGCCGCAAAATCTTCAATACTCTCGAGATCTTATTGGACTATTTCTGCATGAGAGAGTCAAATTTCCTCGCCATGTCCTTCTCTCCCTGACGAATCTCATCTTATGAGTTTACTGTTCACACTCCATCTCAGCACTTGGACTCTTACAACTTCCAATCCAAGCAAAGACAGTGTTCGATCATAATGACTACCCTAGTGCCGTCACTGATCACTCACAAGTCCAAAGCCAAAGGTTCGTTTGTCCCAGCACGACTTTTCAACCTCAATACTGAAGCGTTGAGTCCAGCATCCAAATCAAAGCCAGGCTGCCCAAAAGTGCGCTTCTTGATACCCCCAACCAGCAAAAAGATGCACAGCACACCAACAAAATCATGCGGCACAACGACCGCCGTTGTGGCTTCAAATTCTACCGACACGCCCGCCCCCGTCTCAGCAGCACAGCTCCAAGACTCGATGAACACTCGCACCGACTTTGAGATCGCCTACAAAATACGAAAAGCAACCAAGTCAGTCGCTGTCCAGCACCTAGCCACGCTCCTCTGTCGAAACGACATCGCAGAGACGACAAGCCGCTTGAAGCAGAACCGCATCGATCTCGGGGAGCTTATCGAGATGACGCAGGAACAAGTCGAGAAAGTCAAGAAGATGGAAAAGGACTGGCGGATGTGTCTTCCTTCGTCAACCAAGGATTACACGCAAATGCAGGTCAGCAAGCCAGTGATTCGCCAGTCTCTCGAGCATTTCGACGATATACGAATGGAATATGAAAAGGTGGTTTCGTACATGAATGTGATTAATGAGCTGAAAGTCGAGCGAAGCGCCCTTCTGGACGACCAGAAGTTCATGTGTGGTCATGCCTTGTAGATCCGCTGTATTGATGGTGGTTATTGTATTTGGGTGGCTATTATTATCATGAAGTCAATTCTTGTACCCGAGCAATGTCTATTAAATACATTCAACCGAAACATGAGGAATTTTAGTATTCTATATCTTGAACCAAAAGAAGGAAATAGACGATTATCATGTTACAAAATGAATACAATGCTCTTGTGTATCACACATTGCAGGTCCATAGATCAATCCTTGGCAGTTTGTTTGCGCCATCTGTTCTGTCGCCATTTCATGCCGTGCTTCATCACGACCAAAAACGACGGCGAGGCAGCAACTGAAATCAGAGTCAGAATCGTATAAGCCCAGCCCGTGCCCATCGCATTGATCATAGGCGTGATGGCCGCTGATGCAGCAGCACCCAACTCGCAGCGGAAGAGATTGTTCGCGGCGGTAGCAGCTGCAGAGTTTCCAGGCCAGAGGTCGACCATCAACGCATTCAGCACCTGAGAGGTTGCCATAAGAGCCCAGCCGTTCAGGAAAAGGAGGATGACTGGCGCTGCTAGGTTGACCTTGCGCTGCATCAGCCAGCCATACACTAGCACCACCGCGTTACTGATGTAATACAGGGGCAAGGCAACCTCCAGTCTCACACGCTCGATATTGAAATTCGTGATATCCTGTTTCACGCCTTTGATGACAGTCAACCCTTCGCGTTTCGCGTGACGCCGGAAATTCCAGTCCACAATACGTCCGGTAGTGAAGGCAGAGACGATCCCCCCAACGCCGATGGGGAGGTACATCAGACCGGTCTGGATGTTGTCGAATTCGTAGATGGTCTGGAAAGAGCTCGTTGCGCCTGTCATCAAAGCATAAAACACAGCAAATAGCAACCCCGTCGTCATCAATATGACGGATGTCTCCAAGTCCGTGACCACGCGCAGAGTCGGAACCGGCGATGGGAATTGAAAGCGGTAGTTTTTGCGAAGCTCTGCGAGCTTTTCTTGATCCACCGGTATGCCTTGTCTCTCGCGCCGGCGATGACGGATAATGTCCGTTAAAGAATTGTTTAACGGTGGAGGAGGAGTGGAACCATCGCCGACAATCTTGCGACATGTCTCCGGCAGGAAAAGCAGCAACAAGAGGAAGAAGGTACTGCTGAAAATGAGAAGAAACCAGAAAAGCCAGTGCCAATTAAGGTACTGGCTGAGGATGCCCCCGATAATAGGAGACAAAGAGGGCCCCAACATGCTCCCCAGCGAGGCAAAGGCGATATAGCTGCCTCGTTCTGCAGAGGTAATCATGTCTCCTACGAGACCGTTGGCCAGTGCGACAGTGCCACTGCTGCCTCCACTCTGAAGACACCGCAGTACCAATAAAGCCGCGTAGCTGTTTTGGAGGGACAGTCCAAGATTAGCCGCAATATAAATGGTAAAGCAGATGAAATACGCAGGCCGTCGTCCTGCACGGTCCGAGAAACCAGCTATCAGCGTGGGCGCAATGCCTTGCATGATCTGGTAGACAGAAAAACCGTTAGAAGAATATTCACAAATTGACGGTATAGATCGGAGGATAGAGATGGCTCACCAGATATGTCGTAACAGTAAGGTCAATCTGGCTAATGGAAACGCCCAATGCTGCAGCGACGGTATCCAACGCAGGGAAATAGATGGTCGAGGACAACGGCGAGAAGAAGCTCGCCAAAGATCCCATTGACACAATTGCCCTTTTCTGATTGACTGTGAAAACAGAGAATTGCTCTTGAGGAGCTGTCGGCTGTCCATTGTTTGACGCTGGGATTTGGTTTGTCGGTGCTTTCTCGATATCATTGCCATTCTCTTGGATTTGCTCGGCCGTTGCAATCTCTCGGTTTTCTTCGGCCATGATGACCTTGTTTGATCGTCTGGATGAGACAGACTAATGGTGGGGAGAATAGGTCAATAAAATGACGTGGATGTATATATAAATTACTAGATTCGGCCTCAAAACCTGGTCGGAAGAGTTCTGAGTCGATATCGACGCCGAATCAGTTGAAAAACGATAATATAAGTTTTAACATTGAGAATAATCAGTATGATCATCGTAAGCAAAAATGAGAAGCCATCACTTTAAATAATAAATTGCTTGTTATATTTCTCCTGTGGTGGCCAATAAGCACCCGTCACTCGCCGGTTCCGGGGCGGTACCGGCATTCGTTGCCCGGTTTTGCTGCTTCCACACAGTTAAAACCCGACATGGAATCATTCTCTAGA
This sequence comes from Penicillium sp. OUCMDZ-019, assembly GCA_011750695.1. Taxonomy (NCBI): domain Eukaryota; kingdom Fungi; phylum Ascomycota; class Eurotiomycetes; order Eurotiales; family Aspergillaceae; genus Penicillium; species Penicillium sp. OUCMDZ-019. The sequence continues at coordinate 29,483 of WTTZ01000079.1, read as the reverse complement.
GCATTATTATTATTTGAATTCAAGAGTTTGCATTTATCTGATATATATTGTCATATCTTTACCTACGACACATAACATCGTGAAGGCACCAAAAGCGCATTGCATCATGTCTGACAAGACGGTATTCCTGGTCATGGACGTCCAGAACGGCGTAATTGAGCGCGTACAGAATGGCGAAGCATATCTGGAACGTCTTGCTCCTGTGGTCCAAGCAACTCGAGAGGCCGGAGTCAAGATTGTCTATATCAGAACCGGGTTCCGCCCAGGCTACCCAGAACACCATCCACACAATACCTCGACCACCAAGGCCTTCCAGTGGAAGGCGTTTGTCGAGGATGAATCGTCCTCGCAGATTCACACGGCCGTTGCCCCTGCAAGTCACGATGTAGTTGTCATCAAACACCGTGTCTCGGCCTTCACCAGCACCGATCTCGACCTTATCCTGCGTGCTTATGGTGCACAGAAGCTGGTGCTCACAGGCATTTCTACCTCAGGCGTTGTCTTGTCTACTGTTCGACAGGCAGCGGATCTTGACTTTCGTATCACCGTGCTGGAGGACCTCTGTGTTGACCCTGATCCAGAGAACCATGAGTTCCTGATGAAGAAGATCATCCCGCGTCAGGCTGAAGTCGCCTCGTCGGCTGAGTGGCTTGCTGGTTTGAAGTCAGCTTGATATTTCATGCTGCTCCTGTCCTATCTACGTTTTGTGTGCTGTATGTCTTATAAATCCTCTGAAAGATAGACGTCGCTTGTTCATATAATAAGAAACGGTATAGCATATTTCATTATGATTACTAGGTAGTATAAGCCACGCGATGTAATAAATCGAGCGACCAAGCATTCAACATGTGTATATTCTTCTTGTGTAGAGCATCGCCGTTTTTCTTCTTTTTCACGTTTTTTTTTATTCTGTTCTTTCGCAAAGGACAAGAGAAAAGATTACCGGAATCCTTCGCATTAAGGCATAAACGCATTGCTCATATCTCATCTTCTTTCAATCGAATAGATTTAAATAGCCGTGGGAAACAAACTATAAAACTAACACTTCTTGACTTGTCCATCAGAGGGCAGTCATCAGCAACCAAATTCCCGTACTTATCATGGCAACTGCCATTCTGGATAGTGGTTGAGTGCTCTGTGGTGCAGCACCTTGATACACACTAGTTGTGCTCGTAGTAGACGCCGCAGCCGATGTCTGGTTGACGCCTGTAGTTATTGGGGGCGCTATACCGGTGCTGCTGCCAGATCCAGGACTGACAACTGTGGCAGTGGGCGAAGAAGTAGTGGTACTGCTTTCGTTGCCAGTGGATGTTGAAACGGAGCTAACACCACCGGTGCTGAGTTCAGACGTAACAGTCGTAGAAGTGGACGAACTGCTCAGACTGCTTGTTGTTGAGGTTGTAGACAAGGGCAAGCTTGACTCGGCGCTAGTAGTTGAAGTAACCGATGTTGTAGGTGTACTAGACGTCTCAGTGACACCAGGACTAGATCTAGTGGATGGTTCACTCGTCGTTACTCCAGTGCTGGACGTAGATGTTTCAGTTGTTACTGTTGTCTGGCCCGTTGATTGACTGAGTGATGTTCCTGTCGTTGTTGCTGTTGTTGTCTGAGATGCCGAGGACGTGGTGCTTGAGCTGGAGATTGTACTCGAACTTGAGGCAGTGCTTGAACTTGATGTTGTACTCGAACTTGACGTTGTGCTTGAACTTGATGTTGTGCTTGAACTTGACGTTGTGCTTGAACTTGAGGTACTTGAAACGGAAGTGATAGAGGTCGTGCTACCTGTGGTAGAATCGGGAAGTATCGGAACGCTAGAAGTTGATGTAGATAGAGTACTCGTAGTACTAGAAGATGTTGTGGTGATACCCAATGAGGTGCAATAAGATAGCCATTGTTCAAACTCGGGAAGAGGCCCAAGTGTTGTTTGATTAGTAGCATGGTAAGATATGCACTCGTTGCAAATTTTCAGATCACTCATGAAGACGGATGAACTCTGACAAAGCGCTGGTGTTTTGCCTTCGGCCTCGCCTTCAAGGAGCACATTATTGCATTCATTATAGCAAACCGCCGGAACTTCCTCTGCACCAATTGCCTGCCTCTTGATGAGGGGGATCATTGGACTTCTTTTGAAACCATAGTCTCGATGTTCCAACCAAGCTTCTCGGCGATAATTATCGGATGAGTAACTGACCTCGTCGCCTTCTGGGAATGTGAAAATGCTATAGTTCAATCCAAATTCCGTCGGATTCAAGTTGAAGTACCCCGGGGTGACTGGGAATACCCCGACTTTATCCGACTTGTATCCGTTGCCCCACGTTTTATTTGTATCATTGATGAGTTTAGGACTTGGAATACACTCATCCGGCGAGCAATAGTATGAAGAGGAAGGAGGGCCCGCTGCAAAGTTACAGTCGCCCCCTCCAGAAGACGTATAGTTGGGCTGACATAGAAAACCTGGCGGGCAGCCCCAAGTATAGTCTGTCGGCAAGGGTTCAGGTGCCGTGTATGTTGGATTGACAGTTAAAGTCGGACAAACCGAAATACTCACAGTGTCTGTGACCGTCGTTGGTGCAGTAGACAAATCCGTTATGGTTTGGGTAATTGTAGTGGGTGTAGCAGGCACTGTTACTGAATCTGTTACTGTCTCACTAATAGTTGAAGGAGTAGCAGTTAGAGTAACAGATACAGTGTCTGTCGAAAGGTTGGTGACTGTATCGCTAACAGTAGCTGTGATGGCATAAGTGCTGGTAGTAGTTGCGGTGGTAGTCACGGTAATATAGGCACTTGTACTTGTAGTGATTGTATCCGAGATAGTGATCGGTATGGTGGACAAGGAAGTTGTTGTATAAGTTGTTAGATACGTTGTCGTGACTGTCACTGTCTCGGTACTTGGACTATGATGGGAGCTGGTCGAAGTTTTTTTCCAAGTAGGGGTTTTAGTAATAGTCGACGTGGCTGTGGTCGTGGAGGTACTCGTGCTTGTAGTAGGGTAAACGGTGACGGTGTCAGTGCTTGTGGATGTGCTAGTAGACGTGCTTGTAGTAGGGGAGAGCGTGATAGTCTCGGTGCTCGTTGAATAGCTCGTCCAATAGCTTGTAGTAGGGGAGAGCGTGATGGTCTCGGTACTCGTTGAATAGCTCGTCCAATAGCTTGTTGAAAAACTCGTTGAATAAATGGTCGAATAGCTGGTCCAGTAACTGGTCGAATAAAGGGTCGAATAACTGGTCCAATAGCTAGTCGAATAGCTAGTCCAATAACTGGTCCAATAGCTCGTCGAAAAACTAGTTGATATAGCAGTAGGGTAAGTATCGACGATGTCTGTCGTTGTTGAGCATAAGCATGGCTCCGTGACTGTTACAGTTACAGCCTAAGTTCGTGTCAGTATTTAACAAACTTCACATTCTTGAAAGACATACTGAAGCGCATGCCGGAGCCTCCTAATCAATCATTTTAGTAAAGCAAAATACAGAACGATTGAATCTTCGAACTAACCTGAGTAACCGTGACAGTGGCAGTAGATGGTACTCCCAATGAAATCTCCAGTCCATCTACTGCAGAGCTTGAGTACGCATAGTTATTAACGCTACTATAGGACGTGTTATTGCTCCCCGAGCAGGCACCTGGCATTAGCACCAGGCACAAATTGACGATCAGCCATGTCGCTCTCATGACTGGCTGGGGCACGCTTTTGCTCTGAAACTTTGGTCTTCAAGTGAACGAAAGACGACGCCAACGTAAACGACAGACACCGGCCTGCAAAGCGTGGGTTATTTTCAGTGCGAAATATTAAGCCTTGGGGAAGGACAGCTACACGGCCTTACATACCTGATCGGGGACTGGTAACCCTAAGACAATAGCTCCGCACCTGGGTAGTAGTACATCGTCTGAAAGAGCTTCCCTCTTCAGTAAATACTACCTAGGTACGCTAATTTTTTTGCACACGCACGCGCACACGGGACTAGACTCCGCGGCCTAAAAGATCAGCTTGAATTAAGTCCCTTAAAATCAATACTTATATGGTTGAATTGAGAACTCAGCTACCCCGCCTAGCCGGTCTGTCTCTTGGTCGGATGTTTTCCTAGGACCGGTAACTGCGGGGTGGTGTCATTGACAGGCCTCTAGTGTACCTAGGTAGCAATCAATGCGTTGTCAGTGCTAGGATGCTGCTTTCAGGTGCAGCTTAGGGCAACCCTAGCCGCATCTCTCAAAGGCCGACACGGCCGACGTGCATTTTCTGGCATCGAGTGGCGTCCAGTCCGAGATAAGTCATAACACGATCAATACGCTGTTCCCTGCACTTTACCTGGGTAGCTTGCAAGCAAGCGGAACAATGCATTTCAGGGCATATTGTCTGCACTGATTGGTCGCTCGTCGCTGAATGAGCCTCACGGCTGACAGTTTTCCCGTCTTTTACACAAGCTGAAAAAGAGATTATGCACGACACCGTTAGTACGCAGCCTAGAGCTCAAGTCCGGCCTCTCTCGAGGAAAGAATTGGGCTGACCAGCATTATCGCACCTATCAGAACTGTCACTCAAATACCCTTGCCAGATGTCGCCATGGAGGCCTAAGACAGACCATGTCTTCCGTATTGCGAAGGGGTGTAACCACATTCTGAAAGCGATGGAACCCAACCTACCTACCAGAAAAGAACGTGCGGGGTCCTCTTTAAACCCTGTCGTCCGTGACAATAATATGTCTGTCGTTGCGGGCAGCCCTGCTTGGAACTATCCGTGAGCCGAGTCTCTTTACTACAGCAAGGCGCGCACGCTGTGGTGACAGAAACATACCGATCGGAGATGGTTCTGCCTGGCTGCTCTTCTTGCAACTCTGCCTGAACTTCATTTCCACCATGCAGCTTCTGCTATGTGTAGCTATCGTCGCCTGGGCGCTTTCCGACGGCGCGTTCGGCCTTGACTGGCAGAACGAAGTGAATGTGTCGATGTGCAACTGGGCGCAGTTCCGAGGTACGCTGATCGATCGACACGAATTGGTGCATCCATTGTTCGCACTGCAGAGCACACTGACGAGAGACGAACAGCAAACATCATCCGCGACACGATTTATCTTGACGGAGGATCGTTGTGGTGGCAGCCGTGAGTGTTCCCTCCCCGCCAGTCGCGCCTTCCTAATGCAGCAACCGCAGCGGACTTTCCGACGGCACTTACGGCGCCGTGCAAAATGACGGTTTGTCTCTCTCTCTTTCTTCAACACCACGCACCTCAGTACTCCAGGAGACCTGTGCTCACCATGCTCTGCAGGAAATGTCGAAGGCGTCGTGTATACGCTCAACCTGGGCTTGCCTTTCAATCAGTCGACCAATCTCACAGGCTTGTTCCAGACCATGTCCCCAACTGGCGGGCTTGCTAGCAACAACATCGACCCCAATTATATCGACGGCGTTATGTTTGCGAATGACGGAGAGTTGATCACCTATGGGTAAGCATCCGCGATCACGGAAAAGTGCCTGCTGCGCTGACTGACTGATGGTGGGAAAAAGGGGTCTTGTGAGGTCAACAAACAGCTCGAGCGCGCCTGCAGCGGACTTGGTTTTGGGCTATGAAGCCTACGAATATGGGGCCTCACGTGAGTCGTGGACGCCGGGTTTTCTCACAAAAGATCTGCCTGCCAACATCACTCGGTACATCACAAACGGTGCCGGCGTGTCAGCTCCGAGCGAAAATATGGGCTATTATTTCAGTGGGATGCGCGCCGCTGACTGGGGACCCATTTACTACAATGATGAAACTGCAGACACCCTGGCAAGCACTTTAATATCAGTCAACATGACAGTCATGCGAGGGGAAACTTGGGCTAATGATACATTGCCATCTTCTGTTCCTGCGCGCGCAAATGCCGAACTTGCATGGATACCAATCGGCGAGAACGGGCTGCTTGTTGCGATAGGGGGGGTAATTGACCCCGAGTCTCTAACTGTTGCTCAGGGGTTAAATGAATCTCAAGCCAATGCTAGTGTAAGCTTGAAATTCGTGCCCATTGTGTGCTTTTTCTCTATTGACTAGTAATTGCAGAGCCAAGTCAGTCCAACCTTTATGGAAACTGTCTCCATATACGACATTACCAGCCAAGAATGGTACCTGCAGAATACAACCGGGGATATTCCACCTCAGCTAACCATGTTCTGCTCCGTGGTTGCACCTGCCCAAGATGGGTCATCATTCAACGTTTATATATACGGTGGATACAATGGAATTAACCAATCTGACATCCCATCAGATAATGTGTACATACTTTCAGTGCCACAAATGGTGTGGACACTCGCCTATACTGGCCAGAGCAATCATGGCCGAAGTGGCCATAAGTGCATCAAGGTGTATCCAGATCAAATGATGGTTTTAGGTGGCCTCTACGCGGGATCTCCAACAATTTGCCTAGATGGCGGTATCATCGAAGTTTTTAATTTGAACAAACTGGAATTTCAGGATTCATACGACCCGCGGTTATGGGATGAGTATGTCGTTCCGGATGCTGTTACTTCGAACATTGGTGGAAAGTGAGCGCCCCTCCTCGTTTGTCATTTATATCTTGTCACATTTACTAAAGTACCTACTCCTTGATAAAGTGGCAATGGGAGTGCTACCGTCTTAGCCCCATCTTCGTTGAGCAGTATCTTCGCAACGCCATATACAAAAACTATCGCCACGTACTATCCCTATGCATTGGAGACTCTCAACGCGACTAGCACATCCAGCTCAACAGCCGTGCCGACGGATATCACAGTTCACAATAGTGGTGGTCTTCCGGGTTGGGTTGGGCCGGTACTGGGAGTCGTTCTTGGATTGATTGTTATAGCAGCCGGTGTAATAATTTTCTTGCTTTGGCGGCGGCGAAGAACAGCCAGGGGCGCAGGAGCAAGCGAAGCACCTACCAATGCAAGCGGGATTAGAGGCGTTGTGCTTCGATGGCTATATGGCACAGGACCCCAAGATGGCAAAGGTCCAACAGAGATAGGCCCTGATGACATCGACGGAGCCACGGTCGTGTCCTCGAAGACTCATGAACGGCATATTTCAGAAGCTGGAAGCGTAGGACTACATGAAATGGAAGGTACGTCATATGTATATCTAGATATTATTATTTCTACCACTAAATCACGCAGGTCCTGGTATGCCTATTTATGAGATGGGTTCCACTACCCAAGGTCCACAATGGAGTGATATGCATTGGTCTCAACCGCAAGTATCACCACCACTTGTATCACCGAATATCGATGAAAGAATGTTCCAGAGTCACTTTGACAGTGCTGTGCCAACAAGCGGGCCAATAGTCGAGACATCAACAACGAGACATACACAGCGATACATACCACATAGTGACTTAAGTTCTGGACATCGAAGTGACGAATCCAATATCTCAGAGATTGGATCATCTGATATTGGAAGACCAGCTCACAATAGACAAGTGTCGGATAATTCGGTCTCGGATACAAATTCGATTTCTGCTTCTCAGGATGGCAGCACTATCACAGAGGTGTCTAGTACCAGAGAACAAACAGCAACGGCAGTTACAATTATGAGGGATCGGATCCATACAGTACATGAAGTTGATGAGATCGATGGCCCCGAGCGTGAGATTGGACCGCTGGATGAATCTAGTGATGTATCCCGACGACAGCGTAATTTGACTGAGCTCGAATAAGCTTTAATGCCTGGTATATTCACAAACTAATACAAAATATACATTGATATTCGTCAAGATGTATCCTTTACTTTCAGATGCCAAAGTACAATTGTGTTTGACTTTTTAGTGCCTGCCAGCTGGGAAATGGGCAGGCATATCTAGAAAGATGTTAACTTTTCTAATATAGCTACACTTCCCACGACTTCTCTCCTTTTTGTAATATTTTCCCCTTTATCAATTTGCTCCAATGTGGTGGCTATGTGCATCTAGCACAGAATTCCATGCAGCCACCAAAGTAGCCCTAGGTCAAGGATTTCAGGACATGCCCCTATGCATCACATACATCGGTGGGTTCAGTAGTAGCGCTAGCGCTCGACGACGTACTCGCAGCACCACCAGTGGTATCACTACCGCTAGACGATGGAATTGTGCATGACACACTTCCAAAGCTGTTGCCTAAAGATCCAGTATCAGATATCCCCGGAGCGCTGAATGTCCCTGCTACACCACCAGAGCAGTCGGAGCTCCTGTGAATCCGAAAGAAATAGAACGAAGAATACGTTAGTTTGAATACCCCTTTGCAGCATAGATATAAATTGAAGCTTCAAGTGACTTACGCATATACGTTGCAGCTAGCGTTTTCGTCAACAGTAGCAGACCCAACCTGTCCTGATCTGTGGTTTTTAATACGAACCTGGTTAGTTATGGTTTGATAATTACCTCATCATTCTGTGCAAGTGCACACTAACTAAATAATCGGCATGTTAGGTGTCTGCTTACGATGGAGGGGTGATTTCCTGGCAAGCTCCAGGTGCAAAGGTGTAGTATTCGGTATAGCTATCAAAGTTGGCGCCGCCCCAGATAAAGACCTTCGAAATATCGATTAGCGTGAACGAGGATGCATGGTGGTTAACACGGTTAATAGACAGCGATAGAAGAAAATTAATAGTTAAGAGAGCAGGAGGCTGTACATCAACAGTGTCTCGTTTCTGGAATGAGGCGGCAGAGGTAGGGCCCAGCAAGGCAAAAGCAGTCAATAGGAGAGCCTTGAAGAACATGTTCAAGGGATATTAAAGTTTTGATGGCTGGTACTCTTGGTAAATGCAGTCACCGACTTGATCAGTTAGTGGAAGCTGTCTTGATGATTCAATGCACATTGTATGGCCTTAAGTAGTCCTGACAATTCTCGAGTTTACGCGGTGACGCCAGAAAGGGAAAGACAGGGTATGACAAGATCACGTGTCCCTGAACAATGGACAAACGTTGATCTCCGCATAAAAACTCCTGGCGAATTTCCTTGTTTCTCGTCTCTTTGTTTGCATCTCGTGTAACAATGTACTCCGACATCGCCTCGGTGGCCGACATTGGAATTATTCGAGGACCTGTGCAACAAACAAGTCGCGCCTTTGTCACACCGGGTTGAGTGAAATTTGAGGTATTTTATTATCCATAGAGGTTTCTGTCTACGGACCGCCATCTATTATGTGGAAATTCGATTTTGAACCGAATTATAATGACCGAGAGGTACTAAATAGCACCCATGAAACACAATCTTCGATTAACAGTTAATTGACACGAGAAAAGATCATCATCGCCTCTTAATGGATGACTGAGACTCGGATCTCAGGCATCGGCATATATCGAAGAGTTGACAGACATCAAACCATACAAATGCTCGTTTCAACATCAACCTATTTGATCCAACCACCTCCCATTGATGTGCCACGCACTTTTGCCCAAAAGCCTCTCTCGCCAAAATTGTTTTGGTTCATCTCAGCGTACAAGACAGGGTTGATTCCCTTTTTTCTCATTTTTTCCTGCTTTTCCAAAGGTATCTGGTGCACGGGGTGATCTGGCCCGGGCACGGCGTCCTTCTCTCGAGGCCCTTTTGGGGTAATGCCCCATTTCAGGCCTGCTCGTGCTGCGGCGATGGTGTTCGCAGAGACTAAACTTCTGTCAGAGGACTCTCGGCCATTGCTACGGTGGGGTGCGTACACTGAGGTTGTTCTTCCACGCTGTCAGCACTGTCAATACTGTCAACACTGTCAACGTGGACAGTTGTTGATTTGTCCTGGTCTTTGTCCTTTTTTCGAAACATATTTGACGCTTTTCAGGTTCTTCAATGCAAGTGTTGTAGCTCGTTGGCCCTCATCCAAGGTGGCTCCAAGGTAATCGGCTATAAATAACCGAGTGTTTTTATATGCAATTCGTGAGGATAGCAGTTCATGTGAGCAAGAAAGCGGCTCTCGTACCCAAGCACTGCCACGACAACCAACTGCCTATCAACAGTTGGTATTGGTGATCGTCAAAGGCCGTGACGTCATATGATTGGGGCCAGTCAGCCTTGGGGATTTACCCCAGAAAACGATAAACTCCGGGTTCCCTGAACTAAGACGACTTCAGTAGCGAATGGGTAATCCGTGGATAAATCACACGGAAATTAGGGTTGGCTGAAATGTTCTTGAGTGCCGACATTGTCAACCCTAAACCTACTCTTCTCCCCGAAAAGGAAGTGGCAAGAAACAAGGACTGGTTCCAGGCTCCCTTGAGATTACTCTGATTGGAGTTGTTCATAAAGAGTAATCGTGAATTATTAATGGCTCGCTAACTGACAATAGGTGACATCCACTCATCAACAAAAATCAAAACAAGCCTGGAAAAACAATGTATACTCCATACTCCCATTGCTGCTAATGCATACGTTGAAGACAGCCGTCGAATCACAAAATCGTTTTCAGCCAGCTAAATGGCACCTCGTCAACGTCGCATATACGCCGTTCCGACGAATCGGTGTGGTATACAGCATCTCGGCAAAGCCTCGTAGCAATATGCGATGGGACTTCTTTCGCAAAGGTATCCGTGCTTCCCAAAATAGCAATTGTTCGTTCTGTGCTCGGCATGTAGTCGAATTGCGACCTGTTTGCCTTATCCACGGGCCACATGGAATGCAGGTAATGTTGTGCTACCCCATAAGAAACACCGTGGGTGACCATGTCTTCAGTAATTTCTGCTCGTGTGTAGAGCCATACGCATACGACGGCCATTTGAGCGTCATGAAATGAAGTCATATCCGAGATCAAGGCTAGTCGTTCTGAACCGTCTGACTGAGTGATGCCGACAATCTCCCCCACGTGAAATGGAAATAGTGTGGTGGGTTCTATTTTCACCGTCGGGGTGGCTGTTGATTTGATGCTATAATTCACCTCTTTCAAACAAAAGGCGTTTTCGGGCCGACGTCTTCGAATTTTGCGACTCTTCCTTGCTTGGCTATGAGTGCAACGGTCGACTTCAGCTGGCATAGCTGCCTTGCCATATTTTTGCGCTCTGCGGGTCGATTTTTGTATTGATAGAGGGTGTGCCATTTTCTGATTATGTTGATGGCGGCGTTTTGATGATGATTTTGTCGCTGTGCGCTCCAGACAAACTTCAGGAAGGTCGCATGGATAAGCCATCACAAAATCAAGGGGGTTAAATTGACGGCGTGTTTTTTCAGTTATTGCATATTAAGTTTTGGTGAAAATCATTTCATTTCTATATCTTCCTGGCGGGAGCAACCCGAAGTTAAGGAAAGAAGACATTGAATATTTAAATATGATCATACACACAGGGAAAAACAGAGGGGAGAATGGAAGGATGTGGCCACATGTGCCTACTAACTATCCAACATACGTGGACTTCGTACTTCGTACGTCGTATAGGTAGGTAATCTGGATAAGCCGTACTGTAGGTACCATGATGTTGGGGCCTGGGCTGACCAGACTTCCTAGGACCTACCGGGTAAGAGTTCCATGATAATTGGGACAAAAGCCGTTAGTCCCAATTGATGGTTAAACATTGAGCAGCCACAGTCAACAATAAAAGTTAGTATATTACTATCGTAGGTCTACTTCGTACAGTGCGTACCTTATTTTGGTGTTCCAACTTCGAAATTATGCATGCCCACCAGAGCGAGCGCCGGCACAAGCAATTCTATACGAAATGCAGCCCGGCGGACCCGTACGAGTTCTGTCGGGTCCTGTTCCGAATCATTCGAGATAACTTGAAACTATCTGACAAATAATAAAAAATGATGGTCTTTCGGTATAATTTTGTTTCATGCTTTTTTGACACGCGCGTTGGCGGTTCGTACACTAAGTCGAATCGGGCAGGGGTCCCGGGAGCTAGTCCGTATTAGGTCATTACTCAAACAGTGGATCCTGTCTGAGCCTTGATGCCTGATTACCTAGGCATCCGTCAATATAAATTGCTTCAAGCCTTCAACTACGGAGTCACTCCGTACTTCGTATATTCTCGCTGACTCTTGCTTACGTCGTTTACGAGTCAAATCAGCAAAAATAATTCATTTACAGCTCACACGCCCACTCGTATGCCCAAGGAATGCAAGGAATGCGGTCAACATCTCTACTTTCGTAGCCACTCCCCGGCAGCAACCCGCTCACAGAGGCTCCGTGCGATATGACCAATCCACTCAAAATCCTCAATCTCGAGATAGATCTGTCCGCTCAGTCGAAGCCAGAGCCAGCCTCCGTGTGGGTAAAACTTTGCGAAAGTATCGAACTCCATAATGAGTCTGCCCTGCATCCATTCGGTAATTGGTGTTGCGTCCTTTATGCTCAGCAGTGGAAACTGGGACGACGATGGATCCGGTACATGCGGGTTCACCTCTTCGTCGTCTTTGAATGCTAGCGGCATTCGAATATTTACCATGGCACATCGTCGAATATCACTCTCGGCAATCGGATTTATAAGGCCCGGCTCCTGCATAATATCGGTTCCGACTATCTGAGCGACCATATCGCCACCCTCTTGGGCAACGGTATGTAGGTATTTATATATAGCTTCTTCACCGCCGCATATTCGATCTCGGAAGTCAAGGGCCGCAGGGACACACATGTACGGAGTGTCGTCGACCGTGGCAACAAATTCAAATAAAATCTCAAAGTCAGTCTTCCCAGGGTGAATGCCACGGCCTCGCTGGGAAGGTGATGTGTAGCCGTGAGACGTGGGATATGACGTCCGGAGCAGATGCTGGTTGCGCTTGGGCACGTAGAATAAAGCACAACCTCGCGGTGTGTACAGCCATCTTGGACTTGGTTAGTCCATTCGATTCCTTCACGTAATAGACTGTACGAAGGCATAGAAATTGAAAACAATACGGAGCAAATGGGCAAAGAGATAGAGATGTAGAAAGCAAAGCAAGAACGTACTTGTAACAGTTACTGACGAAAAAGTCCGGACTGAGCTCGCCCAGGTTCAAGGGGATTTGACCAACTCCGTGTGCCCCATCGATAATACTCAGAACAGACTCATCTTTGCAGACCTTAATGAGCTTCTCAAAGGGAAACCTGACTCCCGGAACAGACACTATCGTATCAAATATAGATGCCCGCACATTCAATCCTTCGCTTTTGGCCTGTTTCACCACCGCTAGGAATCTCTCTACAATCTCGTCATGTGTGATTGGGAAGGTGTAGTTAACCTTTCTCGTTTGCGCCGGGGTGGTTTCTAGTATTGATTCCAACGTTTGCTCGAGGGCATTATAGATTGTCGCAAAATATACTATGACGTCGCCCGGTTTGAAATCCAGATTACGAAGCACAGTATTGATTCCGGTCGAGGCATTCTTGACGAAGACGCATTCATCCATAGGGGCCTGGACGAGTTTCGCAATGGCTCTCCGGGACTCGGTGACGTACTCGGCGTGTGAAATAACAAAGAAAACGTCAGGGCGAGATTCTTGTTCGTCCTGCAATATGCGCTGCGCATCGCGTACTTCGACGGGGAACGTGCCAAAAGACCCTTTCAAGAAAAGGCGTCAGTCTATATGTCTTCGCGAAGCTAGCTGGAGACGAGGAAGTACCGTGGTTCAGTGGGCGATACTTGGGGTTTATTAAGAAGTGCTTCTGTAACATCTCTCGCCCGAACGGCGTCGGGGCGTCCGGGTTGGCGATATATTCCCCCATCTGGACTCGTATGAAGTGAATCGCGAACTATAATGATGGTTAACTGTGAGCAAGCGGAAGTCGACGCGATGAAGATTCAAGACGGAATGGTGTTGATTGGCGGGGAAGGAAGGCACCGATAAGGGCTTTACCCCACGTTAGGTGATTGGCCGGCTGCACTTGGACGTCAGGAAATAAACCGTCTACAGTATATAAATGATTTTCAGGTCAAAATTCATATCAATCGGATCGAACTCTATGTGTTGATTCAAAAAGCTTCAAGATTATATACATGGTACTGTCCAACACCATAAATGACGTGGGTCTAAGTCAAAGCACTGAGAGGATAAAAGACAAAACAGCTTTGCAAATGCTAGGAGACGAAAACACAAGAAATATACAGAAAAGAAAATAAAAGAAAGATAAGCAACATGCTAAAATGTTATAAACAACGACCTAAGCCAATTGCGACAACAGCGTCTCTTGTGCACTGCCCGGACCATTCTTGACCGACTTATCAGTCAACCCAGACACATTCGACGCTGTTCCCTGAGCAAAGCTACCATCAGCTACAGACCATTTCTCCGGCCATAGCCAAAAACTCTCGTGATTCGGTTGGCCCGAGAACATGCCAGACAAATCAAATGGGTCTATGATTGTCTGCCATTGTGACCGCCTGTCAATCCAACCGGGACCAAGGCGCTCCGTCTTGCAGTCCAAGTCAAGATAGCGATTTTTCTGTTGAGGAAGAAGTCTTCCCGGATGCATTATATTAAGCCAATAGGTGAATAAGATCATCGGTGCTGCTTCGAAGCTGTAGAGGTACCATTCATGCGTCAGGATGGGACTGCAATTCCCCTCTGCGCAGCTCACGATTGACGAATATGTGATAAAGGATTCAACAGCGCGGCAGATACATCGGAGGATTATGAGGAATGATGTGCCGTATAGAGTGATGCAAAGTCTTCGCACATTTGGTGGCGTGGAATGGGCGGCATGGACAGAACGATAATGTGTCAAACATATTACACCGACCACCAAACCCTCGACGACGGCTTGCATAACAAGCGCAGCTGAGATAAGCGTCCCACCACGCCTGTACGTAGCTAGATCGTCTGTATTTGAGGCCATCATGGAAGCCCCCGAGGCTGTCAAAGCTTCAACAGCAGCACCCATGTAGACGAAAGCAATGGTGACACGGCCAGGATGCAGCGGAGCATGCATCGGCAGGTAGTATAAAAGTCGGCCCAGAATATTGTACGCCGTTGCTGAGTAGATTGGCGGTCCAGCCAAGACGAAAACAGTCTGGACGATGTAGAGATTGAGGTTTGATGTGTTGTAGCTGGAAATACAACGAGCGATCCAACCGATTGTGAACACAGTACCACCCCATGACATCCAGAATGTCACTGACCAAAACTTGTAGCGACTACAAATAAGTCAGTAAACATATGAAGCGTTGAAGCCTTGCCATCCGAGGAGTCGACAAAAGAGCGAAGACTCACAAGTTCTGGTAGATATGCAATATGAGGGAAATCCCAATCAAAGCAGCAAATACCGCGGGAAGGACATGACTTGGATGGTACTGATATAGACCATCCGATGTAGAGGTAGAGCTCATACTGAGAAGCTAAGTACTGTAACTGATCAGTAACGTTGATGTGAAAACGCCTTGGTTTCCAAGGACTAATCTAATGCATTTGCAATAAACCGATGTTGCCTGCTCAAAGACATCGCCTCGAGAATGGGGACTGATGCCATATATATAAGTTTCTCCTGATTGTCTTCCATGGCTGTAGAGAATTAAAAAAGGGTCGAAAATCGACTTGGCTCATGGATGGAGCTGAAATAGAATTCATACCTATGCGGCGGTACAAGGCGCCATTTAGGGTTAGACCCGTAGCCCTAAGCGTTGCCCAGTGCCGTATTTGGAGGCCACTCATTGGCCGAGTCTAAAAGTAGCGGCCTGATTGGACAGAAGACGCTTGGCTTTGCGTCATAGGCAGTTTGCTTAGGTAACAGCCCCCGCCTGAGTACTGACTTCTATTGGTCTGGTTTGCTTTGCATCTTCTTGGCGATAATTGGTCAGAACTTAGTTGTCATTGGATTATGGCCAATCATATGTAGCTGAAAACGAGCAGACCCACTGAGCGCCATATCAAACCAGAAACGGCAGGTGGCTGTGAAATTTTGGCCAATAAGACGGTGACTATGATAAACAAGGTTGATTGGGAGCCCCGTTTTTGTATACAATAGCTGCCATGGCTAATCTCCATCAAGACTAGTCCTTTTTGCTTTAAATATACATTTTGATGTTTATGATGGGGAGCAGACGCCCTGAATTCTTGAATTCTGGTGATCATAGAATAGGAGCTTGCTGCGTATAAGTCAGGAGGTTTCTAGAATTTCTTGTCCTTGCTTATAAGAAAAGTGAGAATGTAGTTCTATCCTTTTCGTCCTTGTTATTTTCTGACTGCCCTTTTCCTCATTTCTCTATCTTGCACAGTACTTGGGCGCCTTTGGACCAACCTGACTTCATCACAGCGATGCTAAATATTGGGAGAGTTTGAGCTCAACTACGATGATTACTGAAATCAGAGAGTGAAGTGTGGAAATGATAGGACTTGTCACACTCCAGCTGCAATGTTTGACATGAGAGAGATGTCCCACCTAGGTATGGAGGTGGATTGTGAAAAAATGAACCATATGATGGTGAACTTGTATGGGTTACCCCCTACGCACTAGAAATTCAATCATTGCTGAAATGTTCATGCTAAGATCATTGAAATCAAGATCAAATGCTCGAGGAGGACGAGGACCACCTATACGACACTAGTCCAGATTTCGCTTAGCGCAGGTGACAGCCAGCTGAATCGGTGAAAGCATGCATGGACGACTTGGACTTCGAAAACATCTCGTCTTTCGCGGCAAGAAGTGCCTTTGACACCCTTTATAATTTGTCTTCAATCGCAACTAATTTCATAAATAGTCGTCTTTTCCCAACTTTAGGTCGGTGAACAGCATGCCCGGTGTCCCATCGGGAAGAGCGTGCGATGGCTGTCGCAAACAGAAGAAAAAGGTAAATCAACCCCAAACACGAATGTGGACTGGCGTATTGTGACGTGCTTACAGTGTCAAAATACTCAAGTGCGATGAAAAAGTCCCTTCATGCTCGCGATGCACTCGCCTCGGTCTAGTGTGCGTTGGCTCTGGGCAGAGAAGGTACAAATTTCAAGAACAACAGTATTTCCCGGCAGTTCGAACAAAGAAGACAAATTTCAACCATTTAAGGTCGACCGCTTTGGCGCAAACCAATGAAAAACAGCTTAAAATGACTATAGCTACCCTAATCATTCGAATACCCCCAACCAACAAGCTAACAGTCTTAACAAGCCGATATGTCCATGTAATCAAGCTGTCAGCGGACTTAAGATACAATCTTGCATGGGCATATGGGCTTTTTATGCTTGATATTCCACGGCGCATGAACACAAATGAAGCACTGGATAGTTCCGTCGATGCTCTTCTTTGTGCACACTCTTGTTTGTGTACTCGTCAACAAGCCTCTATTGAAGCGTTGAGCAGCTATTCCCGCGCTCTAGTGATCCTGAGACAGTGCTTAAATGATCCGACCAAAGCTTCAACACCGGAGACGCTTTGCGCGGTAATGCTACTTCTGATATGCCAGGTTAGTGAGCACCCACAGAGGACCGATATCACATCAAGATTCTAAATTTAGTTCTGCTCTCAGAGTATCAATGGCGCAGGAGCTCGCCGATGGTCAGGTCACTGTGAAGGTGCGACCCAAATACTCAAAGCCCGGTCATCTATGAAACCGCGAAATGAGTTCGAGCAGCAATTATTATTGTCTTTACGAGGAGGCGTGGTATGTTGTTCTTTGACAGAAATTATTCACTCATATGAGGCAAATAATAACATGATATCAGCTGTTTGAAGGGCTGTTCAATGACAGAATAAATTTAACATCGGACGAGTGGATTTCACTGGTGGGAAACGATCTCGACGAGAAACTTCCCGAGGGCCAGTTGATGCGCTGTTTGGCGAGAATTCCAGATATAATTCGCCGCAGACGTCTAGACGTTGATGATAGTGATGTTGCGAATCTTCAAAATGAAACAAGACCTTTATACCAGACCTCTAAAGCAATGCTGGCTCGGTTACGGACGAATTGGGTTGGGCGCCAGTACCCTAGCTCCCAAGATGAACTTTCAAGTGTGATACTGTATGCATACTATCAACGCGTATATGGTCTCGGGCTGTTGATTGTAACTATCATTAACTGTGTGCTGCGCACTTTCGCTCCAGCATCTGAAGAAAAAGAGCTTGTGACGGATTCAGAACTTTGGATAAAGGAAACATTCGAATTGGCTCGGGTGGCTAATATGTATAGGCCGCTGGGATCAGCCTATATAACAATTTCTTTGGGTTCAGCATGGCTCGCTAGCACCAACGAAAACGAGAAGTCACTTGCGGAGATATTGTTGAATGACTATTGTGGCGATTTCCCTATGCGAACTGCGAAGGATTTCATGGGCGAACTGGATTGGATGGCTGAACAATTGCAGTCTTTACGTTTAAGTCGTTGATTCTTTGAACGTCGACATATGGTCGATCTTAGTCCGTGCGCTGCATCGTATGGCGAACTTGCTCCCTTAGCTGTCATGTCAACGAGCTGAAGCCCCGAAATCATCTGTCTGCAAAGCAACTACCTGTTATCGATCAATGAGACTGTTTCGTTGATGTGCACTAAGCTCGCGAACATGAATTCTTGACGCCCCTCATATCTTAAATCAGAATTCGATTCGTAAAAGCTCAAGATTAGCTGTGGTATCAACAAAGAGACTATAGTACATGGAGAACATTATCGTCAAATGCGTTAAAAACATTGGGGTATACGACTAAAACTATAACAAATAGTCCACCCTCTCTTGTTGATCAATGGACCATCAAGACTTCTAAGATGGAAGCAAGGTCATCAAGTGCCATAAAGAGCAATCTCATCCCAGATCATTCGTCAAGGCAGCTTGCAGGATATGATTATATCACTAGATTTATCGTTAGGTGAATGTGGTTTTCCCGTTCATCAGGGAAGTAGCAGCATGGTTCATGATGTCAGTGTTGAACATAATTGACAGACCTCGCGTATAAACCTCATATGCACCATTCAGTGAAGGGGTGATATTCGCATGATTCCATATTCGTTCCTCTAGAACTTTCCTGATAACCAGAGCGCTGCTGCTGTTGCTTTTCTTAACAACACGATCAAGCCAACCGTTGACCAGGGAAACACCATGTTCGTCGTAGATCATAGCACCAATAATTGCGAGAGGCCACAGGAAAAACTTTCCCCACGTCCTATCAGTATCGTCTTCTGTTGCTATTAAAAGATTTCGTGCTTCGCTAAGAGTGCACTCCATCTCTGTATACCATACAGAACATATTTCCGAATCATTCGTGTTGCCATATCCCAAAACAGAGACGATGTAGAGAAACAAGAGCCGGATGGCAACGGCGTACAGTTTCCCAATCCACCTCCGTGAGTCATTATAGCACGCGTAGTCCGTTTCGAGAGTAAACTGCATTCTGTGGACCTCGTAGTAGCGTGACCATACTAGTATTTCATCTGTAACGTACCCTGGGGATATGGTACGTACGAGTCGAATGCCTTCCATGAGGAAGAGAAACATGTGATAGGGAGCCCCAAGGACCGGAGATTGAATAACGGATTTTTGTTGCGTGTCCATCTCGTTGGGTTGATAGATATCAAGTTCTGAGGATGACGCAGGTAATTCATCTGGTTTACGGCCTTGGAACTTCTTCAATACCATAAGTGTGTCTTCTATAAGATTGAGTTGCCCATCAAACAATGTTGTGACGGCGCTATGATAGATATATGCTTCAACGCACATGCGCTCCCAAACCAATTGTGATGTCGACGTTGAGCTATAATTCATTGGCTCACGTAGAAGTAGGATTCGACGTAGGGCAGCAGCATGGATAGAACTTTGTCGTAGAGCTTCGACTCGACAGTTCTGTTCGACCTCATCAGAACGTAATGCCCAATAACGAAATACCAGCGAAGTAATGCCAATATTCAGAAATTCCAGAAAAAACGGCAAACAAAAAGATAAAGCATATTCGACACGTACCTCGTATACACAAAGCCATAAAACCGTTGCTAGAAGGTAATCTTCTCTTCCAGTAAGAGAACCTTGGGCAATTCCTGAGGATATCTCAGAGATAGCATTCATGTACAATCTTTGAGGTGGCTCTTGTGAGCCAATTGCGAGTTCTTTGTGCGAAGTAACTAGTGCACATGCTGACACGGCATTCAATAGAAGACGCGATTCCAAACACATATATCGTAGGTAAGATAGGTCGACTGTGGATCCTCCATCCGCAGCCTGATGGTACTGTGACGGCAAAAAGGAAAATAAGCAGTATTCAACAAGCTCAGAGCCTCTTTCATCAATCACATGTTGATAGTAGTTGATGCTGGGTGAGATGCTAGTTCTTTCTTTCGGTTTTTCGACTTGCCGCGACGGCCTAGGTTCATGCACACGCCTCCGATGCCGTAGACGGCGTCTGTCTACATGATCTGTGTTTTGCCATTGGCAACAGAGTCCATTTCGCCTGCAAGCCAGACAAGTGGGCTTATTTTCATCACACTTTTTGCGTCTTCGTCTGCCTACAACATTGCTGCTATTAACCTCACAAGATCGAACGCAGTCCCTAATCCTATATGCACACTTACATTGCAAGCAGCCTGTGAGTGTTCTCAGTTTGGCTGCCATGTCGTTGTTATCTTGGCCGGGAGTTTTGCCCCCTTCATGTTGAAATCGAAGCGACGCAGTCAGTTATCGGCATCGCGGAGATAAAAACGGTCGGCGTTCATTTTCATTGGCTGAAACCCTGTAATGCAATTGGATGGATTTAACAACATGTGGGGGCGCGCAATTATCATTCATTGGCTAAACACGGAAGTATTTCCACATCAGCCAATGGAATTTAAGTACTGGAGCGGGATCCTTCGTAGATATGATTGGCCAGTGAGCAGTTCATCGGACAATTTTAGGACGTTCGCAGATGTTGACCATCGATTTATGGCATATTTATACAGACAATAATACACAACAATCGTATGCATAATATATGTATGCACACAGTGTGGACAGACCTATCGATACGGGGCACAGCAATTGAGTGCTTGATCGTGGCGTGTTGGGAATGAAGTTGTTGGATTGCTGCTGCTGCGCCACCCACCACTACGTACGTACGTATCGGCAAGCATTGCGTTCTTGTCCCGTGGCAGTGCCGAATCGCGTGCATAATAGGGCCATAGGCAACAAAACGTGGCTCAGCAGATGAAATCATCAAGCACGATGCGACAAAAATAGCTAGATCGCGCGTGACGTCAATGGCCCGGCCCCGCAAAAGCTTGACCTGAATAATAAAACTTTCGTCCCAACCTTCTTTTCAAACTTGATCTTCTCTCACTTTATACCACCATAAATAACTACGAATTATCGTGAGCATGATATCCGACACTCTCTACCAGTTCGCCGTGAGCGACAAAAGCGTTAGCTCCGAATTGGCCCAGAATCCTAAAGAATCGCCCGGCCAGATCGCACATAGGCTCTTTAGCAATAGAAAACACGAAGCCGTTAACAACAGTCGGCCACCAACTCATGAGAACGGAGAAGAGGCTGATCTTCAGCGAGCATTCGAAGCTGGAAAATGGGGAGAGCAACGCCCGAGCAATCTGTTTTTGAAGGCAAGTGGCATATCAAGCATATCAAGCATTTCGACATTGGTGGATTTACACTGACGTGATATGTAAATTTCTAGTGTTATTATGATGCTTTACGCTCCCTTGAAAATCAGCCGTTGGCTGGAGTTGTTTCTCCAAGTTTGTTGGGCAGCCATGGTGTTGTTCCGTTGACTATAGTCTCCACGCTACCAGATATTAACCGCCATACCGCAAACTGCATTGCACGTGCAGAGAAAGAAGTACTACTGGCTACTAATTTTTGGATTCACTCCGATGCCTCGATCATCATAACCAACGCGCTACGCGAATTATCAAGGCGAGCTGGGGAGCGGGGCGAGAAGGTGGTTGTTAAGATCATCTACGACCGCGGCAGTGTAAAGCAGGTGAGTTCACTATTTAATGAATATATCCCTTGTCGTCTAGCTAGAGAAATGCTGAGCCGCAATATAGTTGTATCAAAATCACCAACATGTCCCCCCAAGCGAGTGGACTGGCGAAAAGGTCCAACTTCCTGCACCTGAGGATATCCCTAACATACAAATGGAAGTTCTCAATTATCATCGCCCCGTCCTGGGAACCTTCCACGCAAAGTTTTGTGTCATTGACAGGAAGATTGGACTCCTGCAGAGCAACAATGTGCAAGATAACGACAATCTCGAGATGATGCAGCACTTGGAAGGTCCAATTGTAGATTCTATGTATGACACTTTTCTCGTATCCTGGGATAAGCACTTTGAACCCGCGTTGCCAACGGTTGCAATTCCTGCATCCCAGCGACCAATCCCCAGCCACGAAGGCTCAATTGACACAGCACAAAGCCCGACTGAAATTTTGCCGGACTCTACAAGCTCAGATCCTCACTACGATTCCGACATTGTAGAGGAAGCTAAGAGAGTGAACAGCCAGCTTCTTCCAAGGCCAAATGAGACTCGGCGTGATGCCACTACACGTCACCTGAGTAAGATCGCTCTTCTATGAGTCTCTCATATTCTTACTAAGTTTTCCTAGACAAGAGAACCCTTGCGGACAAACAAGGACTTCAGCAAAGTCACGGCCAGCCCGACGGCCCTGATCTTACAGAAGAAGACCAAATGACTCCATATATCGTGCTTCCCAAACATGAACCAGTCCCAATGGCCATGGTAAACCGGGAACCAAATGGCTGTATGTCGCTTCCACTCCTACTCTTAGTATATCGTGATAACAAAGGCACTATATCTAACTGTATTTGTATAGCCCCTGGAAATTCGAATTATCCGGTACCACAGAATGCCGCCTGGCTGGCCGGAATCAACGATGCCGAAAAGTCCATTTTCATCCAGACGCCAAACATGAATGCAGAACCCCTGCTTGAGCCCCTTTTGAATGCTGTCAGACGTGGAATAATTGTGACTGCATACGTGACACTCGGATACAACGATAGCGGAGAGCTACTTCCAGGACAAAATGGTACTAATGAAATGATCGCGCATCGCCTATATTCATCTCTCTCCAGCGAAGAGGAGAAGTCGAGGTTGAGAATTCACAATTATGTTGCCAAAGACCGCAAAACCCCTGTCCACAACAAGTTCAAATATCGCAGTAGCCACGTCAAGTTGATGATTGTCGATGAGACAATTGCTATTCAAGGTTGGTTTTTATTCTACTGTTTAGACTTTTTTGGTGGTTTCATTTGGACTGCTTTCTACTGGTGCTGACTGCATACCCCATAGGAAATGGAAATCTTGATACGCAGTCATTTTTCCATTCTACGGAAATCAACATTCTCATAGACTCGCCCATTATCTGCAAGATTTGGCGCGATGCGGTTGACCGCAACCAAAACACGCACACGTTTGGCCAAGTCAGTTCAGAGGACGGTTGTTGGCATGACCCTCAAACTGGTGACATAGCAGAAGGCACAATTGGTCCTGATCCCGGACGATTCAGCTGGGCTAAGGGCATTGTTGGGGCTGTACAACGCGTTCGTGGTGCGGGTGGATTCTAGTGGGTGGCGATTAACTGGGATGCCTAGGTATAATGCACAGTCAACATTTTATTCCAACGATATGTTGTTTCTATAATTTGGTATATTCTGTCTTGGCGTAGGATAAATATGTCTGTTTGGTACTTAAACACTGATATATAACACGTCTAAAAGTGTCAGACACACTTCTTCTTCACGATCTTTTATATTTTTGACTTTGAGTCATTATCCTTCTCGGTTCCCTGATACACGAAACCAAGCTCTTCCAAAACTGTAATATCTCGTCTTTTGCTCCCAAGAGCCTGCGAAGCAGCCTTTATCATAGGAGTCAATTTCCGTAACCACTGATCCTTTTCGTTCCAATATGGAGGATTCTTTCCGCGACCGTCATTATCCAACCCATCTCGTCTGGTTGCGTGTAAGCTCCAGTCATGAAGGCTATTCAGGTATTCGGCATCCAAAGGAAACCCAAGTACATTGAAACTTTTTCCCGATCCATGCTTCGAAATCCAGTTTGCCTCCCAAGTCGACATTTCCAATAGAGAGGGCAGCTGTAAGCGTCCGGAATACACACGTGCTATGACTGCAGCTTGTGCCTCGGACAATGGAAAGGGGATTATCTTTTGTGGCAATCCAATAAATGTCAGGGTTGGTCGGGGGTAGTAGAAGATGTGCTGGAATAAGTTGGAGGGTCGATTCCCATCAGCTGTCACCGCGGGTGGCAGTAATGAAGACAGGAACGGAAACGAGTAGAGATAGCCAGTGCAAAGTAAGACATGGTCCACGTTTTTTTCAATGTGGCCGTCTACAAAACGAACTGCACGATCCGGAATGAGAAACTCAGCAATCTCAGGCATGATTTTGATACTTGGATTGTCATTTAGATACGCTGGCGATTCGCTCCTCTCCGAGACTAGAAGCGGTTGCTGCGCTATCGCGGCAATCTGGACACTCACGTCGATTCCTGAAGCCGAGTTTCCCACAACGATGACTTTCTACAAGAGCAATAGCGATTAATTACTGACATAGAGAGTGGGTAGAGGGTTATACGAGAATAAAAACGTCCGGGTGACTTACTTTGTTTGAATATTGCTCTGGGCGACGGTAATATTTTGAATGCGATATGGTATCAGGATAAACTTGGTTCCATTCTTTTATACCAGCAATATTTGGGACATAGGGGTCACTGTAATGACCATTAGCAACGACAACAGCGTCAAACTCGTGAGTTGAAAGGTTTTTTGTCCGGAGATCGAGAGCAGTGAGAATCCAGCTAGAGTCTTTTCTACTTTCGTTGAGAGGCTTGATTTCAACAACTTGTGTGTGAAACGAGATAGACGAGAGAAATTCCTTTGCATAGCCTTGGAGATACTCCTTCACAGTTTTATGCGAGGGAAACAAAGATGTTCCCGTGGGGAATTTCCAATCTGAATAACCCATCAAAGTATGAGGGATGTTTGTCTCCAGTAGGTCATATACCGGTGATTGAAATACCACATTTTCAGAATTGTCCTGCCCCGTAGAAACTGGCTTATCCGGCGTTGTCTGGGGCGTTGTGTGAGGAACTATGAAGCTTTCTTCTATCGTGCTGTCAGCGGTGTAGCACCAAACCCCGCCGGCTTCATCGCGTTGCTCGAAAATTGAAATGGCCGAGAAGGCTTTTTCGGCATGCAAATATCTAGGAAACGATTGAGGTCGCGTTAGTAAATATCACAGTTCTCCTCAAAAATGCGTTTTTTTGCATAATTCATGTTCTCCGGCAACATGATCCTTCTTGTCTTACTTTGCAGCAGCCAGGCCACCGGGGCCAGCACCAATCACAGCAACACGCATTTCACAACGCTTAATTCCTAATCGTATCAGTTTTCAGTCAGAATCGGGAACCTCGCGGTACATACATAAATAGACCTAGCTTAAATGCCGATTCAATTCTGCCGTCTGCGATTCTTACCGGGTAAAGGTTGTGTTTATCATGTTGCCCGATGGCGCAATACAATCAATGGATGTTGGGAATCCACTGCTCCCTGATTGGCTCCAGCGCCGCCCGCCTAGTTCCTAGCCGTATATAGCTTTCCTGCCATTCCCAAGTAGAAATGTAGAATGTATAAGATACATTCTTTGCCCCTGTGTATCCCAACAGGTTATGAGCCCTCTAGTGCCTGTTTGATGTTAAATTGAAGCTATTCACAAAGCTTAGTATATCTAGATTATTTTATTATTATATTTTTGATTTAGTTACTCTAAAAAGTGCTATTCCTCTGTTCTTTAAATCTTCTGAGAAAACTCTATAAAGAATTATCTAGATTTGAAGCTAATTAAACATATAACTATGATATCTAATAATATTTTAAATAATAATAATAATCTACTGCTAGATATTAGCAATAATGTATTATCTATTATTATTAATATATCTGCTAAGATTAAGCTGTGAAGACATTGGATGTGAGCATTACAGGAATTCTCAATGGGCTTGGCGAAACAGAGGTGACTTGCAATGTGAAGTGTATAACCACATTCTGCTAGAATATGTGTTTATGTGCACAAATTGTCGTATGAGAGCATGCAACAGATGTAGGAGACATAGATTAAGATGAAATATGGAGACGCAATGTTATTACTATTCAATAATTCCAGCATCGAAATGAAGGATTTCTACATCGTGGTGTGAGCTAAAATGAGAGAAAGGCATACGACAAGATATTTTAGAACACTGTGAAGTGTGAGAAGCATTTTGTATTCGGCACTAATATGTTATCGAAAGATTTCCAGTCGTGTTCAATAACATGCCAAAAGTGCCTTACTTCCCTCACACCTCGCATTCCTTGGCCCCGATGCGCCCACCAGTCGAGATCTGCTTCTATTGTGTTGTGCTGCTGCCTTGCATACCAACTATATTGGTTTGTCGATCATGTAGGGCGCACGATAAGTCTAAATGAACAATGTAGCCTGGGTATAGTCATTCTTTAGCTAGATATTCCTTGTCGATGCCTATGAAGGGATAAAAACTGAGCATGCCGTGTCCTGAAGAACCCTAATTGGTTGCTATGCAATTAAGTGGTGATGTTGCTAATGAAACATATAAAGGGCGTCAGGTATTGTGCAATTATTAGATGAATCATTCGGGACTTCAATTTATTACTATTTTGGAGCAAGTTTGCACATCATCTTCTAGAAATTTCATATTGCCTCGAATCACAATGACAAGGAGAATTGGTCAAGCTATTGACCAACTTGATAATGAGAGACGAGTGCGCATTCTTGGGGTCATTGATAGACTGCGTGAACTTGGAGTGAGCGATAACGTTTCTCTACCTCAGGTACGTTAGCGTCTCAGATATTGCCGTTTCGGGAAGCTGATGATATATAGCTTGTTGTAGTTGGAGACCAGTCAAGTGGGAAGTCTTCCCTTTTAGAAGGACTGACTGGCATATCATTTCCGGTTGCGAGTGATCTCTGCACACGTTTTGCAACGCAAATTGTACTTCGACGTGCTCCAGAAGATGCTGCCGGGGTGAAGATCAAAATAATCCCTGGGCCCTCTGCTCAGTTGGATGAGGCGGCGAAGGCGCGGCTACTTGGCTTTAAGCGAGAGCTTTCCGCCTCTGAATTTGACAATCACAAATTCCTGGATATCTTTGACGAAGTAAGAAGTGCATTAGAAGCTTGATCTTCTTTCTGCTTACGGCGTGATATAGGCGGCAGAAATCATGGGTATACCAGGCCCAAAGTCGGAAAAGCTGGATGACCTTGAGAAAAGGTTTTCCGATGATATTTTGAAAATTGAGCTATCTGGGCCAGAGCATCATCATCTTAGCGTTGTTGACGTTCCAGGTTTATTTCACAGTGAGTTAACGTAATTCGTGACGCTAGTTATTCAAGCTGAACTGGGAAGACCCTACCAAGTATCAGACGGAAGAAGATCGCGCCATTATCCGGAAACTCATTGAAAATTACATCACGGACAAACGCACGATCATCCTGTGAGTAATGACTGATGACACGAAGCAGAGAAGAGCTGACTCAAGTGCAGGGCTGTGATGGATGCGAGAAATAATCTGGCAAACCAGGAAGTGTAAGTAGTAACTTGATTCTCGATGAAATTCTAAAGCTTATCCCTTTTATAGGTTCTCAATGGCACGAGCTGCGGATCCTGCTGGTCAACGGACTGTTGGTATCGTTACAAAATGTGATGCACTGCAGGCCGGAGAGGAACAAGGCGTATGGTTTCACAGCTTCCTTGCCATACTTTATCTAATAGGACAATAGGTACTGCGTATTGCCAAAAATGGGGTTGAGAAGTTGAACCATGGGTGGTTTGTTGTGAAAAACCGGTCGGCTAAAGAAATTAAGGAAGGAGTAAGTATAACCGGTCGTCACCAACGCGAGAAGACTTTCTTTGCTACTGTTGCTCCGTGGACAGAACTTGATAGAAACCGTGTCGGTATCCAAGCATTGAAGACGTTTCTTGGAGGACTGCTCTACGATCACATACGAAATGAATTCCCAGGTCTGGTTAAGGATATCGAGGAGCTCACATCGAGCACGCAGCTGGAATTGGAGCTGCTTGGACCATCACGCCAGACAACCGCAGATCAGCGACGATACCTAACGCGTATCGCAACCAATTATGAGCGAGAAGTTCGGAATGCACTAAGCGGCAATTATGATCCCAACCTCGAAGCTAGCAGCCCTCTCAAGCTTCGCATGCATATCCAAAGATTAAATGAAGCGTTTTCATCAGATATGGCACGCTCAGGACATTTAAAAGTATTCCGAACCGTTGAAGGGAGCGTTGACAAAGAATTCAACTATGCGGAGAGCGACCAGGAAAACATATATGATTGGATTCGAGGGCTTTATCTAGATTCTAGAGGATCAGAATTGCCGGGAACGGTTAACCCTATTGTCCTTGAGAATATGTTTCGACAACAATCCCGTCCATGGGAACGCATTGCTATTGATTACCTTGGAAAAGTCCTTCTTGCTGTGGATGCTTTTAACAAATCAATAATTGCATCACTGATATCCGATGATGATGTGCAAGTTAAAGTCAAACGCCGAATCTCCGGGGCAGCTGAAACCTATGTAAACTGCGTTCGAACTCAGCTGTCACAAATTCTCACTGATGAAAGAGGCGGAATTCTGCAAACCGTCAACCATTACTTCGCAGACAACTTGACTGCCAATCGTGAGGAACGAGTCCTTCATAGACTGAAAGCTCTGGGTATCAAGGATGGTCAATATATGGACGTGGCTCAAGTGATGAAGGGTGTCCACATCAGTAACGAGGATCAGGCGGTCAACGACATTCATGACATGCTCAAGGCCTACTATAAACTGGCTCTCAAACGCTTCACGGACAACGTTGTAATACAAGTGACCGAACGACTCATTCTGGGATCGGATGGCCCGGTGAAAATACTCTCGCCAGACTTTGTTGGAGACCTGCAAGATAATGACCTTGTGGATATTGCCGGAGAAAATTTCGCGACTTCCAGTTTGAGGAACGAGTTGGTTGGCAAATGCGAGAGATTCCAGAACGCCTTAGAAATTGCTAGGCAGGAAACTCTATAATGACAATTTCAAAGTGGTGGTAAGAGGCGAAGGCTTTCGCTCCGGTTGTGGTTTTTTCCCAATGGGTTTTCCCACACACATTGCGTGAATGCGGGAGCGATGTAGGTACATACTGCCAAAGATTGCACTTGTTAGTTACTTATGCATTGAAATTAGATAATTCGAAATATTAATAATTCAGCAAATATCTCGGTATCGTAAATATGTTCAAATGACTGCCTGGCATCAGGCCCTGTTCGCTACCCATGACTTTTACTTTTCATTGGACCTCATAATCAATCATTAGTGACAGCGGATTATTACCGCCTTACCGGATTCGTTATATGACTCAGCGTATAATTCACCCTCATATAGGATATCCCAATTCGGTGCCCGATTATGCATCAAATTTGGTGTCTGAATTAACCTCTTGCTTAATTATAAATATAGCCTTAAATGGCTCCCTATACGCTCTTTTTTAGTTATTATACAGAATTAATAGTATTTTACTATATAAGCTAATATAGTACTCTAATTCTATTATCATAATAGCATATCTAAGGCGTATTGAATAAATGTAATTTATT